>CM024675.1:65676155-66235313 GCA_014182725.1 Eucalyptus brandiana
TAGCATCCCAAGTTGTCGAGCTGTTTATTTGCATGTGATATCTTACAACTTTCCTGCTATACATCTATACAAGAAAATGTCATTCAAGTGTATACAGAAGTTGCCGGGTTTTTATCTGATCGCTGGCCGGCATTACGATTCCTACCTGTTTGTTTACTTTGTAAAAGGCTGTCAGTCCGCTTGCTCACCAGTGTAAGTTTCCAAACAGCTATAGGGGTCTCTGATGCTTTATTTGCCATTTATTCTCTTCTTTTTGGTAAAAGAAAGAATACATGTTGCTTCTCTTATTAGTCTTTAGAGTCAATTTGATGACAGTTTCATTTTCAGAACATCATCTGACCAAAAATTTGAGTTCCAGTTTTAGGTCATTCTGTGTACTCTCTTAGAGCTCCTCTAGATGATCGATTTCCCCATCTGCTCTTGATAATTTAACTATTGGCATAGCATGGATGCTCTTGGGTTCTTATACTTTGCAAGTTCGATCTAGTTAGTTGTCTAAGTTGTCATTGCACTGATTTTGAGATTATTGAAGTTGTCTTAAGCAAATGAAAAAACAGATACTTGTCCTGTAGGGAGCTTGTCACAGCCATCATGAGATATGTGAGGAGCAGTTTCCAGTCGATTACTGCAAAGCTGTGGAGCAATCAAAAGAAGATCGGCTGGATGGTCCAGATGTAATGAAGCTCATTTTCTAATAGAGGTGGCAAAGAACAAGAGAATCTTTGAGTCTCAGAGAGCTGGCAATGAGGGTATACTATATGTATGTTTTATCAAGCAATAGTTAGTATTTTCAGGAATCTGGATATATTGTCTGCCTTACACGTTTTATCAACACACCTCTTGTCTAGGTGCGTTAAAATAATGTTGATGTCATAGCACTTCTTCAGAATTTCAGGTATGATATTTATTTTCAAAGGATGTATGCATACTAGCAATGAATGTAAATAATCTATTCTTTTCTAACTCATTGTTCAATGATGATTCATACATTGATGATTGCAGTTAGTGTGGATGTCATCTCTTGCCTAATTACTTGACCGAGGAAGTGAGGCACTTTTTCACTGGTCCATTGCTCTTGGGATTACCAGTGAATGATAACTAACTAGTTCCGTGAATCGACCATCGAGCACATGACATGGTGACAAAGAGAGGGGTCAGGAAAGGGAGGAGGAACATATATCATGGGGTAAAAGAACAGAGACAATTTCATCAATGTATAGTAGAGCTGTGTCTCTAAGATACTCTTGAAGTGGCTATAAGAACATTTTCTGTGTACGGAGGTGTAATTTGGCTGGGAGTTTCAAGTTCACATATGACCATGATATTTTTCCATATCATATAGCTGATCTCTTTTCCAGTGAAGGGATATTAGTCGTTCTTCTTTGGAAAATCAGTTCCAACACCTATTTTCGAATCCTTTCTTTGAATTCCTGGCAACCCCTGCATGGCTCGATGCTTCATATCTGCCGTGAGGTATCAACAGCTTACGAATGAGACCAAATGCAACAGTCATTCTTTCTCTGTCAACAAAGTAAAACCCTGTTAACTAGAGTCCAAATACATACATGGGTTAATTTAAGTAAGTCCAATGACATTTACAATGCCAAGTATATGTGCGCTTCTCTTCCCACATGCGGGAAGTGCGAGACTAAAGAACATTGCATTTGCAGGTCGAACTATGAACCCAAGCAAGCACTTGTGAAACGGGTCTAATCGCTAATTAGGATTATAAATTGTGAGAGTTAGCGATGCGGTTCACACTGCAAAGTGGAGACAATAGCACCTACATAAGTGATATATGCGATAGAGCGGATCGTTAGGGAATAACGCTACTGCAATACGTGCATGTCAACGATGGCTGCTTCAAATTTGCACAACTGCATGAGGACTTCATTCTCTGTTTCTCTGCTTAGTTTTCTTTTCTCTGCGGATGAGGGTTGTGCACACAGAGTGCAATACAAGTCTGAGAGCCACCATATCTTCCAAGTCAGTTCTCTACTGCCTTCTGCTTCTTGCAAAACTTCATCTACTGCTATTGACAAAACTCTCTCTCTCTCTCTCTCTCTCTTTCTCTCTAATACGTGTAATGTGGGTGAATCTCATTTATTGATCATAATATATGCTGGCCCGTCTCTATCTTAGCTAAGACTAATGATTTTCAAAGCATCAACCTTGCGTGAGGAAATTAATGGAAAGAAAAAAGCTAAACTGGCGGATGATTTTGGAGTGACCAAGTACCTAATAGAAATTCACATTACTGGATTTTTACATTTGATTAGTTCCACGAGCTCTTATATCCTCTCATAGTAACATCATGATGCAGGTGCTATCCGATAATCGTCCCTAGAAGTAGTGCACAAACACGGTCCATGCTCTCCGCACGGTCAAGCCAAGCCAAATGCACTTAACCACATGAAAACACTGGTCGGAGACCAATCGAGGGTCGCTTTGATTCGATCAAAGTTCTCAATGAGCAGCAGCAACAACACTACCAAAGGAGGCAGCTTAGGAGGCTCAAAGGCCACTATCCTGGCCACTCTATTCGACTCAGTTGAATACGTTGTGACCATTGGCATCGGCTCAACGCAGTCAAGGCTCACACTCGCCTTTGACACTGGTAGTGACCTCACTTGGATTCAGTGCGAGCCCTGCTTATCATGCCACCCTCAATCCAAGCCAATCTTCGACCCGTCTCACTCCTTGTCCTACACTAATGTGCTGTGTACCTCACCCTTGTGCAGTGCTTCTGGATAAGGTACGTATCTTTCAAATACATAGTTCTCTCTTTTTCCTAAGTAAGGATTATGATTTTTGTTCAATGAGAGAAGGCGTTTCTACAAGTTGTTCCGGCTCGACTTGCAATTACCAAATAACTTATGGCAACCAATCATCTTCATCCACGAACCTTGCGACCGATACATTGACGTTGACGTTCACATATGTGATAAGGAACTTCCAATTCAATTGCGGTAGATTCAATTATGGCCTCTTTGGCAAAGAGGCTGGCCTGCTTGGCCTCGCCCGGGATGGCTTGTCGATCGTGGGACAAACTGCAAGCAAGTATGGCCGATATATCTCCTATTGCTTGCCCTCATCGTCCATCTCAACGGGGTACTTAATATTAGGCAAGACTACGCCAAACTCATTAACCTTGACACCCCTTGCAACAATTCAAGAAAGTTCATTTTTCTATGGCATCAACACAGTGGAAATCGGGGTAGTAGGGACTACACTGCAAATCCTGTCGACAGTCTTCTCAAAGGCGGAGGCTATCATCGACTCTGGGACGGTGATCACCCGACTGCCCCCAACGGCAAAAAATGCCATGAGGACGGCTTTTCAGAAAGAGATGGCAGGCTACAAAATGACAAAGGGTTTCAACATCTTTGACACTTGCTATGATCTCCACAACACAAAGTCGGTCGTTGTCCCAAAGATAAGGTTCACCTTCAGCGGAGGCGTGTTCATGGACTTGTATCAAAGCGGCATATTGTACACCATAAGTGATTCACAGGTTTGACTCACGTTCGCACCGAACGGAGACAACACCAACATTGTCATCTACGGAAACATGCGGCAAAAGACCTTCGAGGTGATCTATGATGTTGCCAGAGGACAACTTGGCTTTGCCCCTAGTGGTTGTCCGTGAACAAAACTATAGAGCGACAAAATTAAACAGTAAAAATAAAGAGTATGTTGACCTTATGATGTCACATTTTGGGTATTATGTAAGTCTAGAAATAAGTTACTCGTTTGGTGATGTTTACTTATGTTTATGTTGGAGTATGGCTGTCCGGTATACAAAAAATTTTGTGGTCATCTTCTGTTCCTACTGAAGCTTCCTTGTTCTCCTTTTTCAAGAAGAGATATTGTAGATCTTTCTTTCACTAAACTTTCCTGTGGATACTTAGTTTTCATGGAAATCTCTTGTAAGTTCCCGGTTTATATGAACCTGACTCACATGAATAGTCAAATCAGGTGGGCACCCTCATGATCTGATGTTTTATGTTAATGAGCTTACGGAACCGGGATGGTGCATGCAATAGCTACTCATTTTCACTGTCACAACAACATAAAGAGATGGCTAAGGCCACGACTTCCTGGAATTCATTTGGGTTAAAGGATGAAGTTAACACCATACATCTGATAATCAAAGAACTAAGCAATCATATGCGGTTGATGTGGATACGTAGATGAGGGGGGGGGGGGAAGAAAGAATACATGTTCCTCTTAATTCTTATGATTCAGTAGGATGACAGTTTCTTTTTCAGAACATCATGTGACTGAAAACTTGAGTTCCAATTGTCGGTCATTAACTGTTTACTCTCTTAGAGCTTCTTCTAGATGATCAATTTCCTAATCTGCTCTTGCTGATTTAACTACTGGCATAGCATAGACGTACTTGGGTTCTGTTAACGCTTCAAAACCAGCAAAACAGGTCCTTATACTTTTCAAGTTCGATTGAGTTAGTTGAATAAGGTGTCATTTGTTGGATATATTGTTAATATAGTCAATATAGTCATAAATTATATGTTCACATACAAGCCCAATAGATGAAAGTATGGTTATTTAGGTCTATATGGGCCAGAGCTCAATAACTTGCATATAAAAATTCTAGGGTTTCCCTACACTGGAGGTAACACTATTGAGCGTTTCAAACTTGACGTCTCTTGGTGTAATCCTTCAAGCAACCACTTCTTCTATCTCAAATCTATAACCTCCAACAATCTTGAAGTATTATATCCATGTGTTGGATTTGAGAGAATAAGGTGTCTTCTTGAAGATTTCGTCAAGATGAACTCACGGCTGTAATTTACTTTCAATTTCAACGATAGTATTGGCCGAGATTTGAGTTTGAAGATTCGGGTGACCGAAATCTTTGATTCAAAAATCCAAAAAAAAATATAGTCAATTTTAGAGGGTGGAGCCACTTGGACTTTGTTCTACTCGTCAATATGAACGTTTTGAGTGGTCACTTGCGTCAATTGGAGGTCGGACGGAGGAGTTATGACACCCGAAAGTTTCCATATGAATTTCTAGCGAATTTTGGGGACAAAATTTCCGGCGAATTTCGGTGGCAAAAATTTCCAGCGAGTTTTAGTGACAAGGGCAGTCCATCTTAAGGTTTTTGGGCACTCCAGATCTGTTTTTTAGGATTTGTTTTGGCAAATGTCATCTCTACAGAACAGTTTGATCAAGGTTAGGGGAGTTATTCGACTTTGTGACTCTGAGGACTCCAAGGTGCACTCTTTCTAACATTTTACTTTGATTAAAATGGCAAAGCGTAATTCCTATGATATTATAAAGTTGTAATCATTTGATTATTTGACTTTAAGGAATTAGTAACTATGACATTACAAATTGAAACATAGAAACAATTGTTTACTTAAGAAGCTTGCTGGTCTTGTTCTTAATTGTTCTTAAGAGCAATGGGGTGGTGCAGGATGCATGCGCCTCAGTTCCTCAGTCAAGTTATTTGCCAAGAGATTGTTGGAGAATAAGACCAGCATGCTTCTTATGTAAACAATTGTTTCTATATTTCAATTTGAAATGTCACAATTACTGATTCCTTAAAGTCAAATAATCTAGCATCAAGTTTGGAATGAGATCATTTAACCAAAAAGAATAGTCCAATCTAGTTGAATTGTATCATCAAGTTTGGAATGACATAATTTTCTCCAATAAAACATTTGAATTAGGTTAAAGTCATCTTCATCAAGTTTGGAATGAGATAGCTCACCCTTTCTAAATTAGTCAACAACTGTGAACATCGATGAAACATATAAACTGTGCTTATCATTGTAGCCAATAAAGAAAGATTCGATAATTAAAAACACACAATTAGAAAGTAAATAAATGGTAGTTAATACTTGTTTATATAGTTTTTAACCCCAGTGCCCCCATGGTTTTGAATAATCGATCTTTAGGCATACATTTGGTGAGAGTATCGGCTATATGTTATCCTTCAATCTCACATCGATCAATGTGATAACCCCATGTTCTCTCAGATAATTCAACAACGCATATCTCAGTCTCACATGTCTTTGCTTTGAATTAAAGAGAGCATTCTTGACGACTTGAACAACTGCTCGATTATCACAGAATAGGCTTAAAGAATTAATCTTTCGTCAAGTCAAAGAAATATCCATAATCAGATTCTCTATCCACTCTGCCTCTTCACTGGCTGAGACTAAAGCAAAAAATTCCGATTCCATAGATGACAATACAATACAAGTCTGTTCTTTAGATTTCTAAGTAATAGCAGCTCCACCCAAAGTGAATACATATCCACTAGTGGACTTACTATTTCCAATATATGAGGACCATGAGACATCAAAATATCCATCAATAGTTGGAGGATAATCAGAATAATAGAAAGCATAATCTTTAGTACTTTTAAGGTATCTCATTAGCCTATTGAGGGCATCCCAATGCTCTTTACTAAGATTACTAGTAAAATAACTAAACATGCCAATTGTAAAGGCTATGTCGGGTCTAATGCAACTCATAGTATACATGAGACTACCAAGCAGTTTTGAGTACTTTAACTGATCCATGCTGATCCCTTCATTAGGATTCAGTCTGTTATTATAATCACATGGTGCCTCACTCGGTTTACACTTATCATATCTCCAAATAAAAAGTAATTGATCAATTTAATGAGTCTGGCTAAGGGAGATGACTTGCTAGTTAAAGCTTACTTTTATACCAAGAATGGTATCAGCAATACCAAGATCTTTCATGTCAAATTCTTTAACTAAAGTAGCTTTCGCGTCACTCACTACAGAATGATAGAAACCAAAAATTAACATGTTATCAACATACAAGCAAATGATGATTATCTTATTTGACGTAAAACAATGGTAAATGCATTTATTTGAATAACTTGACTGAAAGCCATAACTCTTTACCACTTCGTCAAATTTAAGATACTACATCTTAGGTGCTTGTTTAAGACTATACAAGGATTTATTCAATTTACAAACTTTGTCCTCAAGACCGTCCATAACATATCCTTCCAGTTGTTCCATGTAAATTTCATCATTTAAATCCCCATTTAATAAAGCTGTTTTTATATCCATTTGATGCACTACAAAGTGTTCAATAAATGCCAAAACAAGAAGAATTCTTATAGTTGATAGATGACACACAAGTGAATAGACATCAAAATAGTCTATTCTACTCTATTGTTTATAGCTTTTACCTACTAAACGTGCTTTGTATTTGGCTATTGATTCATCACTATTCAGTTTCTTCTTCAACACTCATTTACAGCTTATAGCTTTAGCCCCTTTCGGCAAATTTACTAGTTGCCAAGTGTGATTCTGCAGCAAAGAGCTCATTTCATCATCTATGGCTTCTGCCCATAGTAGAGATTCCCTAGATCTCATTACTTCCTGATAGGAGAATGGATTATCCTCAAGATGGTAAGCAACAAAGTCTTCATCAAAACTTTTGGGAATTCTCTCTCTTGTAGATACTCTAATTGGAATTGGTTCAATAGCCAACTATGTGGAATTAGTGTTAGAAGGGCCTACTTCAGATTCTACATGAGATTCTGAAATCATATATGTAGATCCAAAAACATTCAAGCCTTGATCTCTGAGAAACTTGTTTTCGAAGAACATTGCATCTCTAAATTTTATCACTATGTTAGTATATAGATCTAAAAACCAATTTGCAGTGCTATCTTGTGCACTACCTAGATATACACAAGTAATGGTTCTAGATCCAACCTTAGGTTTCTTAGGATCTGGTATATTTACATAAATAATACAGCTCCAAGTCTTAAGAGTATCATATCTACAAGGGTGCTTATGCCATATCTCATAAGGTGTCATGGATAACTTAAAGTACGGCAACCTATTCAAGATGTGATTAGCAATTAGAACTACTTCTCCCCAGTAGGAGGAAGGTATGCCAGCTGTAAATAACATAGAGTTTAATATTTCAGTTAACATTTTATTCTTACACTTGGTAACACCATTTGATTTGAGTGAATAAAGAGCAGTGGTTTCAAGTATTATATCTTCTGAAGCACAAAATTCCTTGAATCTTGACATAATATATTCTCCTTTTCTATCACTTATAAACCTCTTAATTTTCAAGTTGAGTTGATTTTCTACTCTAAACTTGAAAATCTTAAATTTTTCAAAAGCCTCATCTTTTGATTTCAACAAATAGACATGACAATATCTAGAAAAATCGTCTATGAATGTTATTAGATACTTCCGACCACCTTTAGTAATGTAATTTCTAAAGTCACAAATATCAGAATGTATTAACTCAAGAAGTTGTGTGCTTTTAGAAACCAACTTAAATGGTTTTCTAGTGATTTTAGCCTGTGCACACACTTCATACTTGTCAAATTGAATAAAAGCATTTAATGGAATGTTGTAAGTTTTACCTAAATGTTGCATTTTCCTGTAATTCACATGTCCAAGTCTATTGTGTAACAACTTTGGATTAATCAAAGTAGAATTCACATGATTTGTGCTATCAGTATTTAAACTCAACCTATACATACCATTAACCATGAATGCACAACCGAAATAATATGAGTTAACAGATAAAGTTACTCTACCATTCATAGTTGAAAAAGACATACCAGTTTTATCAAGTAAACTCAGAAATATCAAATTCTTTTTAAGTAAAGGTACTACTCTAACATGTTTCAGAGTTAGTAATTTACTTGAAGAAAGCATCAAATTTACAATTTTAGCATTAGTCACATTTGCCTCACCACCATTGCAATTTTCCACAGTGTCTTTCACTTCTGTGACCTCGGTGAATAAGTTCTTGTCATTTGTAGCATGACAAGTAGCGCCTTTGTCCAACCACCACTCAGAAGAGACGCTAGTCTTTCCATTCTTCATCATTCTAATGAAGGCTCAAGGCTCAGATCCTCTAACTAGCATATTGGCCTCATTTTGTGGTGTGTCATTCTTTGACTTCTTCAGCAAATTACACTCTATTGCCTAGTGACCCCACTTTCCACATTTATGACACTTGTCATTCTTTTTTTTTTTTTGAAGATAGTCTTTTTTGCCTCTAACTGTAAAGAGGATTCACCTTTTGGTAACTTGAATTTTTTCTGAGGTTTATTGGAGTGTGAAACTAAGTTGGCAACTAACTTTTGTTATCCCACTTGTTCCAAACTCTTCCTAGTAATATTTTGATCCTCAATGTGAATATGCCTCTTTAATTCATCCAGTCCCATCTGTACCTTCAGTCTGTGCATTTCAATCTTGAAAGAACTCCATTCAGTTGGTAGTTTGTTCAACACAAGACCGACAAAGAGATTATTAGACATATCAGAATTATCATCTTTCAGCTTATTCCTCATGTTCTCAAATTCAATGAATTGAGAGGTGATGCTTGAATTCAGAATGAATTTAAAGTCAAAAAATTTCTCCGCTATAAGAGTTTTAGAGAGCCCCTCTTATTTATGAAACTGAGCGTTCAAGTGATCTCATATCTCTTTCGTCGTCTTATACTCACTATAAGTCATAGCAAAATTAGGATTTAGAGAGTTCAACAAGTAATCTCTATGTTGACACCTAAATTTTGGCGAGTTGGTCATTTATTTATTGCATAGAAAATTAGAGGTAATTTTATCCCTGAAAAAATATTAATTGCATAGCATATAAATTTAGATGCATTTATTTGTAGTCTGCATATTTGCATTTTATTTTTTAGGACTGGTGGTGGAGGGGTGTGAGTTAATATTTCTGAGTTCTAGCTTGGCAGGCCGGATTAGGCCCGCGAAAGGAGTAAATTAGCCCAAGCCCGTTATTTTTTAAATTAATTATCTCATGGGAAATTGAGATTTTATGCGATATTACGGTGGTTTTTGGAATCAGGTTGCAATCTTATCTTTAGTCTTTAGGTGATAAGATCGTTGGGAATATTAAGGAGATAAGGAAAATAAGAGGATTTTGGGTGATTGGGAGGTTATAGATTATCTTCGTGTATATTGAAAAAGCGAGATAAAATATTCTACGAAGATCACCTATTTTTACCTATAAAAGCAATCGTGTACGATGAGAGAATAGGGGGGGCTTTTCGAGGGTTCTCTTCATCGAAGGGGGAAAAAGAAGTGAAAAGTAAAAAGAAAAGAAAGAGAGAGAGTACGAAGGCAAAAGGAGAGTGTGCAACTGCAGAGGAGAGAAAAAAAGGAAAAAGTAAAAAAGAAGAAAAATTTCCCTGTTCATCTTCTTCAGCGATGCTTTCCTGGTGTCCAGTCCCTTAACCGGCGTGCTTCTTGCTCATGTTTGGTTGATCATCCGCGTGCCCCGCACTTGAGCATTGCTCGTCGCTTAACCCGATGACCCGCGAAGCTTCGCCACGCCTCAGCTTGTCCCCGAAGCCCTGCATCGACGATCACAGTAGATCACCTCCCCACCAGACACCGTACCGCACCATCACCGCCCTCTGGTCAGTCCCCACACCCGCTCGGAGCTTGATCTACCGCACCGGAGCGCCAATCTTGCCCCCTAACTTGCTACTGACCCGCGACGCCAGGCCCATATCCGAGCTCCCACACGCTCGAGTGATGACCAACCGCGCTCGCATCTTCGCTCGAGGGCCTGCTCCTCTACCCAGCTTCGGTTGTGATGCCTCTACTCGCCAGTTTGCCCGCTGCCGATTCCCCTCGCCAGACCTTCGCCGGAGATCAGCCTTACAAGCAAGCCGTGTTTGGGAAGAAAAAGAAGAAAGGAAAAAAAAAAAAAAAAAGGAAATTAGGTAGTTTTATTTTCTTTTTCTATTAACTTTATTTTATTTATTTCTTTTAAGTTTAGTTGTTATTGTGTAAATTTGAAGTGATCTTCATTTCATGAATTTTGTAGACATTATCCGTAGGGTCTTCCCCAGAATTATTGTAATTACTAATTTGATCCGTAAGATGTCGGATCATTTTTTTAATTATATTAATTTTTGGGGTTTGTCGACAATATTTTAAGTGTTGAATCAATATAATTATTAATTTGATCCGTAAGAATTCGGATCAGATTTTTAGTTATTTTGAATTATTTGTTGTGATAATTAGGGTTAGAATAATCGTTAATTTAACTTGTGAGATAACAGGTTATTTTTTCGTTTATTTTAATCATTTATTTGTCGAATATCTTGTTTGTTTAGATTTAAGGTTTAGTTGATAATCGCTTGTTTTGGAAAACCACTAAAAAAATATCCAAAAAATATTTGAATTAAGATTCAGTTTGTTTTAGAATATTTCTTGTTATCTTGCATATCTAGGATAGGGATTTTAGTTCAAAAAAATATTTAAAAACAAAAAACAAAAAAATGCATTTATTTAGGATTTTAGTTTTTGTTTAATTTAAGTTGCATGTTTAATTACATGCAATTTTAAATTTCGAATTTCATAAAAAAATAAAAAAAAAAAAAAAATCATGCATATGTCATGTACAATTAGGGGATGCTCCGCATGTCATTGCATATTAGATAAATTGCATGTTAGATTAAGATAATATTTTAGTTTAAATTAGGATTTAATGTAACTTAATCCTTAGTTTAAATTAGATAGAATTTTAATCTAGCTAGATCATTTTTGCATTTTTAAAGATAGAAATATCAAATGCACGTCATTTGGTTTTTATTAGGTTTATTTAATTAGAACTTCCTCGTCATTAGACTGGGTCATTTAATAAATGTCGCGTGACATATAGCTCACATATGAAATTGCATAATGCATGTCATTTTAGTTGAAATAATTTTGTATGTCATTGCATCGCATTGCATGTCATTAGAGTTAGGTCATTTAGATTGCATTTAATTATTGCATTTCTTCGTGTCATATAGTTTAGGTCGTGTTGCCATGTCATATTAGATTATTAGCATGCATCGCATGATTCTTATTAAATAAAGTGAAAACAAAAATTGAGTGATGGTGTGTTAATTAGAAATCGTATCTAGAATTGTTGATGTGAATTTTGATTTAACAATGCAGATGCTTTCGTTGCTTCGAAATATGTTTTGCATTATTTAATTGCTTTCTTGAGTGTTAAGTTAGTGGTATGCGCACATGTATGATCACCTCACATGTTAGGAAGTTAAATTAAAATCAATTCAATTGCCAAACATTTTTGAAAATAAAAGAATGGTACCGAAAGGGCATTAGAGAAATCTAGTGTAACCAAGTCCCCGTATCCATAGTCTCTGGTTCGTAGGAGTAAAGTAAAACTCCCATTACTTTACTTAGGTGTCTGATCGACCTACCCTAAACCGATTAGTGGTGACTCCTAGATAATAATCTTTTACATGTTAAAACTTTAAGTCGCGAATTGGTATGAGCTTGGGAGAGCCCGAGCTAAGCTTAAAGACTTAGTAATCCATTAACCTAGTTTTAGGTGGTTCACACTCGAAAAATTGGGTCGCGACACTCTACAAAAATCCTCATCTTTGTTTCATTGATATTCATCAACATCTTCAATGGTAAATGCAAAATCACTTAATACAGTATAGAATATGTCACATTCTTTCATGTCAAATTGAATATGTAATTTCCAACCATGAAATTCAGTAACATTAAATGATTGCAACTTTATAATATCATAAGAACTACGCTTTGCCATTTAATCATAACAAAGTGTTAAAAAGAGTGCACTTTAGAGTCCTCGGAGCCACAAAGTCAAATAACTCCCCTAACCTTGATTAAACTGCTCTGTAGAGATGGAATTTGCCAAAACAAACCCCAAAAACAGATTTGGAGTGCCCAAAAACCTTAACATGGACTGTCTTTGTCGCTGAAACTTGCTGGAAATTTCCGCCGCTAAAATTTGCTGGAAATTTCGTTTCCAAAATTCGCTAGAAATTCAGATGAAAACTTTCGGGTGCCATAACTTCTCCGTCCGACCTCCAATTGACGCGAGTGACCACTCAAAACATTCGTATCGATGAGTAGAATAAAGCCCAAGTATTTCACTCTCTAAAATTGGCTATAATTTTTGAGTTTTCGAATCAAAGATTTCAGTCACCCGAATCTTCAAACTCAGATCCCAACCAATATCACGGTCGAAAATTGAAAGTAAATTACACCCGTGAGTTTGTTTTAACGAAATTTTCAAGAAGACACCTTACTCGCTCAAATCCAACACACGAACATAATACTTCGAGATTGTTAAAGGTTATAGATTTGAGAGAGAAGAAGCAGTTGCTTGAAGTATTACACCAAGAGACGTCAAGTTTGAAACGCTCAATAGTATTACCTCCAGCATAAGGAAACCTTAGAGTTTTTATATGCAAGTTATTGGGCTCCGACTCATATGGACCCAAATAACCATGTTTTCACCTATTAGGCTTGTATATGATCATATTATTTTGGATTATATTAATAATATGTCCAACAAGAGCAGCGGTCGCAGTAACGGCGGCGACGGCAGGCCTTCAGCTTTGCAGATTGGAGCGGCGGCAACATCGAGCACGGCTTGAGGCGACTCTCTCTGGTTTCTTTTCTCTCCAGCCCCTCTTTGTGAATTTGGAACTCCCTTGGACCCGTGCCCTTCCCTTCGGTCGCGAGACCTCAGATCTTCACTTGCGAGTGTTCGGGCCTCCCTCAAAGTCTCTCGGGGGAAGCTTTCGAAGCTCGCCTGTGTCGATCTTGCTTCGCGTCCTCGGGTCCTCTTGTTGTTGTCGGGGGGGCTATTTATAGGCGAAAGGGGCGGCCGGTCGACGAAGCGCCGACCACCAATCCTTGCACGCCGACCGGCCTTGTGGCGGTCGAACTAGCGTCACCTCAGCCACTTGTCCATCCTTTAGCACGTCCCATCCAACGCCAGCTGCTCCACGCGCGTCGTCGTCGTCCTCCTATTCGTTTGGCATCGCGTGCATTGTAGAGGCATGAGGAAGAAGATGACAAAGGGAGCTAGGGGGCCGGGCCAGGTTTAGGGAGAGATGGAACTTGAGGGCCCATGCTGAAGGGTAAGAAAAAGGGGGGCTGGGCTTGAAGGCCCAGCCTGACGAGCTACTTTCATTTTTTTTTTTGTCATTTTTCTTGTTGTTTTTCAGTTTTTGTTGTTTTTTGTTATTTGTTATCTATTATCTGAAAAAAAGGAAAATAAAAGAAATTAAGGCCTAATTAATTAAAGACCTGATCAAAATTTAGGTGTCAACAATATGTATATGTATATGCACAAAGAATGTACCACCACATCGTCCAAGTCAGCTCTCTATTGCCTTCTGCTTCTTGCACGCCTTCGTCTACTAGTACTAACAAACTCTCTTTATGTAGATGTAATATGGGTGAATCTCATTGATTTTTGATAACGTATGCCATCATGTCTCGAAGATGATCCGTTTCTTAATCACCGCGTCACCTTAGATAGGGCATAGCCAATCCATGTTAGAATCTATTAATCCTAGCTAGGACTTATGATGTTCAAAACATCAACCTTGTGTGAGGAAATTAATGAAAAAGAAAAAAAATGCTAAACTAGTGGGTCTTTTGAAACGATTGAGTCCCTGTGAAAATTTACACCACCAGAATTCTGCATTAGATTAGCTCTATAGGCTCTCATAGTGACATCATGATGCAGGCAGTATCCGGAAATCATCGCTAGAAGAAATGCACGAGCACAGTCCATTCTCTCCACACACTCGAGCCGAGCCAGATGCCCTTAACCACACAAAGATCCTGGTTGGAGACCAATAAAGGATCAATTCAATCCAATCTAAGATCTCAACTAGCAACAGCAACAACACCAACAATGGAGGTAGTTTAGGAGGCATAAAGGCCACTGTCCTGGCCAAGCTTGGCATCCCATTCGACTTGATTGAGTACATCGTGACTATTAGGATTGGCTCCCCTGAACTGTGATATTCTGAAATTTGACCCTATTTGAAATGTATGAAGTGGTTATTTCATTAATGCACTTATGGCTATTTTACTTTGAACTGATCTCTCACGAATTAACTAGTCTATTGGCTGAGGTCGTAAATGATTAAAACGCAAAAGATCAGAGAATTTGATCAGGGATCGACTATTCGGCTATAAAGATCAACAATGGTAAATATTACACTATTATTGTTAAGGGAAATTCTTTATGATGTTTTGAAGATGACAAAATAAATCAAAGACTACTATCGTGTTTAATGGTTGAATAATAGACTATGCAAATGATAGAACATGTAAAAGATATTGCTAAAGTCTATACTTTCAAGAATCAAAAGACAGACTCTATGCTGAAGCTGAACTCATTCAGACTATGTCCAGACCTTAAGGCTAAATATGTCCAGAAGCATAATATGTTCAGACTTACATCCAGATTGTAAAATCTATTTCAGACAAAATACACTCAGACTCTACTTCAAACTAGGGGTGAGCGCGGTTCCCGGGTAGAACCGGGAACCGGGGAACCGCACCGGAGGGTCCGGTCCGATTCCCAGTTCTAAGGGGATCGGTTCCGGTTCTCGGTTCCTTTTTTTGGGAACCGGGAGTTCCCGTTCCAAGCGGAACCGGAACCGAAACTGGAACCAATTGCGGAACCGATTTAGGGCTCCAAAAAAAAGACGACATCCATTCTTCATGTTCACGACTCTTCATTCATACCTAACAATCATGCCGCTCACCCTCAAGGCTGCCGCTGCCGAACGCCAGTCGCCGACACCGCTCGCCCGAACCCTCACCGCTCGATACCAGTCGCTGCCTAAATTTAGTTCTGCCCGTCGCCGACACCCTGCCTATGCCTCTACCTCTACCTGTCGCCAACGCCGCTCGCCCTCGACGCCACCACTGGATGCCGCAGGCCACGCCGCCGCCACTCAACACCAGTCGTTGGACTCATCTATTGCGAAGCCTGAGGGGGATACGTTGATTCCTGATTCCGCCGAACGCCCTAACCCTCGACACTGCTCACCCACTCACCCTCGAGTCTCGACGCCCTTGGCCGAGCCTGCCCCGAAGTTGCTCCCCTAGCCGCACGCTCAGGGCAACTCGACACCGCTCACCCAATCACCCCCCGACAACACTCACCAAGCCTCTCCTGAAGCACCTCACTTCCTGCACCACCTACCGCAAGTCCGATCCTTTCAAGATTGGTCTCTGAAATTGGTGAGTCGGATTGACCTCGAGCTTCACTTTCTTTGAACCTGTTCCATAGCACTTGGTGATTTGGCAGTTCGGTTTCCTAATTTACTAGAACCATGGACTAAAAATGTCTATGCTTGGTCACGGGATCCTTCTCTATCTGTTAGGAAGAATGTTGTTCTTGTGCTCTCCCATCTCATATTGAATGATATGATGAAAGTAAATGGACAGATCCTAGGATATGTACAATAATATAAGTATTATCAGATTCATCATGATTGGAAATGCCATTGCTTGTCCAAGTGAAAGGTTACATAAATGACTTGGTTGTTCGTTTCGCTTTTGTTGGAATTGGGACTTGCCTGGTTGCGGATTTCGACGGTTTTTGATGCAAAAGCTAAGATGATTGAGTCCCTCACCATGATATAATTTTAAGAATCGAATGACCGTCTCTTCCTTTCTTTTGGGTCCGTTACTATTCCATAGATTCTCCTATTGTTGCTGATAATGCACGATTCTTCTATCCCATGTACACTTGTTATTTATGTGAGTCCAGATTACTTACATGTTCACCCGTTTATGACCCACGTGTTCCAAAGTTTGTGTAAAAGCTTTAGGCAAAAGAGCTTCGGCCCTATCACAACCTTCAAGGAAAATGCTGCAATCTAACAATCTAGATCATTTTGGTGCAAAAATGCAAACCAAAAGAAGTAAATTTAATGTGGCAAAAGATGCTTTGAATGTGGGGTCAAAAGTCTCACCTGTCATGGAAGGAAATGGGAATGTCCATCCTAATATGCATCGAGACAGCAAGATCACATCAGAAATTATTGCTGTTGATTGCCCAGAAGAGCTACGTTTGGGAGCAAACTGGGAGCAGCAAGTTAGTAGTCTCTTACGGAAGCACTTTGGTCATGCATCCTTGAAGAGTTTTTAGAGAGAAGCTTTGGCTGCTTCGCTATCTAACCAAGATTGCCTTGTTCTCCCTGCAACAGGATCTGGTGATTTTTATTTGCTTGTGATTGACCAAAATACTTTCAGACCTAGAGTTGGTTCCATATTCAGGAATGATCTCTTTTTTGCAGGTAAATCACTGTGTTTCCAAATTCCAGCCCTATTGACTGGGAAGGTGGTTGTTCTGATCTCACCGTTGATAAGTTTAATGCATGACCAGTGTCTAAAGCTCGCAAAACATGGTGTCTCTGCTTGCTTTCTTGGATATGGGCAACCTGACAATAGTGTGGAAAAGAAAGTGATGGATGGAAAATATGGTTTGATATATGTTTGCCCATAGTCGGTTTTAAGGTAAGAGTTTGACATGTCATGTGCAGTGGTGTTATCTCTTTTGTCATTTTTTTACCAAGTGATATGGATCTTCCTACAGGCTGATAAAGCCACTACAAAGTCTTGCAGCAGGCCGAGGAATCGCATTATTTGCAATTGATGAAGTCCATTGTGTTTCGAAATGGGGCCATGATTTTCGGCTTGACTACAAGTTAACCCTTTTCTTCCGATCCGATCTTTCTCTGTGCACTACCTAATTTGTTTGGCGGGTGATTAACCATCTTAGACCCGAATACTTAGAAGATGAAACGGACACCTTCTAGGGTGTGGATGATTGGGATGGTATAACTTCTTATTAAAGAGGAATATCTTCAGAATTTTGATTATGGCAGGATGTTTCCACCATTGCTGTTTAAATATGCTTGTAGGATGTGGAGCAAGGGACTTTATGAAAACTTACTCATAAAATGTAAATTGTCCGAAAACTGTGCTAGAACTTATTCATCCTGTAATTTGATGTGCTATTTGATATAGCTAGTACGATTACCTAGAGGGGGGTGAATAGGTATAAAAGATTTTTCTTTTGATAATTACACACTATTTAGATAAATAAACGATTTGCAGCAATTAAGAAAAACAATCGTAAGACTGAGTAAGGGAAAGCGAGAATTAGACACGAGGTTTATAGTGGTTCGGCTTGTGTCAAGCCTACGTCTACTCTTCTGCACTGACAGCCAATTGGCTGGATTCCACTATGAACAAAGAGATGTTACAGTGATGATCTTTCTTGACTTCTTGGTGTAGACGATCTTCCACACTCTCAAGGTGTCACTAGAAATGAACACTCTCTGTGTTTACAATTTCGCTCAAAATGGTCTCGACTAATAATCAAGGATCTTCAAACTCTGGAATTTTTCTATCAATCACACTCTCTAAAACCACTTGAATGTCTTCATTTTATACTCCTTTATGCCATCATAGCCGTTGGCACTTACCAAAGGAATTCCTCCAATCTACCCGTTGGACGGAATCAATTACGAAGATCATTCGAGCTATTTAAGGAGTCTGGCGATAGCCCATCAATCCTGTTCGCCCATACAATCAGGATCTTGGTTTCCAAGAATAGAACATTCCAAGAATACTTTGACAACCATCGGATCTTTAATCGATCTAGATAAGAACAAACAAAGACTCCGAGATGTTTATCCAACCAAGGGATCTTTTCCGAGGGATAGGATCGAATCCTCAACCATAAGTTTCGGCTCTGGATTTCCTTTGCTACTTTGGAATAGAAAGACATCGGTGAGAATAGTCTTGAGTCTAGAGTCTTGAGTCTTGAGTCTTGAGTCTTGAGACTTTAATCTTCGGTCTCCGAATATCCAGGACTTAGGCGATAGAAACGTTTTGTCGCTTCAAAAGATTCTGAAAGATTTCTCCAACAATCTCCCCTTTTTGATGGTGACAAAACTTCCTTGTAGATTTGAACAACTTTGACCTGCAAAAACATTTCTCAAGCAATATGGCTAACTCACAAATATTAATAAAACAACCACATTCTGCATCCACAGCAAATTGGTTAGTCTTTCATGAGTAATACCATAAAACAACACTTGATATGAACGCAACCAGTCAAGCATTTAAATCCACAAATCAAGAGTACTCAAGTCAAACTCAAAAAAATGACTAACAAATAACCACAAATTCAAAGATTAAAAGATAAAATGATGTTTGAAGGTTGATGGTGTTGATTGTTCAAATTGATTCTCCCCCTTTTTGTCATCATGAAAAAGTGAGAAAGGGATCAAGTCTTCTTGGGAATGCGAACGATTTGGAAATCTCCCATAGACTGGACTAAGCCTTCTAGCCTCTTCAAGTCTTCCCTTAACTGAGCTACCTCCTCTCCTTTTGCATTTGTTTGAATTTGTAGAGCGAGGTCTTTCATTCTGATACCAATTGAGAGTGCTAGTATGAACAAAATAAAGGAGTTAGGGAAGAGAATAAAAACACAGAAATTATAGTGGTTCGGCTTAATCCAAGCCTACGTCCACTCTCCCACGCTAACAGCCCTTCTTGGCTGGATTCCACTATGCAATCAACAAGAGATTACAACTTTGAGTGCAAATACTTAGTAGTAGATCACACTATCTCACTAAGTCACTCTTTTGGTATTTCTCTCACGATTACAAACGTTTAAGCTCTCCAAAGACAAGGTATTTCTCTCACGATTACAAACGTTTAAGCTCTCCAAAGACAAGTGTATAATCGAAGGTTGCTCGACTTTGGAATTATAAATTCTACGCTCCGTCTCTTGCTTGCTCATCGGTCCATGATCTCCTTAAATACTCCTCCACTTCCAAACTAGCCGTTGGACAGCATCTCGGAGAATCGTCTTCCAATATACCCATTGGACAGCTCTGTATCTAGAAGATTTGGTAGCCGTTGAGTGACAAAGGTAAAATCCCAAATTGATTCTGATCGCCCATACAAACGAAATCTTGGTTTCTATAAGTAAAGCTTCTTCGTATAGAAAGTTCTTGTCTTCAATCAAATCAATATTGATGTGGAATCCAAACCAGATCACTAGCCGTTGTATGATTGGGCTTGAGTTACGATTCATCGAATCTGGATGTAAAGTCTGAGTCTGTAGACTTTACAATCTGGGTCTTTAGACTTTAAGTCTTGAGTCGACGGTCTTCGACTTTGAGTCTTGAGTCCGACAGTCTTGAGACTTTGACACGTGTCCGGAAATCTTCAAAATATACTTCGGACATGTGTTACGTTCAGTCTTCCGCCGTCTTCGGACTTTGACAATATCCTTTACATGTTCTATTATCTGCATGGTCTATTACTTAACCATTAAACATGTTAGTAGCCTTTGATTTATTTTGTCATCTTCAAAACATCATAAGAGATTTCCCTAACAATCTCCCCCTTTTTGATGATGACAAAACAATCTCTGAATATGCAGATTTGTAAACACGCTTTTAAAGATATTAATTTAAATCAAAGGATATCAGAAGATTACAAATAAATTGAGCATAAGAATATATAGAAAAATAATCGCAGCTCAATATTATGCAATAAATAATATCATATCAACCAATCAGCACATATGCATATTCATATCTTCTCCCCCTTTTTGTCATAATCAAAAAGCGATAATAATAGATTCACGTATAAAATGATAACAAATATCTTGCATGAATCACAATTTCTAAAAATCAGCTTTTATAAAGTAAGTCGAATATTAAAGATATGCAATATAGCTCACTTCGATCATATCAGCAAATATTCAATAAAAATCACGGATGCATCATGAAATTCACGTACACTTTTTGTCATAATAAAATGATAATATTAATAAGAGATTTGTCAATGATAAAAGGTAATAAAAGATGCACTAACCGGATTTTGTAGAATAAATTCTGACACATTTACCTTTCATTCCATCCATAATAAGATCACAATCAATTCAAAAAGATTTTTCCATAATTGATCAAAGCTCCCCCTCAATTTGTTGCCTTTTTGAGGTGATCACGATTCTTTTCCTTTTCTTTTGGATTTGATTTCTCCCCCTGTGATCATGACAATATTTGCGAATAGAAACAATTGTTGCAATTGTCGCAGGAGATGTTTTCTGATTGCACCAAAATCTGCGTAGATTCGCAATCATCCTTCCCTTAAAGAATTTCCTGCAATCAACTCATTTCCCTTTTTGGTATCCATCAATTTGGATCCTTCCTTGACGTTAGAGTAAAATAGAAAATCTCCATAATCAAATATTCTTTCTTAATTCATCATAACAGAATATTCAAAGAAAGAATATTATGAACAATAATATTTTGAAAAATAAATTCTCACTTAGTCAAAGCACAATAAAATTAGAGAGAATAAAATCCTTGAATATCTCAGAAAAAAATATCTTGCAAAATTAGTATAACGTAGAATCGGATTTTTACTTTGCAAAATATGACAATTTGAGAGCATAAAATTTAAACTAAATAATCTGAATTATCTCAAATAATCACACGTACTAAATCAAATCTTAACTCACAAATCACAAAAATAAATCATACGATTCTTTCTTCCATAAAGCAAAATATGATCATTATAAAATCTCAATCAACCAAGGATATATCGAATATCAAGCATAATGAGAATTATTGCCCAAATCAAATTGAGAATAAAAATTCCTTACCAAATCCTCTTTCTTCTTTCTTCTTTATATCCTACAAAAATAACTTATCTTTTCTTTGGTACCCATTTTTCTTAGGTCCATGAGAGTTAGCAGAATATGTTGCTTTTATCCAATTTTTCTTAATAGGTCTCCAGACTTGAGAAAGATCTTGTTGCTTAAGTCGAGAATTCTCCTTTTTAAGTTCGAAAATCCTTTTAAGAGAAGATTTGAGATTTGAATAAAGCTCATTTATATATCTTGAAACTTTGAGAGGAATTTTTGAATTGCTTACCTTGATTTCCTCATCAGATTCTGAGTCTGATTGTGAATCAGACTTTGATTCTGAGTCTATGTCTGAGTTAGACTTTGATTCTGAGTCTGTGTTTGAGTTAGACTCAGATTTTGAATGTGCCATCAAGCATAGATTTCCTTGCTCGTCATCTTCTTTCATGATTCTTTTATGGCCATTCTGCTTGTATTGATTTCTTCCATCGAATATCCTTCCTTTTCTACTCAACTTTTTGATTTTCTCAATCATAAAGGCAAGTTCTTCATCGTCCATGTCATTTTCTGAGTCTGTTTCATCAAAAACAGCATTAGATATTAAAGCAATGGACTTCTTACCTTCGGGATCTTCGTCATTAAGTTGTTCCACTTCATAGGATTGAAGAGTGCCAATCAATTCATCAACGGAGAGTGGCATAATCCTCTGAGTCTCCCGGATTGAGGTCTTGACATGGTTCCAATCTTTTGAGAGACCTCGCAAGAGTTTGTTGACCTTCATTTGGGAAGAAATTGGATGACCTTGATATGCCAAACCGTTTACAATTTCAGTAAAACGATTGAACATATCTCCAATCGACTCTCCTTGCTTCATCTTGAAGGATTCATATTTGCCGAGCAGGAAGTTTACTTTTGTCTCTTTTACACGATCAGTCCCTTCATATGTAACATGAAGTCTATCCCAAACTTCTTTTGATGTTTCACATGAAGAGATTCTATTATATTCAGTAGGAGACAAAGCGCAATATAAAGAATAAATTGCTTTCGCATCAAGCGCTTCTCTTTTGGACATCTCCATCCGAGACATATGAGCGGGGGGTTTGGTTTCTTTGTCTTTGCCATTCTTATTTGATGTAGACGCAACAATGGGGTTGATTCCTCTTTCCACAACATCCCATTGCAAGAGATCTCTGGATCTTAGGAATGCTTTCATTTTGTTCTTCCATATGTCGTATTCCTTTCCATCGAAGTAGGGTGGTCTGGTATTGCTTTGACCTTCCACCAGCCCTGATGCTAGCATACTAGCCATGGATCTTTTACTCTGAAGTAAAACACTTCAAATAAAGTAAGAACACAGGCTCTGATACCAATAGATATAGCTAGTACGATTACCTAGAGGGGGTGAATAGGTATAAAAGATTTTTCTTTTGATAATTACACACTATTTAGAAATAAATAAACGATTTGCAGCAATTAAGAAAAACAATCGTAAGACTGAGTAAGGGAAAGCGAGAATTAGACACGAGGTTTATAGTGGTTTGGCTTGTGTCAAGCCTACGTCCACTCTTTACGCACCGACACCAATTGGCTGGATTCCACTATGAACAAAGAGATGTTACAGTGATGATCTTTCTTGACTTCTTGGTGTAGACGATCTTCCACACTCTCAAGGTGTCACTAGAAATGAACACTCTCTCGTGTTTACAATTTCGCTCAAAATGGTCTCGACTAATAATCAAGGATCTTCAGACTCTGGAATTTTTCTATCAATCACACTCTCTAAAACCACTTGAATGTCTTCATTTTATACTCCTTTATGCCATCATAGCCGTTGGCACTTACCAAAGGAATTCCTCCAATCTACCCGTTGGACGGAATCAATTACGAAGATCATTCGAGCTATTTAAGGAGTCTGGCGATAGCCCATCAATCTGTTCGCCCATACAATCGGGATCTTGGTTTCCAAGAATAGAACATTCCAAGAATACTTTGACAACCATCGGATCTTTAATCGATCTAGATAAGAACAAACAAAGACTCCGAGATGTTTATCCAACCAAGGGATCTTTTCCGAGAGGATAGGATCGAATCCTCAACCATAAGCTTCGGCTCGGGATTTTCCTTTGCTACTTTGGAATAGAAAGACTCGGTGAGAATAGTCTTGAGTCTAGAGTCTTGAGTCTTGAGTCTTGAGTCTTGAGATAATAAGGTCTTGAGACTTTAATCTCCGGTCTCCGAATATCCAGACTTAGACTGATAGAAACGTTTTGTCAGCTTCAAAAGATTCTGGAAAGATTTCTCCAACACTATTCAATTGGCCCTTGCAGTTCCTTGTGGAGAATTCCGTGGAGAATCTCCTGATTTAAGCTAGGAGGTATGCGGTTCTTTTGAGATGTCTAATTCACCAATGGTACTGGAGGAAAGGCTGAAGCTTCAGCAAGAGCCATTAGATCATGGACCTAATATTATTTACGTCCCTACGAGGAAAGAAACTTTGACAATTGCCAAATTCTTGTGTGACTTCGGCATCAAAGCAGCAGCTTATAATGCCAAGGTTTCATTCTGCATAATAAATACCCTTTTTAATTGATGTATTCTCAATTTGATGGTTTCATTTTGGTATCATTCTTGCTTCAAACTACTCCACATTTCTTTTATGCACGTACGTTATAGTTCAAATCTGAAAATGAAAAAAAAAAAAAAAAAGAACCTATTGGAATCTAGAATCAACCTTGGAACCTATGACAAGGTAGGTTCCAGGTTCTTGGTTTTGACGGGTAGGTTCCAAGTTCCAAATTTTTTGGAACCTGTACCCGAGGGGATAAGTACACTAATGATGCCATAAGTTATGTACGGCGCTTACTTTGGTGCCAAAATTTTCCGTCGGATCACTTAAGTGCCAAAAAATTTGAAAAACGCTCACTTTCGTGCCAACGCCGACGAAATTGGCCGGAAATCCGACGTGGCCTTTTTTTATTAATTTTTGACGCCGACGTGGCTCGTCGGAGAGTTGAGTCAGCATCCAAACACCAAAACGACGCCGTTTGGCATCTTTCCCCCAACTTTGAAACCCTAATCCCCAAATTGAGAGAGAGGGAAGGCTCGTCTTCGTGTCTTCTTCTTCCTCGAAGACCCACACCAGCAACGACACTGGCACGGCACCAGCAACAACACCGGCAGCACACCAACAACGACACCAGCAACGACACCAGCAACGCACTAGCAGTAGCAGCACCAGCAGCCCCTTCGACCCATCTTCTTCCTCCTCCTCCTCCGCCCTCGCCTTCGATTTTTCCTGCAACAATTTCAGTCTCTCCTCGCTCACCTGGTTGAGCAACTACAATGGTGGCTGAGCGATGGTGGCCAAGTAGTGACGGTGGCCGAGCGACGACGGGTGAACGATGGTGGCCGAGCAGTGACGGTGGCCGAGCGACGACGAGTGAATGACGGTGGCCGAGCGGCGGAAACCCTAATTTTTCCCCATGTGAGCTAAACGGCGTCGTTTCCATGAAGCCATCCATGTAGGACGGCAAAACGACGTTGTTTTCTTAAGGAGGACCGAAAACGGCGTCATTTAAAGGCCTATCGATTTTTAAAAAAAAAAAAATCATTATCTTTCGCCGGTGGTCGGAATCTTTCGTCGGTGGCACCAAAGTGAGCGCCATACACAACTTATGGCACCATTAGTGTACTTATCCCGTACCCGAGGGTAGGTTCCAAGTTCCAAACGGAACCGAACCAGAACTAGGAACCGCTCACCCCTACTTCAAATGGAAGACACTCGGACTCTACTTCAGACATAATATTTTCAGATTTTACATTTAGAATGAGACGCAAGTCCAGAACGTGACAAAGTCCAGAATGAGACACAAGTTCAGAATGTAGTAGATTCAGAACGAAGCAAGTTTAGAACGAGACAACTTGACAAAACGTAACACAAGCCCCAAACATATAACGGCCAGTGATCTAGTTTGGATTTTACACCAAGATAGATTTGATTGACTCAATCTAATTGATTGACAATTGGATATTGAAGACAAGAACTTTCTATACGAAGAAGCTTTACTTATGGATCCAAAAATTCGGTTTGTGTGGGCAATCAAAATCAACTTGGGATTCTACTTCTATCACTCAACGGCTACTAAATCTTATAGATACAAATCTGTCCGATGGGTAGATTGGAAGACGATCCTCTAGATACTGTCCAATGGCTAGTTTAGAAGTTGATGAGTATTTAAAGAGATCAGGGACTGATGAGCAAGTAAGAGACGGAGCATAGAATTTATAATTCCAAAGTTTGAGTGACCTTCGATCATACACTTGTCTTTCATGAGCTTAAACGTTTGTGATCGTGAGAGAAATACCAAAAGAGTGACTTAGTGAGATAGTGTTATCTACTACTGAATGTTTGCAGTCAAAGTTGTAATCTCTTGTTGATTGCATAGTGGAATCCAGCCAGAAGGCTGTTAGCGTGGAAGAGTGAACATAGGCTTGATCTAAGCCAAACTACTGTAAATTTCGTGTGCACCATTCTCTTTCCTTAACTCTTCTTATTTAAGTTCGTTACATACTTACAGGTTATTTCAGAAGTCTGTTCCATCGCATAACAAATTCTGAACATCTATTAGAAGTCTGGTGGCTCGCTTATCAGACTCTGATCCTTATTCAGACTTTGCTCAAAATTTATTTTATTCCGCATATATTTGTCAATGTTTATTTTAAACACCTATTCACCCCATTCTAGGTGTCATACTAGCACTCTCAATTATAAGTAAATTAACAAATGAATATAAATTGATTCGATGGAAGTACGTAATCGGTTCGCATGTGATTTTACACTATTACGATATTCGCGCTGAACAACGATAAATCAAATTTTCTATTAATCTTATATTCAAGGTACATAATTGGACTCTCGCAATTACATGACAACCGAGGGTCGTCCACGATTCAAAGAAGCACAAACGTGGATCGAAAATTATTGACCACGGATCAACTGTGCAAGACCCCTAAAAACCACCCGATAGTTTAGGTCGTACTAAAGTTGCATTCGATCAATTTTTAATAGTGAAATTTAATTTGATTACGGGTACCAAACTTTTGAGATTAAATTATTGGACATTGCCTCATCGTTCGTCGAATTATCGGCAAGTTCAATTTGGGAAAGGAATCATTGGACAAAAATTAGGGACTGAGAAAGGAAAAATGGACCCAATGGCAAAGTTGCAATTTGTTGGCCATAATTTTGGCTTTAAAGATAATAATAATAAAAGAAAAAGGGTCGGTGACGCTTGCTGGGACGTCACAATTTTAATTGACCTTCGTGAGATGTTCGCATGCTCGAGATTCGGGACGTGACATGGACCCTCAAAGATCACGCTAATCTTCGACACCAGCAGCGACCTCACTTGGACTGAGTGCGAGCCGTGCTCATTCTGTTACCTTCAATCTAAGCCGATCTTCGACCTGTCTGACTCCTAGTCCTATGTTAGTACACCATGTACCTCGCCTGTGTGCAATGGTTATGGATCATGTATATATCTTCAAAAAATACACATAGGTCTCTCCTTTTTCTAAATGAGGATTGTGCCTAATAAGATTATGATTTTATTCAATGAGAGTAGGCATTTCAACAAGTTGCTCTAGCTCAACTAGCAATTACCAAATAATTTACGGTGACCTATCGTTTTCGTCTAGGGAACTTGCAACTGACGCGTTGATGTGATCCACGGATGTGATATGGAACTTCCAATTTGGGTGCGGTGGATTCAATTATGGCCTCTTTGGTCAGGTGGCCGGCATGCTTGGCCTAGCCCGGGATAGTTTGTCGATTGTAGGACAAACCGCAACCCAGTATAGCCGATATTTCTCCTATTGCTTTCCCTCATCATCCAATTCAACGAGGTAATTAACATTTGGCAAGGCTAGTGAGAGGCCTAAGTCGTTAACCTTAACACCGATTGCAACAGCTCATGAAAGCTCATTGTTCTATGGCACCAACATAGTGGAAATCATGGTAGCAGGGACTAAATTGCAAATCCCGTTGACAGTCTTCTCGAAGGCGGGGGCTATCATCAACTCCGGGACCATCATCACTTGACTGCCCCAGACAGCATACAATGCCATGAGGACGGCTTTCCGGAAGGAAATGGCAAGGTACAAGAGGGCAAAGAGCTTCAAAATCCTCGACACTTGCTATGATCTCCACAACACAAAGTCGGTCGTCATACCAAAGATAAGGTTCACCTTCAGTGGAGGTGCATTCATGGACTTGGATCATGGTGGCATATTGTACCCCATTAGCGATTCACAGGTTTGCCTCGCATTCACGCGGAATAGCCACGACACCCACATCATCATCTACGAAAGCGTGTAGCAAAAGACATTCAAGGTGATCTATGATGTTGCTATTGGTGTTTGTTTCAATAAACAAGCATACGTGCATAAGTCAATAAAGATAAAAGTTTGATCGCAATG
This sequence comes from Eucalyptus brandiana, assembly GCA_014182725.1. Taxonomy (NCBI): domain Eukaryota; kingdom Viridiplantae; phylum Streptophyta; class Magnoliopsida; order Myrtales; family Myrtaceae; genus Eucalyptus; species Eucalyptus brandiana. The sequence goes on from CM024675.1 coordinate 65,704,142, forward strand.
GAAGTAAAAGCTCTTATACACATGTTTCCATAGCATTTTCGTGCATTTTAATAAAATAAAATAAAAACATATAAGATATAAAGAGGCTAATCACATTAACCTTATACCGTGCTCTAAATTTGGTTTTGACGTTCCTGACGTTCTTCAGACTTTGACCACGAATGTCTGATGCCTTTTGGTAACACCGGTTTTAACATTCTTGGAATTTTCTGAAAGAGCTTGTATGAACATCTAGAGGAGGGTAAATAGGTGTGAAAACATATTTTTGCGAAATACAGTAAAAACATTTTACTTTTAAACTGAGTCTGATTGACTACAGACTTTGCAGAAGGATTCAGACTTTAACAACTATTTCAAATCACAGAAATATATTGTAGCAAATAAAGTAAAGGATTTCAAGGAAGAGAAAAATGAACATAAGATTTATAGTAGTTCAGTTTAGATCAAGCCTACGTCCACTCTCATGTTGACAACCTTCTAGCTGGTTTTCACTATGAATCAAAAGAGAATTACAGCCTTATAATTTTGACTTCTCAGTGAAGAGTTTCTACTGCTCTCACGAAGTCACACTTTAAGTCTCTCTTTCGAATACAAGTTTGAGCATTGTTTAAGGAAGAACAAGTAAATGGAAAGTTTTAGACTTTGGAATTCTTCTTTCAAGCACTACTTGGAATGAATTGAAAAACCTCCTTAAATACTCATATATGCTTTTTCGACCGTTGGCACTTTCCAAAGGAACCCTTCCAATCAACCCGTTGGACATAATCAATCAAGGAAATCTCGAGCCGTTTGAAGATTGAGATGAAAGCCCGTTAATCATATTCGCCCATATAATCAGGATCTTGGTTTCCATAAGTAGATTCTTTCCAAATAAGTTTTGCCTTTCGAAATGATTTGCTGTTACCAAATTAATTCCAATAAAGATAACTAATATGGTAGATGATATTTCCAACTAGAAAGCATGATATATCTTATACGTATTGAAACCTTGAAGGAAGAAAAATAATCCTGAGTCTGACTAAGTCTTCATTCTTGCGTTCACTCTAGAACTTGTCAAAGTGGGCAGACTTCTGATGTAAGATAGACTTTGACACAAAAGTCTGGCATTCTTCATAATGGAACTTAGATAAGTTTTGTCAGCTTCAAAACATCATGAGAGTTTTCTCCAACATTTTCCAGCACCACGAACGTCTGATGTCTTCTGGTAATATTGGTTCTGACGTTCTTCAAATGCAGAACGTTTGATCTCTTCATACTGCAGATCATACTGCAGGTTATGACGTTCTTCAGATTCAGTTTCACAAGTGTCGAGCCTCTAGTTCAGACACACCACCAATTCTCACGTTGAAGAGAAGAGAGAAATTGAGAGATCTCATAGTTACAATTGTGCTAGCAATCGCGCTCGTGTGTGAATGACTTTTATTGATCACTATCAACACTCTCAATTATCGATTATCAATTGTAGGATGATCTGCTCTCTATATTACCTTTTATAACCAGTACAAATCACATTTAAATCAGCTCATTAACTCTAAAACTGTTTTAGAATTAATTTGGTCATAACTTATGATAGACGTAAGTTCCGATACCATTTCAAACAATAATTTGGGCATTAACTCTATAACTATTACAAAGCATTATTCCAGACATTTATTTGTAACTGTTACAAGTCTTTATTCTGGGTATTAACTTTGTAACTGTTAAAAATATTTAATTTGACGGTTATATATGAAATTGTTTTAGAATATTAATTGGTCATTTAAATCCGAAACTGCTTTAAATCATGAAACTGCCCATTTATTCTGAAGCCGTTTCAAATCATTCATGTGACTTTTTAAATTCTAAAACAATTTCAAAACTTTAATGTGACTGTTAAACCTAAAATTGTTTCAAAATTTTAATTTAGCCATTAAGTCTAAAAACCATTTCAGATCATTATTTTGCCTATTAATTCCGAACTCACTTTAAATCATTAACGATGCCATTAATTCTAAACTCACTTCAGATTATTACTACAGCAATTAATCCTAAACTCACTTCAAATTATTAATTATGTCACTGAATCTGAACACGCTTTAAATCTTTGATTCGGCTGTAGAGGCTGAAAACCGCTTTAGACTTTATAAAGTCCGAAGCCCATTTTAGAACTTGTAAAGTCTGAAGCCCCTTTTTTAGAACTTTTATTTCTAGCTCGACTCAATATGATTGGCTCAATTGCAAACACACTTGTAATATTCTCTCTTGTTCAGACGTCATTCTAATTGATTATGGCGTGTAATATCCCTAGGTTCATCACTGAGCTAGTTGTAGACTTGTACTAACACATTAGCACAACCAAGATAACTAATTGTCCGAATCAATCTTCTATTCCTGCAAATCGTGAATGATATCTAGCAATATATCATGACTACCGAGACAATGTGAAATGTTTTCAGACAAAATGAAAAGCTGGCATGTAATTCGATCATTCTGTCTCATCATGTCCCCATCGAACAAAGACCATGGAATTACTGGTCAAGCTACCAATTCGATCATATGCCCAAATCTAATTAATATGTATTTCTTCGAGACATGAACCATTCATTCTCAGTTATAACCCAAGGTGAGGATTTCAATACAATGCCACAATTAGATCGCATAGGACATCAATCTTGTATATCTATATATAATAAGAAGATAAATTTCATATTGCATCCGCATGTGCCTTTGTATGTGAACAAACTATAACCATCAAGTATAGAGATGGTTTGACGAAGCGTCAATGTGCATACTTGTAAACCACAACCATCCAACATATAAGTCAACATTGTGCCTCAGGTCTATGGATCTTACATCTAGCCAAAGCATGAACAATCAGACATTGACCTCGCAAAAAGTTTTCACGTCACCAATCGTTCTATATATGTCACATTTAGTGAACTTGTCCGAAATAAGTACCTGTGTTCTAGCTCGAATATCACTATACCCAATGACTTGTGACTCATCATCCCCTCAAGTATCCAATACTAAATGGTGAAACTTGAAAACACACCGATCTCAACAAGATTATCGATATCCTCTCAATGATCCATCAACTCGGAACTATTTAAAGATTCAGCATAACTATAAACCTGTCACATATATTCTTAACACCTTAAGAATAGGTTCAGTCATAATTGATCTTATAGACTCATTCATATGTATAAATTGGACGATGAATGAATATTTATTTGCCATTGAATAATTCCTAACATGTAACTATTACATGGTTGCTTTAGGGCATGTAGCTAATAGTTGCCGGAGGACAACTAGGTTTTGCCCCCAATGGTTGTCCATAAACTACAACCATAGAGCCACAAAAATAGACATGAAAAACAAAGAATGTGTCGTCTTTATGATGTCACATTTTTGGTCTTATATAGAAGCCAAGAAATAAATTTAGGAGTCTGGTTTGAAATGTTTGACTTCTGCTTAAGTTGGCCTGTGGCTGTCCAGTCTATAAATAATAGTACGGCTATCTCCTGCTCCTGTTGAAGCTGCCTTGTTCACCCTTGTTCAAGAAAGTGATATGTTGTAGATCTTTCTTAGACTAAAATTTCCACTGGCTTGCTCATTTTTCATGGAACTTTCTTACAAGATCCCGATTTATGTGAGCCTAACTCCCATGAATTGCGAAAGCAGGTGGGCACCCTCATGATCTAATGTTTCACGTGCATTGAGCTTGCATGAACCGGGACTTTGCATTCGACACTTGCTCATTTTTACTGTCGCAACAAAAAAGAAAGAGGCTAAAAGCCGTGCCTTCTCCGAACTCAATTTGGGTTACACAGATGGAATCCCTCATAGAATGAAGCTAGCACCACACATCTGATAATCAAAGAACTAATCAATCATATGCAGTGACAATAAAATTCAGTGCATAAGGAGTTGGCAGAGTAGCTTTCGATCACATGAGCTCGTTTATTGGATTCAGCAAGTCCCAAAACAGGAACTGCAACTTTACCAAAAAAAAAACAGGAACTGCAATATCATACGAGTGACAAACAAAAACACGAACATGACCACATATGGTAAACCAGACTAACGATTTGTAGCTAACACGCATGACCACATATCTTGATAACTACTTATCATGATCTCCATCGTACGAGAAGGGGACGCAGGGCTCAGCAACCATAATCAAGGGAGTCTTCCTCCTGGAAGTGATCCCGAAAGTCTCAGACATGTCCAGGTCTTGCGCCTTAACCCCATCGGCCAGAGACCAGTCGAAGTGGTACAAGAGCTGAGCCAAGGGGAGCTCGATGTTTGCGATCCCGAAGTTGATCCCGGACAGATCCTCCTCCCGCCACCGAAGGGTATGTACTCGAAGCTCGACCCTCGGAAATCAACCGATGAGTTCAGGAACCTCTCGGGCACGAACGATTCGGGGTCGGACCAGAACTCGGGGTCTCTTCCCACTGCGTACGTGTTGATCACAATCTTGGTCTTCTTGGGGATCTCGTAGCCGTTGATCGTGCACGCCTCTCGCGACTCTCGGGCCATGAGCGGGCCCGGCGAGTGCATCCTCAGGGTCTCCTTGACGACGAGCTTCAGGTACTCGAGGCCCTGGATGTCCTGCTCGCGGACCTGGGTCTTTCCCTTGAGGACGGCTCGGACCTCGGCCTGCGCCTTCTCCATCACTCGGGGGTTCCTCAGCATCTCCGAGAAGGCCCACGCTATGGTCGTCGAGGATGTGTCTGACCCAGCAGAAAATATTTCCTACACAAAATACAAAGAACGGATTGATTTTATATTTCAGAAGGATGTCCTTAAAAGTATATGAAAGATAAAATCCCACGTGATATTAAGCCTGTAACGTAGCAATATCACATAAAATCAGTTTATACCGAATGATACGACAAGACACAATTCGTGTTAACTGAAATATAGGTTTACATTTCGCATGATATTGGACATTTAAATAAGATGATAGTGTGCTTAGAATGATGAATCTTCGGCCGCATCTATATGTAGTTGCATTTGATCAAGATGTTGCAACAGACATGTATGGCAGTGTCGCCTCATCGAGATGGTCAAACTTGGACTCGAAGGTTCTTTGGAGATTTGAATCAATGTGTGTGTGTACACAAACTATTATATTTTTCTGGGCAAAACTATATATGGGATCACTTCGAATCTCGTGGAAATTTCAATGCAAACTCTTGACCTGGGAATAGTAAAAAAATTAACAAGGGGAGATCTCTTTCATCCACCATGTGATAAATTCCTGGGATACATCTTGAGAATATTAGGGTTTCATGGATGTGATCATCATGTTTTCTATCATGAATGCATTTTAGAGGATCCATTTTGCCGTTGAAATTCTTGGAGGCCAACTGTATACTGATTAATAAGAGCTCCTTTTTGCTAACTTAAATAGGTAATTAAATGACTCAAATTAATTATTTTGTAGCGAGTATGAAATCCTTATGTTAACACGCTTAAAAGGACTACTAACTAGAGCTAGTAGCCTCTTCCACCCCTTCACATAGAGTAGAAAATCTATGGTTGTAGACATAGCCCATGCATATATAAAAGCTCGGGCAGAATGAAAGCCGTCGTAAGTAAGATATAAGCAAAGTAGGTATTAGTGAAATTATTAATGAAATTAGGCCTTACCATGACAATATTTTTTATGACGTGTGGCTTGATGAAGTAGTTCGTTTCACTACTCTTCTGGAGATTCAAGAGTACGTCCACAAGATCTTCTCTTGCATTTTTTTCGTCATTGTTCCCATCGTTTCCCTTCAATTTCTCCTTGTGTTCTGCAATGATGTGATCGAGGATCACATCGATCTTCTTGTGCAGTCTCTCCCAAGCCGGTTTCAATCTTGAGAGATAACGCAAGAACCAAATTGAAGGGAAGAGATCTGGAAGCTCAAATCCCCCACCAAGCAATGTCACTTCCTCGAGGAAAGAGAGGAACTCATCTCTATATTTACATCTCTCACCAAATGCTGCCCTCGAGGTGACGTCATTGATCAAGTTCAGTACAATTTTGGTCAAGTTCGCAGGCTTTCCTTGAGATGATTGTATTGTTTTGATCATGTTCCAACACTCTTCCTCTCTTATAGATCTAAAAGAGAGGACCCTCTTCATGCTCAGGAGCTCCAACACGCAAATCTTGCGCATCTGCCTCCAGTACTCGCCATAGGGCGAGAACACAAAGCTCGAGTTCTCATAGGACATGACCTCGAGGGCCGCGATCTCAGGCCTCTGGGCGAAGGCAAGCTCGTTCTTGCCAAGGATTTCCTTGACCATGTCTGCCGACGAGATGACGATGGTCAGGATCTCGCCTAGTTGGAGGCGCATGATCGGGCCGTGCCTGATGGCCAACTCCCGGAGCGAGTAGTGAGGGAGCGACCCTGCCATCTGGTGAAGGTTCCCCAGAAGAGGGAGCATCTTCGGCCCTGGAGGCAGTTTCGAAGAAGGGTCTTTGGCATTGTTGGATTTCTTCCATTTCTTTAGAATGAGCAAGAGGAAGAGGGAAGCGAAGATGACAGAAGGAGAAGGCAACAGGATTGCCATTGAAGAGAACATTGTCATGGCTGGGGAGGAATATGGTATGTTTACATGCAAGGCTTTAGATGTGGCATGAGGTCTTCTTGTGCTCTGACTTATATAGCTGACGGATATTGATAAAATAATGATGGCGTTTGCATCTATTTTTGACATTTGAAGTTAAGATGCCTTAATTCATGGAACGGTCTCTCTTCTGAAAAATCTTCTTTATCTTACTAAAGCCGGCAGCCAAGAAGTGCATATATCCAATGCTTCTTGCAAATACATGAATCAAAGCTTCATTCTAGAATTCAGGACGAGCAAATAGAGATTGGATCATTAATTTGGCATGCCACGACAAAACTTCTGTCTATTATCGCAGCTAGATCAATGGCCCCATTTATTTCATTCAATTGTGGTGTGCTGACATTCACAGATTTCTCTTCTTCTCTTCCAAAATCATAACCTCATTTAGATGGGATGAGGGTTCCTACATATTGCTCGGGCAACATCTGAAAAAGCATAGGGTCATATCATAGGACAATCTATAGATTACAGGGCATTTGTACTTTTAAGAGAATGAATGTTACCAAACCCATCAAATCATGCGACAAGTTTGTTGAGATCATGGACCATTGACAATATTGACAATTCCATTGCATAAGTATGTGAGCTTTGTTGGAGAATGGAGTTTACAATCAGCCATCATAGAAACAGATAAGATCAACCACATTGCAATGAGGAGAGACCACATTAAGTGATTCATAAGGCAACACTTGACCCCGAATGATGGCCACCTTGTGAGATTATATCCAATTTTCCTTTTGAGCACTCGATTTTCTTTGGAAAGAACCAGATCATTGTCGCATTATTCTAATGCATATTGTATTATTTACCACACGACAGTCAAAATAAAATGAAGTATTGCAAATGACGCTACCCTAATTTATATACTAAACTTAAATCTCTTTACGATCGGATATTGTCAAGCTAGCGATGAGCCCATTCAATGGTCGAAAAAATCTTCCACTCTTCAGGTTTGACTGCAATCACTCAGTGGGATGCTATCTTCAATGTCGGATCTTATTATAGCGAATCTCCAAAATTCATCCGAGCATGAAAATTCTTGGTCAAATTCTCATGCTGAAAACCCAGTTGAATCCTTCAATTTTGCACGCTAGAGGGAGGGAAGCTGAAAACCCAGTTGAATCCTTCAATTTTGCACGCTGGAGGGAGGGAGGGAGGGAGCGAGAGAGAGAGAGAGAGAGAGAGAGAGAGAGAGAGAGAGAGAGAGAGAGAGAGAATTGATAAATTTGTACGTAGCTCACCCCAAACTATGTGCAGTAAGGGTGGTCAAAAGTCGCAATTATCATAAGCGAAACTTTGAGATAAAATGTCGGCTGACAATTTTCCACATGTGCCATGACAATAGCAGAACGAAATTTGATTATAGTAGTCTGTTGCTATCGCAATCAATCAAAGAATTTACATCCCATCTCCCCTGCAATGGGCCCGATATCCAGAAGAGGGATCGAGTTTCTCATTTTTAATGATCAATCAATCAATCGAGTCTCTTTCGGTCCGATTCATCTTCTATTGGGTGTCGCCTAATACTAATAATTGTTGTATTGCGTATTTCCAAATGCCCGTTTGTTTTCTTTGCTCTCTCTTATTTGTATTTATAAGTAGATTTACTTTATTAAATTGATAACAATGAGACAAATGTATCGGGTTTACATGAGGCGTGATCCATTATCAAATTTTTCAATTTTGTCTCATGTCCTTCTCTCGAGAAACCAACGTATGAGTGAATCAAAGTATTCTTACCATACCTTGGCCCTTAGTCAAACTTGTCATAGCCAATTGTTTCTTATTTGATTTTCTAGTTGTTACGGTGTATAATTTTGCTAGCCGTTCTCTTATTCTTCTCTTCCATGTTTCCATACATTGAGAACACCATAAGTAATACTCTCTTCTCATGTTCTCTATGCCGGTTTGACAACTCTGGACATATTTTTGTCCGACTAGTGCGACGCACAATAATCGAAAGTTTTAAAGAAGATAACCGTGTTCTTTCGAAGCATGTAAATTATCTCAAGTTTGCTTATCTCAGGCATCCGTGATTGTCGAATGTTAGAGATGTTTATCTTAGGATGCTAGAGATATTTATCTCTAACATTGAATTTGGTGGTTCTCGTCATTTTCACAACAAAGGTAGTATTTAAATTTAGTGGGAACTTTCCAATTTTGACGTAACGTACATCCAAGTACTTTTATTCTGCTTTGACCGTTGAAAACTCTCTTGCTCGTATAGTCACTTGTCATAAAACAAAATAGCAAATGAAGGAATTTTCGGCTGTAAATAGAAGGGTTTAGCTTTGAGTGTTGCCACTGCAAAAGTGGAAAGTACATAAAATTATCAATAAATGAAGCATTTCCTCATTTCGAGTTATGTGCATTTATCACTAATTCATTAAGCACAAAACAGTAGCACCTAATTACTTCGTAATTCATATTATTAGGTCATGCAAGAAAAGCATCAATCAAACAATATGCTCTCTTGAAGAATGAAAGAGATCATAGGATTGCGAGATATTTTCTTGAAACGACGTTTCGTTATGTAGAGCACGTTTTACTCAACTTGTCTATGATTTGAGAGCGATATTTGATGATAAAGCACATCATTCCCTTTCAATTCACAACTCAAACATACAAGGATACTTTTATAAGTCACATGGTCATAAATTATGCAACTCTATCGGCTAATATATCCTGAATAGTATTGTTTTCGCAATTATTAATTATAAGAAAAGGGGGGCTCTTCACTTTAATTAGGGTGACTTTCCAATTATCACTAAATTAAAGCACCTAGAACTAGTTACCGGCTCTCTCCATATTTCTAGATTTTTTACTTGTCATCAAACATCATTTCTAAAAAGTACACGTCAGCGCATGCCCCTGTCACTTTTTTTTTTAAAAATTATTTTTCTGCCCCTTTTGTATGTAAAAAATCTGTGATGGTTGGAAAAAAAGAAGCAAAAAACGGCTTTGAAAGGAATAATGCTAGAAAATGACAAACATCAGTGTTGATTAGTTGGGGATCAAGGAAGATAGTCAACAGTCAAACATTGGAACGCTACCTTGTCTCATTGCCGCATTCGGAGTGAAGGAAGTCTCAGGCTGGCGGCTGATTAATATGAAATATTCCTTTACCTTCGTCCCGAAAGCATCTCTCGTCCAACGTCAATCGGCAGGTGCGTGCGACATGCACGGAAATTCCACATGTCCCGTTCAAAAGGCGCGAACTTCTCTGTGTCTAGCCGGGCTTAATTGAATTCCTTTCAACCCTAGTGATGAGCTGACATATAATTAGTAAAGTAATTCAGGTTTCGGTCCTATCCACATCGAGTTGCGTATGTTGAATTAGCCTTATCTATGTCTGCATGTATATCAGCTAGGAGTGTAGAATATAAAAAGTACACGAATAGCTGGTCTGTAGAGTTTCAATGGGCCTTATATTCATTTTAATATCTCTTTTCCTGTTAGTTTAGATTTTTGAGTTCGACTTTTTGATGCGGCATCAATGTTAAGGCCGCCCTAGATTCACATAGCACGTGAGGATCCCCGTTCATAACCAATCCCATGTGTTGTTCTCGGTTCTCGTCGTACATGTAAGAAAAGGCGCGAGCGTATCCACATCACTTGTCCGTAGAGTTTGAATAGATCTTAGACTCCATCTATTTGGTGAAAAATCGTGACGTTTCTAAAAAAAATGTTTACCAGGAAAATAATATTATTTTTTAATATTTGATTGAAACCTAAAAATAAACTAAAAAATATTTTTCGCTATTTGGTATGAAAAATATGATTTGATTTTCCAAAGGTGGATTACCAAAAGATTCAAAATTTTAAATTATTTCTTTCTTTTTCTTTTTCCTTTTTCCTCAATCAATCGCCAACCATGGTAACAGTCGACGATCGGCCACGAGTGAGGGATGAGCTCGCCCGTGGCTGATATGACTCAAGCTCACTAGATTTAGGCAAGCTAAATTGAGATAGCCTTGGGTGAGGCTCCACTTTGCCAAATCTGGTAAGGTCAAGTCTCACTAGATTGGTGAGCCCAAGCCTCATTGGCTTTGGGCAAGCTCATCACTCAATTGGTGATCAGCCAAAGAAGAAGAAGGAAAATGAAAAAGAAAGAAAATAAAAGAAACAATAATTAAAAAATCAAATGTTTAATAAGAATTAAAAATAATAATAAAAAAGAGTGCCAGAAGAACATGCTTAGTTCAGGTGAAAGAAAAATGAGGGAAAATAATATCCTCTCTTAAAAAAAAAAAAAAAAAAAAAAAACATTTTCTCCACTTATGAATGTATTTTTTCAACGGCTAGTTTATTTTTGTGAATCAACCATCAAAAAATTTGGATTTTTTTTTTCGTGAAAGTTATTTTTAGTGAAATGTCTTACGGAAAATAAATAACTTATAAAATATTTTTCTAAAACTATTGCTCAAAATGATTAGTCAAAGGAAAATTGTTTTATCATGGACAACAATACATATTTAAACATTTTCATGGATATTGAAATATTTTTCATTCGTTTATTATTTGCAAGAAATCGTTCTTAAGAAAATATTTTTAGAATCATTTATTCTTCGCAACAGAACGAATCCTCATATTCATTTTGATGGCTCTTCGCCTATGGGTCTAAACTTTGATTGGGTTTTTGAGGCAATTGATCAAAATCAAAGGGTCTTCGAACGAGAAAAGTTGTTCAAGAAAGGGGGAGTATCGAAGGAACTAGACAAGGTGGGCCGGCCTACTTCATTGCTCCTACAATCAAGCCCAACAGATGCTTTTCAGTGGAACACACGCTTGAGCTTGACTCAGTCATTTCCGTTTTTTTTAACATACATTCCGTTTGTTTTGTAAAATATAAATAATTTACAAATTATTTTTATAAAAATAATTGCATATCTCACTTATAAAAATGAATAAAAAAATTCATTGCCCTTGAAAATGTATAAACAATTTTCTTTTGATAATGAAAACATTTTATAGATTTTGCGAAAGTATTTTTCAAATAATTCGCTTTTCGCGAAACAAATGGAATCTTTGATTCTGTCCAAAGATTTTCCATTTCTTTTATCCAAAATATTAATTTCATCACCTTTTATAATTAATCAATTAATTAAAGCAAGGAACCATGTGAATCTATAGATTCTCTCGGAACCCAAATATAAGGGCCCAAAATTTCTAAGTGACCGGGAATTGACACATTGGACCTTACATTGGACAGAAATTGGTCAGATTTGAGTATGGGGGTGAAGGCTAGTGACTTTTTACGAGTTTAGATCATAATTAAAACTCGACTAAAGGTTGGTTTTTTTTAAGGGAATTGGGCCGAAGAGGAGATATTAGGGAGAAGAACGGCTTTATTTTCATGTGAAATAATAATTTTAATCAATTATGCAGGATGAGTTATTTACTTTTCACATATCAATTGCATGAAATATGATTTAGAGATTTAAATAAAGGATCGGACGGACACGAAAATCAAATGGAATGATATAAAAAAGTTCCGCAACGTGCACATCGAGCCACTACAATATTGAAATCGCTTGTTATTTTCATAATCCATTTAATTGTACATTTAATTGTTATAATAACCTTACTTTATTAGTTGAAAAGTTTTCCATCGATCTCATTCGTAGTTAATTTTAGAGGCTTTTGTGCAATTATCCATTTGGATAAAATGACACAAATAATTTTTAAATTTCAGCCTAATATACAAGTGGTCTTTGAACATTAATATGGATTTTGCACTCTACCCTAATATTTAATGTGGTCCCTAAACTTTTAATTTGTTTAATATCATCCTTAGACTTTTGTTACATATTTAATATGATCTTTGAACTCTATAAAAATGTTCAATATAATCTTTCCATTGTGGGGCGATTTGATTCGGCGATTGTGTTTCTGTGCGCTTGGATAGATCTATGTGGTAACTAGGATGTAATTGACCTAAAGTTTTGGTCTTTAGCTTCTTCCTCAATGTTCCTTTCAGTTGCTGACGAACTTTAGAGCACATGATTTGCAATAGGAGGTTTTTTCTACCGTACTTAGTTAAAGACAGCGACTTTGATATCGCCGTGTCTACTTTGGATGGAAATGGCTGTCGTATTGGGTCCGTTAGCGGTAGCCTTCTGCGCATTTCGCACCACTGTTTAGTTTTGTTGTACTTTAGCTAGTTAGCTAGTACGTCCATGATGGGGTACGATTGGACCGCACCAATTGGCTTTGATATGCTACGATGGAAAGGCACAAATGGAGGGGTACGAAGGGAGACGTATATAAACCTCCCGAACACAACCATTGAGACGGTTGGCTATTCATTCGCACCAAATTTCCTCTCAATTTCCATTGAAGAAGATCAAAGGCGTTCCATTTCAATTTTGCAAGAACAATCGGCATTTACGCTGTGGAAATCGGGTGTTTTCCTCGTGATTGCATCCGGACTAACGTGAGGAAGTATTGTTCGTGATAAATTCGCAATTCAACGTTCGTTCCAGGGCCATTTGCTGTTTGCGCATCGGAATCAGGTAAGTCGTCTTCCGCCGACTTGAATTCCTACATTGGTATCAGAGCCCGATCGAGATTTCTTCCTTGTTTTTCATCGAGTGTTCTTGATTACCATTTGATATTGAGATCATGAGAATGTATTCTACACTGTTTGGATCTCTAATAGTCGGAATTGCCCCATGAAAAACTCGAAATTGAACCGGAGCGAAGAATAGGTTCGGGGTCGCGTGATCCGTGAGGTTTTCACCGTTTTTCGTAATAATAATTTTTGTCAAAATTAATTTCTGAATATACGGGGTGAAAGAGCTCGTCGAGACGAGTCCGGGGATGGGTCGAGCGCCGCCGAGAGACGCCGGACGCGCCCACACGCGCGCGCCGGAAGCCGGCGCTCGGGCGCCCGGGCGCAGCGCCCGCGCCGGCCAAGCCGGCGCGTGCGCCACACGCGCCGGTCGGCAAACCGGCGCGTGCGCGACGCGCGCGCCCGGCCCGGTGAACCGGCACGTGCGTGCCGGGGCGAACCGGCGCGTGTGACGTCACGGTGACGTCACCCAACGATCGGTAACCGCCGGAGACATTGGCGGCCGGTCACCGACCGGCGACCCGACCCGACCGAGATCCGACCCGACCGAGATCCGACCCGACTCGTTGACCCGACCCGACCCGTTGACCGGTCAACGGTCGGACGTCAACCGGTCCGACGGTCAAACCGGTCGGACTGCCACCGGCCGAACCGGTCGGACCGGTCACCGGTTGGACCGGTCTGACTGGTCGAACCGGCCAGGAGCCGTTTGGCTCGCTGGCGCGTGCGCCACACGCGCCGCACACTCAGGTGGCGCGTGGGGGCACGTGCGAGCTCGGATTGGAGCGTGGTTGGTCTCGTTTGGTTCGTATGAGTGTCCTCTACACAGTGGTTTAATTATTTTATACTTTTGAATTTTATAAATGTATGAAAATGCTTTGGGAACCCTATGTACGCGTATTTTTTGGGGTTTTAATGTAGTTTATTCATTTGTAGCTTGTATTTTCTTATGATTAGGGAAATACAAAGTAGCTAGCTTGTGTGCAAATGATGTTATATATGCTGTGTAAAGCTTGGTTCAATGACGTGATGTATATATTTTAATATACTTGCATTTTTCTAGTTGCTAGAAAATAAGAACAATGGTAGGAAATCCATTATATGTTAAATTGCAATTTTCATTATAATTGAAGCATGATTGTTGTTTATACACGTTGGTTATTGCCATGCTATGTTCTTGTGTTAAGGAAAAATGTAGAAATTACATAAGTTTATCTAATTATTTTTCCTAGTGGGAGTTCGTAGGTTGGTAGAAATGAAAAGAGTTATCACCTAGAACTTAAAAATTTGCGCAAATTAAACTAACTAATGATAATAGAACAATTGTACGTAGAAGTTGATTGGGAACATAGTGAACTTTTGCTTTTATGTCTTTTGTTGAATTATCATTAATTTAGTTTGTCGTTGCTGCAAATTAAATATGTGTGTTATTCTGTAAAGTGTGCTAGTATTGATTCTGCGTTTATTATGTCAATGTGTTATAGCAATTGATTATGGCTTCGGCATCCAAGACCATTGTGGCTGACCTCAATAAAGGTGAGAAGCTGAAAGGTGACAATTATGATATTTGGCACCGAAATGTTCAGTACATCCTTGAGAAGCAAGAGGTTTTGGAAACCCTCAACCATACCATGGATGAACCTGAGCGTGGAACTTCAGCTCAACACAGGAGAGATCTGGAAGCTTATCAAGCCTGGAAAAAGAAAAATAGCATTGCTCGCATCACGTTGCTGAGCTGTATGCAAGATGATCTCATGTGTGAGTTTGAGAGTTATGACAAAGCTCAAGCTATGTGGGTTCCCTTGAAAGATAAGTTTGGGGGTACATCTCGCCACTAAGGCGAGGAGACTCACCATCAAGATTGACACCTTCCGAAAGCGCCCAAATGTAATGATGAGGCAGCATCTTCGGGAGATGTCAAACATGATCCGTGAGCTGAAGTTGGCTGGTCACTCCCTTATTGATGAACAGCGAGTTCAGGCTGTTATAAGGTCTCTTCCTGATAATTGGGAGCATATGAAGATCAATATGACGCATAATGAGAACATCGTCACTTTTGATGATATTGCGCGTCATTTGGAATTAGAGGATGAGCGCCTAGAGGCTGCCAGATCCTCTACCCATGCTTATGTTGCTGAATCGAGTTCGCGCAAGGCTTCAGGCTTCAAGCGCAAAAGGAACCTTTAATTCAACAACAAAGGGAAGATGACTGATCAGGGACCCAAGAGAGCTAAGACCTTCCGACGCAAGAAGCGTGGTGGGAAGAAGGACAAGGCCAAGATGGAGTGCCACAATTGTGGCAAGTTGGGTCACTTTGCTCGTGAATGCACCGAGCCAAAAATGTACCCTATTACTCCATTATTTTGAGTAATGCTTTTGTTTCTAGTATCAGTAATGCTTGCTGAATCTCATCCAATGTGGACTGTAGACTCAGGAGCAACGGACCATGTAGCTAGAGATCGAGAAGCATTTGTGGAGTATCGTCGGATACCGCTTGGAAGAAGATGGATATATGTTGGGAATAACTCAAGAGTTGAAGTGAAGGGTATCGGCACGTGTAAATTAATCTTACATGGTGGTCGAAACCTGTTCCTGCATGATGTCCTTTATGCTCCAGATATTCGACGAAACTTGGTCTCTGTAGTTGTTCTTCTTAGCTTAGGTTATGTATTGAATTTCCATGGCGATTGTGTTGACATTTTGTATTTAACGGTTTATTATGGTTCAGGTCATGTATTGAATGGTTTTATGGTGTTAGACATTGACTATGATCAGTACACTGTTAATGTTGATGGTTGTTTTTCTTTAATTGCGTCTTCAAATAACATTGAGATTGATGCAAATACTTGGCATGCTAGATTAGATCACATTGGATTGCAAAGAATGCAAAGATTAGCTAGAGAAGGCCTTTTGGGGTCACTCACTAATGTTAGTCTATCCATATGTGAACATTGTCCAGGCGGGAAAAACAACTAGAAAACCATTCGGTAAAGGGACTAGAGCTGAATTTCCATTGCATCTCATACATTCTGACATTTGTGGTCCTTTGAATGTGAGGGCGAGGCATGGAGCCTCATATTTCATCACTTTCATAGATGACTTCACACGTTTTGGTTATGTCTTTCTGATCTCTCATAAGTCAGAAGCATTAGACTGCTTTAGACGATATATAGCGATGGTAGAGAATCAGTTAAACAAAACAATAAAGGCATTGAGAACCGATCGTGGACGTGAGTATCTATCGGAGCAATTCAAGGCTCTTTGTGATGAAAAGGGAATTGTACGACAATTGACTATTCTGGTACTCCACAACAAAATGGGGTAGCCGAGAGAAGGAATAGAACCCTATTGGAAATGGTTAGGTCTATGATGGCGCAAGCAAATTTACTGTCTCCTATTGGGGAGATGCATTATTGATTCTGCCTATATACTTAACCGTGTGCCCTCAAAATCGGTTACTTCCACCCCTTATGAATTATGGACTGGTAGGAAACCGGACTTGAGTAGTCTGCGTCCATGGGGATGTGCAGCTTATGTTCATGATTCTTCCCATAAACATGGCAAATTAGGTCCTAGAGGGAAGAAATGTATCTTTATAAGATATTCCAAACACTCCAAAGGGTACGTGTTCGTAGGTGAACAAGCTGATGGGAGTGTGACCGAAATGGAGTCACAAGATGTCACGTTCTTGGAGAACGATTTTCCTAATAGAGGTGAGATTGATAAGGACTTCCAATTATATGAGATGGAAGATCTAGATAACACACCCACGATGTAGTAGAGGGAAATGAAGATTTACCTCAACACACAAGACCTAGTGAGAGTGTTGCATCGCCTAATGAATTGAATTCAAGAGAAATTCAATTGCGTAAAAGTAATCGTAAAAGTATTCCCCGTCGTCATTTTGAGATTGAAGGGGAAGCATTTATGATTGCTCAGAATAACGATGCCGAGCCTAAGACTGTTCAAGAGGCTCTCTCATCCTCTGACAAGGAAGAATGGAGAAAAGCTTTGGAAGATGAGATGGAGTCAATGAGGGCAAACCATGTTTGGGACTTGATTGATCTACCACCCAATCGTAAGGCCATTGGAAATAAATGGGTCTTTAAGATTAAGCGAAGGGCGGATGGATCCATTGAAAAGTATAAGGCTCGCCTTGTGGCGAAAGGTTATACTCAACAAGAGGGTATAGACTATGAGGAAACTTTTCGCCGGTTGTAAGGTTTGCCTCAATACGCCTTATTCTAGCCATCGTTGCACATTTGGACCTTGAATTACATCAAATGGATGTAAAGACGGCATTTCTCAATGGAGAATTAGATGAGGAAATCTATATGAAACAACCAATAGGTTTCATAGCTAAAGGTCAAGAGCATAAAGTTTGCAAGCTTCATCGCTCAATATATGGCCTTAAGCAATCATCTAGACAGTGGTATCTTCGTTTTCATCGAGCAATAATAACATTTGGTTTCACGATGATCGAAGAAGATCACTGTGTATATGTCAAGCGGTCCAAAGATAAGTTTGTGATTTTATCACTTTATGTGGACGATATTCTTGTTGGCTGGAAATGACAAGGTTTTGGTTATCACCATAAAAAAGAATGGTTGTCCTCCAATTTTGAGATGAAGGACATGGGAGAAGCTGTTTATATATTAGGAGTTAAGATCGAAAGAGATCGATCAAGGAAACTCCTTACTTTATCACAAGAGTCTTACATTATGAAGATTCTTGAGCGTTTCAATATGCAGCATTGTAATCCCATTGATACCCCTGTCATGCAAGGTGAAGGCCTAAGTACTGAGATGTGTCCTAAGACTCCAGAAGAAATCAAAGTGATGGAAACTGTTCCTTACGCTAGTGCAGTCGGAAGTTTAATGTATGCTATGAAATATACTCGACCCGACATATGCTATGCTGTGGGATTGGTGAGCCGATATCAATCAAATCCTGGTCAAGCACACTGGAAAGCAGTGAAGAGGATCCTGAGATACTTGAAGGGAACCATGGACTATCGACTTTGTTACCAAGGGAATGATTTACGCCTATTAGGTTATTCATATGCCGATTGGGATGGAGGCCTAGATGAGCGTAAATCAACTTCTGGATATGCGTTCTTGCTCAATGGAGGTGCAATTTCTTGGAATAGCAAGAAACAGACATGCACGGCCTTGTCTACGATGGAAGCAGAATTTGTTGCATGTTCTGCCGCAGTGCAAGAAGCAGTATGGCTAAAACGTTTCTTTGAAAATTTAGCCACTGTCACTAAAGTTCCAAGAGCGGTGACAGTTTATTGTGATAGTCAAGCAACCATTGCCTATGTGAAAGATCCCAAGTATCATGGAAGGACAAAGCACATCGACATAAAGAATAACTTCATTAGAGAAATTATAGCGCAGAAAGAAGTGACCCCGCAATACATTTCAACCAATAGAATGGTTGCTGATCCATTTACCAAGGCTATTCCTAGAGACATATTCTTGACCCATAGGATGTCACTAGGATTACGTAGAATGTGATATATGTTATTGTAGAGGATCATTAGTTTATGTATTTGTGGACAAATGTATTGTACTTGTTTGTTTATTAATGATTTGATGTTTTATCAATAAGTACAAATCTACTATGAGACTAGCACAAACACATATATTATTGAAAAATATGTCAACAGGCAATGATTGGCTCACTCACACGAGCAATCGCCTCAAGTGCTGTAGTTAGCACGTTGAGATGAGACATTATGTACAAATAAATGCTGAAGAGCAAGTTTGGTACATAAAATATGTCGCCTTGATTGGAGTCAAGATGAGGTCTGTGATTGAATCATAACAAGACCGAACATGATAGTCCCACAATCATGTATGCCTCGAAAGATGCCGGATGCGAGTACTTAATTAGGTGCTATAGAAAGCAAGCTGATATAGCACTCGGGCTAAACATGAGTACGTAAGAAGCGTGTGACTATGTTTAGGCTAAGATCCATATAGTGGATATGGTTAATAAATGACATACGCTCTTATAGAAAGAGAAATCCACTATAGCATGTAATTCGTACTACATGTGCATTGTACGACCAATAAGGGAAGATGAGTAAAATTATCCCTATTTACTCATCATGTGAGCCCTTGAGGTAATTTGTATTTTACCTCAATTTTGTGCCCTATGTTACTTCTGACTATGTTCTCGAAGTGAAAGATCAATGTTGCTATTTTAGCATGTTACGGGCGGTCATGAATAGATATGGCTTATGGGACATGTCTAGGAAAGCGATTGTTCGAAATTGAGAGAGACATGAGTGCGAAGGAAGACTATTGTTGTTTTACATCTACCGCGTGTATTTACTTGGTCGACCAATTATATCGCCCTATGTGGTCGCGGATGTAATTGTAAATACATGATGTTTTAAGAATAGTCGAGTATAGCTTTTAAGGGATAGGTATACTTGGGTGATGTAACAAAATATGTCTCGGGGCACTTTGTGAGACATCGATTGTTTATTTCTTTTCGGGGTTGTAGCCATTATGTTATCCCTAACGGGTGCATAATTTGAGCTCCCAAGTGCGGGTGTACTCACCGGTCGCACGGCTTATTTGTCGGTATGAATTGTTTTGTAAAATTGATGAATGTTGAATGCCTTATATTCTTAATAGAATGCTATCAAGCCCATCATGTCCGAGTGGGAGATGTTGTACTTTAGCTAGTTAGCTAGTACGTCCATGATGGGGTACGATTGGACCGCACCAATTGGCTTTGATATGCTCAGTATGAATTGTTTTGTAAAATTGATGAATGTTGAATGCCTTATATTCTTAATAGAATGCTATCAAGCCCATCATGTCCGAGTGGGAGATGTTGTACTTTAGCTAGTTAGTTAGTACGTCCATGATGGGGTACGATTGGACCGCACCAATTGGCTTTGATATGCTACGATGGAAAGGCACAAATGGAGGGGTACGAAGGGAGACGTATATAAACCTCCCGAACACAACCATTGAGACGGTTGGCTATTCATTCGCACCAAATTTCCTCTCAATTTCCATTGAAGAAGATCAAAGGCGTTCCATTTCAATTTTGCAAGAACAATCGGCATTTACGCTGTGGAAATCGGGTGTTTTCCTCGTGATTGCATCCAGACTAACGTGAGGAAGTACTGTTCGTGATAAATTCGCAATTCAACGTTCGTTCCAGGGCCATTTGCTGTTTGCGCATCGGAATCAGGTAAGTCGCCTTCCGCCGACTTGAATTCCTACAAATTTCTCGATAGATTTGTCGATTTCTTGGCGGACATTGTTTAATTTGACGTGCTTTTGCTTTGCCTCACTCAGTTGTGTGGTACTCAGACAATTTTGCTGCGGAAGCACGCTGTCCCTGTCCGCTTCTTTGCCAAAGAAGCTGCTCCTGCTGCCCTCAAGGGAGATGGTGAGTGTCGTCGTAAACTTTAGCCTGTCCTGCTGCATTTTCAGTGAACAACAGTGTCTTTCATGGACATTTAGTTAGTTATCATTACTTTGCTGACAAAGCCGCATCTTTTTGAGGTCAGAAGAAAGAACAAGCTTCTTGTACTTCTTAAGCTTCTCTTCCACTCTGTAAAGTATGAAGCATATAACCTTACCTGAGTTCTCGCTGATGCAAATGATAAGTGCTACATGAGCGTAATTTCCCCAGTGGTGACCGTGGAACATCATTGGTCTGACTGAGGTCTTATCTTGAGACTTCCAAGTGGGAATTTCACCTGGAGAAAATAGCTGTAGAAATGAAGTAAAATTAATTTTGGATATACTTTCATGCTTCTATTGTTGAGGGGAGAATTCCCAGCACCAAGGCTTATCACTGACAGGGTACTGACATGTTATTGTTAAAACAGAGATGTTGAAGAATATCTTTCTGGAGGTCAAGAAGAAGTTTGAGACCGCCATTGGAGTTCTGAGGAAGGAAAAAATTACCATTTCTCCTGAAGATCCAGCTGCAGTGGCTCAGTACGCGAAGGTCATGAAGACAGTAAGAGAGAAGTAATCTTTCTGCTGCCTTTTCAGCTTATCCTTGCAACAGCTTTCTCTTGCCTCATGTTTCGAGCATTGCCCTTTGATCTATTTCATTGGAAGTAAGAGAGTTTTGTATGAATGTGCTTTTTGGGTCTTGGATGAGATTGTAGATGCTTCTACTATTTCTCAATTTGTCCCATTTTATTTATGGATGTTTGAAATGGAGATGGAGCAGTTGGTTAGTGGTGGAACTTCTTAATGTCACTTTCACATATCAAAGAAAACTACTTTTGGGTGAGGATCTAATAAATGCCATCTCTAAAGTAAACTCTGAAGTAATTAACTCAGTTCATGAGTGCTAGATACAGCTTGTGGTCCAGGCATATGTGTCTTTGAATATGCCTCCATGTCTGGCCATTTTCTAATTTGTCAACTAAAGTAAACTCTAGCGACTGGCAGGATGAAGTTGAGCATGTCTCTGTTTGTTAAGGCGCAAAGAGGATAAGTTATCTGATCTTTTAATAATGAACTGATTAGACCTGGTCCTTTATCCCACAGGGCAGACTTGTTCTCAGAATCGCAAAGGATCCAGTACACAATTCAGACACGTGCGCAGGACATACCAGATGCCCGTACATATCTTATGACTTTGAAGGAGATTCGGATCAAGTATGTTTTGATATGTACTGCTTGCTTTTATAAGGTTTTGTAACTTTGTAACACCGTGCCTAGCTTCTTTCTCGAATGGTCCAGAATTTTACGCGCGAGCTATTTACTTTACTATGATTTTTATTTTTATTTTGGGGACGGAACTTTACTACATACTAGTTCTGGATTTGTATGAAATGCTCTGGTTATGTCTGCTCGTATCATATGCTTCTACATTTTGTGAAAATGAGTTGTTTCCGATCCTTATTTTTAGTGAGTACTTAAAGCCAATACTTTTTGCAGGAGAGGTCTTACTGATGACCTTGGCGCAGAGGCAATGATGATGGATG
Source organism: Eucalyptus brandiana (assembly GCA_014182725.1). Classification (NCBI taxonomy): domain Eukaryota; kingdom Viridiplantae; phylum Streptophyta; class Magnoliopsida; order Myrtales; family Myrtaceae; genus Eucalyptus; species Eucalyptus brandiana. The sequence continues at coordinate 65,726,302 of CM024675.1, forward strand.
CATTGGAGAAAGTTGAAAAAGAAATTAAGAAGCCCCTTATGAGAAATGACAAGAAAGGAATGGCTCTTCTCATGGCAGAGTTTGATAAGGTCAATAAGAAGTAAGTGCTTGTGTTGCTAGGTCTTATCTTTTGGTTTTTTTAAATAATGTGGCATATTGATGGTAGCTTTCAGTTTAGGTATATTTTCAAAACCCTTATTTGTGTATTTTAAATTGCATTGTGTTTGTGTGTATGTGTATATCTCAACAGGATGTGGTTGTTCAATTATGCATTTCCAGAATTAAACTAATCTCAATTGGATGGGATTTATTTGGCCAAGCGTCTCAATTTTTTTTTTTTGGGCTTGACATTTTAATTGGGAGTGGTTAGCTAAAAATAATTTCCTGCACTGGTAGTATTATTACATTGGTGTACAAGGATTGATTTTGAATGAGAATAGTATTGCATCCTACATTTACTGATATTTGAGCCAAACTGAAGGTATACCGAAGGATGATTCAATATATAGTTGAAGCACTACTCTGTTAACATAAGAGACTGAATCATTTGTTATGCTAGATTTAACATTTTTTACTTGGAAATCGTAGAAGCATGTCTCCTAGAGACAATTTATATCTCTTCTGCAAGTTTACTTGCTGGATTCAAAATACTAGTTGATAGCATGGGTGCTAGGCTTTTAGGGTGCATTTGAAATTGGCATTTCCAAGCCACTTTAGGCCTCCAAAGCCCTTTAGGCTAAAAATGAGTGTTTGACAAAATGTTTTGTAAAGATACTTGGCTGAAAGTCTACCTTGTGAAGGCTGAAAGCCCAAGGCAGGTTGGGGACTACCTTGGGCTTTCAGCATGCCGAAAATGCTAAGTTGATGGGAGAAAAAAAAAACTTCTTCCCAAATTATCCTTGTTAATTTTTCGTTTTTCCGGTTTTGCCCTCTCATCGTCTTCTTCTTCTTCCGCGAGTGGGTATTGTTCACCTTCTTCGCAGATACAACCTTGTTCGCGCCGGCGCCTTGCCCGCACTGGCCACTATGCCGGCAGCCCTTGACCACGCCAGCACCACCCACGCCCACGGCCCACGAGCCCTCTCTGCTCCACCGCCGTTTCGCCAGCCCCGCCAGCCACCATCGCTATGCCTCCACCAGATCTGAACCCGAGTGGACCCCTGCCCCTTTCGAACCAAAGCCCCTGCAACAAATCGCGAAGCTCGCCGCGCTGATCTCGCTCGATGACCGCATCACCGCTGACTGTTGCTCGCCTTCACCCAATGCCGTCATCACTTAGCAGCTCGCGACCTAGCACTTGAGGCCCTCACCGCTCAATTGCTACTGTCCCGATCTCGCTACTTGAGTGCCCCGACACTTGCAGATCTGAGCTCGCCTCCACCCAACGCTGTCGCCGTCCAATAGCCCGTGACCCAGCACCTAACTCCGCTACGCCGGCCGACGCTTCCACTAGCCGTTTGCTGGACCTCCGCCTCAATAGCTCGCCTCCGTCGCGCCTTTGCCCACCATCCTCCGCTCGGTTGCCGACCCCTGCGCTCCGCTGTGACGCCGGTTTTCCCCCTACGCCGAAGCCCGATGCCACCGCGCCTTGGCACCACCGCCCGCGAGCGATCGCCGGCGAGGTCCTCCCACGACCTCGATGCCCTTGATCTAGGTCGCAGCGAGGTCGCTGGAGGTCAAGGCGGCGTCACGCAACCTCGCCGCCCCAGATCTAGGGTCGCTGTAGGTCGCAGCAGCATCGTGTGACCTCAAGCGGCCCTTATCGATGGTCTTCGAGAGTCGGCGAGGTTGCCGGAGGTCGCATTGGCGTCGTGTGACCTCGAGTGGCCTTTGCCAGTGGTCTTCGGGAGTTGCTCAACCCCAGGTGGCCCTCCCTAGTCGTCTCTGGGGCTGCCTAAGTCAGATGTCGGCTGTCGGCGACAAATTTCAATCGTCGGCGGCCGCCTGCCCCTGCCAGTCAATTTTTTTTATTTTTTTTATTTTTTTATCACAAAAGCCCTTTGTAAATGTAATTCTCCCACATACCATTTTGCTTAAAGGTACTTCACAAAGGGCTTTCAAATTACAATTTACCAAACACAGTTTGCATTTCGAAAAACACTAAAGGTCTTTGCATTTTCCTAAAAACTTTCTCCAAAAGCCTTCCCAAACGCACCCTTAGTCTGCCCTTTGAATTTGACTCAATTCTGACTGTGGTTAAGTGAGAAAGTTTGATAATTGTTTGTTGAGCTCGAGTTTTCCACTATCATGCAATGCTTTTCCTTTTTTGCTCTGCTTATATCTAGCTTCTTCAGCTTGATTTGCTACTTATGACGTTATTTTATATGTCATGACGTGCTGCTTATGACATTCTTTTCTGTCACTTGTTGTGCTAGGCTTGGAATTCGAAGTGAAGATCTGCCAAAGTATGAGGAGCAGTTGGAACTTAAAATTGCCAAAGCACAATTGGAGTTGAAGAAAGATGCTCTTGAAGCTATGGAAACTCAGAAGAAGAGGCAAGTATTTCTGTACTTTCATCATTGAGGCGAATCAGTGTGTAGGGTGCAGTTTCTTTGTTTAAATAAACTTAGCGGGGCCCTGCTTTAGTATCTTGTGAACATTGTACCTGGAGATGTTCAATTTTTTATTATTGTTTGCTAAATATAGAATATATGGAAATCATTATTATACTTAGGCTCTGTTTGTTGTACATAACATGAACGATATGAAAAATATTTTTCTAAACATGATTGCTTATATTGCTTGCAAAAATAAATGAATGAAATTTTTTTTATCATCCAAAAAATTGTTCGGACTTAAATTGTTGTCAATAATGAAAGCGTTTTTTTTTTTTTTTTTTTTATTTGTTAGTTATTAGAAGTGATCATTTTTAGGAAAATATTCCATATCATTCATTTTATGCGAAATCAACGAATCCTTAGTCCGTGAACAGATTCATTGAAAGCAAATAGAAAAAAATGCTGAAAGAACATATGGTCTTAACTTATCTGGAAAACATCATAATCTACGGCAATTTCTTTTAAATGACAGTTATATTTTGTAAGCATAGGTTTGTTCGACTCAGATAGCCTGTGCTGAGGAGAAGTATGAATTAGGTGCAACTTCAATTATTGTAAAAGCTTTTGAAAATTTATTTGTCAGTAACTTTTATCTATGTTTCATTTCAGGGAAGAATTTAATGATGAGGAAATGGTTGATGTGAAGTCCTTGGATATCAGAAACTTCATCTGTGACAAGATTCTATTCAAATGGTCGATCAATTGTTGAAAGAATGGAGAAGGAAGTTAGTTTGACAATACTTTTGCTTCTCCTTGTTTTCTTCAATAAAGTAATTGAATGGAAAATGCTATCCAGTGACTGAGATTATATGCTATTTTCCTCCAATTACATATGGCAATGTCGCAAGGATTGAGCATTTTATCTCACCCCATCGTAGTTAACATTTTTCAGGGCCATAGAGTGGAGGATTCGGAGCTTGAGGTAGAAGGGTCCGAGGTGGAGTTGGCCTAGTAGTTCCTTTTTGGATCAGACTTCTGTATATGAACCCTTAGGTTAACTGGGTATGTATTTAAAGTGCGCTTTGTGAAATAAAAGTGTTGGCTTATGTTTTGACTACCCCTGTGTTGATTGTTGTCTGGGGTTTGTTAGTTCACTTCCATATGTGCATAAAACGAATGGGTCGGCAACGCATCTTGGGAATGTCGCAATTTCTATCGACCATCAAGGGATGTTTGCACGCTTGAGTTTTGGGGCGTGACAAGCCTCTTTCATTTTCAATCATCGATTCATTCTTTTTGACACCAGCTCCATTGTTGCAAAAATAAATCCTTAAAATTGTTAGGAAAATATGACTTCGAATTGGGTAGAACAATGAAGTCGGATCGAGTAATCAAGTCGGACTTTGAAGCGTGATATCACTTAAATATGATTTATTTGCCCCCATAAAGTTACTAATTGTCACTGGCAAATTTCCTCCATGATATAATAAAGTCTTAAATGAAAATATTAGATAGCAATTCTAATATTTCTCCAGAATCTCTCATAAGAAATAATTTGGAACAATGGCTGTAGTTTTTTTGAAAGAAAACAAAAAAAAAATGAAAGAAGATGTGTGTTGATCTCTTTTGAAATATAATACACGGAAACAACATGATGTTGCAATTTACGTCAACGTAAAATCACTAAAAATAAATAAGAAATAATAAGAACACTAGAAATTTACGTGGTTCGGTCCGAGTATCGGTACCTATATTCGCAGGGAGAGTCAATAGTAAATAATTCACTATAATCGGAGAATCAAAGTTTACAATCACTCATACGCTCGAGTGTTTCTCACACTTAGATTTAACTCAAAACCCAAAGTGTTTATATATAAATAACTCACTTGAACATAAATTCACGGCACAAAATTACTATGCGTTCAAAATCAAAACAAAACGCTCTGCATACGCTGAAAACAAGAACTCCAGCTGTTATTTTTTTTCTCACGTACATGCTGCTTTGCGTTCTCCTTTTCTTGATCGCGTGGGTGGCTCCTCTTCAGCTTGACGTCATGCGGCTCCCATTTTTCTCTCGTAAGGTTTCAGCTACACCCTTGGAAAAAACGCATTTTGTTTTATATGTGTGCCCAGAGTCAACAACTTTGACTCTGGCCCCACCATGTTCTTCTTTCTTCGATGGGAAGTGGGATGCTACAGGTAAGCTGAAGAACCCTTTATTTTTCTTTTATTATATATATATATTGTGTGCCCAAAAGTCAAAACTTTGACTTTGGGCCCCACGTAGATGACCTTAAAGAAGGAACTTTGCTCCCTCTTTTATTATTCTATATTATTTCCTCTTTTGTAAACCTTCATGGAGTTCAACGAAAATTCTTCATCTAATTTGAATTCTATTTGAGAAATGTTTATCAACAAATTCGATTTAACAAATCGTTATCCGAATTCAAACTTGAGACATTAATTTAACAATCTCAAAGCAAACGTACTTATCTTTGTCTTTCGAATAGAACAACTCTTCAAAAGGTTGCAAAAAGAACAAAGGCAACCTTTCGAGAAAGGTTGCAAAAACGAACAAGACATCTCAAATGTTACGTTGAAAAGACATAAAAAATTCGGAATTAAAGAAATAATAAATAAAAAATAATCGTAACTTTTCGTGAGCAGATCGCAATGTTTTAACAAAATTTATAGTTAATTTTTATAGAAATAAATCCGAATTTTCAATAAATAAAAATAATTGATCATTGGTTAGTGCCAAATCTCGTCCACATGCGCACTCACATCTCAATGATGTGGGATGAGGCACATTTTCATTTGTTTTATAAACAAACTACCAACAGGGACCATCATCACTCGACTACCCCCGACAGCATACTATGCCATGAGGACAGCTTTCCGAAAGGAGATGGCAAGGTACAACAGGGCAAAGAGCTTCAAAATCCTCGACACTTGCTATGATCTCCGCAACACAAAGTCGGTCATCATACCAAAGACAAGGTTCACCTTCAGCAGAGGCACATTCGTGGACTTTGATCGTGGCGGCATACTATACCCCATAAGCGATTCACAAGTTTGCCTCACATTCACACATAACAGCCACGACACCCACATCATCATCTACGGAAGCGTGCAGCAAAAGACATTCGAGGTGATCTATGATGTTGCTGTTGGTGTTTGTTTCAATAAACAAGCATACGTGCATAAGTAAATTAAGATTAAAGTCTGATCACAGTGGAAGTAAAAACTCTTATACACATGCTTCCATAGCATTTTCATGCATTTTAATAAAAACACATATAAGATATAAAGAGGCTAATCATATTAACCTTGTACCGTGCTCTAAATTTGGTTCTAACGTTCCTTACATTCTTTAGACTCTAACCACGAATGTCTGACACCTTTTGGTAACACCAATTTTAACATTCTTGGAACTTTCCATCACCACGAACGTCTGATGTCTTTCGATAATACTGGTTTTGACGTTCTTCAAATGCATAACTTTTAATCTCTTCATACTGCAAGTTTTGACGTTCTTCAAATCCAGCCCCACAAGTATCGGCCCTCTAGTTTAGACACACCACCAATTCTCACATTGAACAGAAAAGAGAAATTGAGAGATCTCACAGTTATAATTGTGCTAGCAATCGCTCTCTTGTGTGAATGACTTTTGTTTATCACTATCAACACTCTCAATTATCGATTGTCAATCGTCAATCATCCTGTGATCTGCTATTTATATTACCTTTTATAACCAGTGCAAATGACATTTAACTCTAAAACCGTTTTAGAATTAATTCAGTCGTAACTTCTGACGAACGTAAGTTTTGATACCATTTCAAACACTAATTCGGGCTTTAACTCTGTAACTATTATAGAGCATTATTCCAAACATTTATTTGTAAATGTTACAAGTCTTTATTATGGGTATTAACTTTGTAACTGTTACAAATATTTAATTTGATTGTTATATCTGAAACTATTTTAGAGCATTAATTGGTCATTTAAATCTGAAACCGTTTTAGATCATTAAACTGTCCATTTATTTAAAAACCGTTTCAAATCATTAATGTAACCGTTAATTCTAAAACAGTTTCAGAACTTTAATGTGACTATTAAATCTAAAATCATTTTAGATCTTTAATTTAGCCATTAAGTCTAAAAATCATTTCAGATCATTATTTCAACTATTAATTCCGAACTCACTTTAGATTATTAATGACGCCATTAATTCTAAACTCAATTCAGATTATTAATGCAAGGATTAATCCTGAACTCACTTCAAATTATTAATTATGTCATTGAATCTGAACAAGCTTCAGATCTTTGATTCGACCGTAGAGTTTGAAACTTGCTTTAGACTTTGCAAAGTCTAAAGCTCACTTCAGACCTTGTAAAGTCTGAAGCCCCTTTTTCAGAACGTTTATTTCTAACTAGACTCAATCCGATTGGCTCAATTAGGGGTGAACATGGTCCGGGTTAGGTCGGTCCACTTCTTAACCCTAGGACCAACCCGCACAGTGCTAGTCCTCAATTTTTTGGACTAAAGACCAAACCTATTGAGCTTGGGATTGAGGACTGGACTGACCCAATGGGTTCGGTTCGGTTCCAAGGTCAACTCAGGACCAACTAATAATTTTTTATTTCATTTTTTGTACTCTTTAAAAAAACGATTGAGGACCGGATTAACCCAATAGGTTCGGTTCGGTTTCAAGGTCAACCCAGGACTAACCAATATTTGTTTATTTCATTTTTTGTACTCCTTGAAAGAGTAACCAAGGATTGTACCGACCCAATAGGTTTGATGATGAGCAAGGTCAACTAAGAAATGCAAGCGGTGAGGGTCAAGTGGGGTGAGCGTTGAACAAAATGAACGTCAAATGTCGAGCGAGGAGCAACAAGTCAAGTGAGCATCGAGTGGTGAGTGGCATGAGTGACCCAAAGCGAGTGAGGCAAGTATCGAGTGGCGAGTAGAGAAGTATTTTTTTTTTTCAATTTTAGCAAATTAAAGACTAAGATGACAAATAAAACATAAGAGAACGAATACTAAAGGAACATGCCATAAGGTGCCTTTTTGGATGCCATGAGGACTCCTAAAAAAAAAACATTTTCTTCCTTGTAAATTATAACTATTGACGCCATAAAAGACATTAAAAACCTAAATTATTAAAGAACAATGTAAATTTACTTAAACTCCTCACTAAAGAGCTGTTTAATGTTGTTGACGCCATTTATTTTAAGGTTTCTCTATATATAAAAAAAAATTTATATATATAGAGTCTAGGTTGGTCCGGGTTGGACCGACCAGGAACTCTTAGGACCGAGAACCGACCCGCACAATGCTGGTCTAGGAGTTTTAGGATCAAGGACCGACCCAGTCTCCCTAGGAACTGGACTAGGATCGATAGAGTTGGGCCGATCTAAGGTTGACCCTAGACCAATGCTCAACCCTAGGCTCAATTGCAAACACACTTGTTGTATTCTCTCCCGTTCAAACATCATTCTAATTGGTTATGATGTGTGACATCCCTAGATTTATTACTGAATTGATAGTAGGACTTATACTAACATATTAGCACAACCAAGAAAACTAATTGTTCAGATCAATCTTCTATTCTTGTAAACCATGAATAACATCTAGCAATATATCATGACTATCCAGATAATATGAAATGTTTTCGGACAAAATGAAAAGCTGACATGTAATTCGATCATTCTGTCTCATCATGTCCCAATCGAACAAATGCCATGAAATCATTGGTCAAGCTACCAATTCGATCATATGCCCAAATCTAATTGATATGTATTTCTTCGAGACATGAACCATTCATTCTCAGTTATAACCCGGGACGAGAATTTCAATACAATACCACGATTAGATTGCATAGGACATCAATCTTGTATATCTATATATAATAAAAAGATAAATTCCATATTACGCATGCATGTGCCTTCGTATGTGAATAAACTATGACTATCAAGTACAGAGACGATTCGATGAAGTGTCAATATGCACACTTGTGAACCACAGCCATCCAACATATAAGTTAGCATTATGCCTCAGGTCTAAGGATCTTACACCTAAACAAAGTATGAATGATCAAACATTGACCTTGCAAAAAGCTTCCACATCGACAATCGTTCTATGTATGTCACATTTAGTGAACTTGTCGGAGAGAAGCACCTATGTTCTAGCTTGGATATCACTATACCCAATGACTAATGACTCATCATCCCCTCAAGTACCCAATACTGAAAGGTGAAACTTGAAAATACACCAATCTCAACAGGATCATCAATATCCTCTTAATGATTCATCGACTCGGAATTGTTTAAAGATTTAGCATAACTGTAAACATGTCACATATATTCTTAACACCTTAAGAATAGGTCCAATTGTAACTGATCTTATGGACTCGTTCATATATATAAATAGGACGATGAATGAATATTTATGTGCCATTGAATAATTCCTAACATGTAACTATTACATGGTTGCTTTAGGGCATATAGCTAATACTTGCCGGAGAACAACTAGGTTTTGCCCCTAATGGTTGTCCATAAACTACAACCATAGAGCCACAAAAATAGACATGAAAAATAAAGAATGTGTCGTCTTTATGATGTCGCTTTTTTGGTCTTATATAGAAGCCAAGAAATAAATTTAGGAGTCTGGTTTGAACTGTTTGACTTGTGCTTATGTTGGCTTGTGGCTGTCCAGTGGATAAATAATGATACGGCTATCTTCTGCTCCTGTTGAAGCTGCCTTGTTCACCCTTGTTCAAGAAAGTGACTTATGTAGATCTTTCTTACACTAAACTTTCCACTGGCTTGCTCATTTTTCATGGAACTTTCTTACAAGATCCCGATTTATGTGAGCCTAACTCCCAGGAATTCCGAAAGCAGGTGGGCACCCTCATGATCTAATGTTTCACGTGCATTGAGCTTGCATGAACCAGGACATTGCATTCAACACTTGCTCATTTTTACTGTCGGAACGAAAAAGAGAGAGAGGCTAAAAGCCGCGCCTTCTCCGAACTCAATTTGGGTTACACAGATGGAATCCCTCATAGAATGAAGCTAGCACCACACATCTGATAATAAAAGAACCAATCAATCATATGCAGTGACAAGAAAATTCAGTGCATAAGGAGTGGGCAGAGTAGCTTTCGATCACATGAGCTCGTTTATTGGATTCAGCAAGTCCCAAAACAGGAACTGCAATATCATACAAGTGACAAACAAAAACACGAACATGACCACATATGGTAAACCAGACTAACGATTTCTAGCTAACAGGCATGAGCACATATCTTGATAACTACTTATCATGATCTCCATCGTACGAGAAGGGGACGCAGGGCTCAGCAACCATGATCAAGGGAGTCTTTCTCCTGCAAGTGATCCCGAAAGTCTCAGACATGTCCAGGTCTTGCGCCTTAACCCCATCGGCCAGAGACCAGTCGAAGTGGTACAAGAGCTGAGCCAAGGGGAGCTCAACGTTTGCGATTCCGAAGTTGATCCCGGGACAGATCCTCCTCCCGCCACCGAAGGGTATGTACTCGAAGCTCGACCCTCGGAAATCAACCGATGAGTTCAGGAACCTCTCAGGCACGAACGATTCGGGGTCGGACCAGAACTCGGGGTCTCTCCCCACTGCATACGTGTTGATCACAATCTTGGTCTTCTTGGGGATCTCGTAGCCGTTGATCGTGCATGCCTGTCGCGACTCTCGGGCCATGAGCGGGCCCGGCGGGTGCATCCTCAGGGTCTCCTTGACGACGAGCTTCAGGTACTCGAGGCCCTGGATGTCCTGCTCGTGGACCTGGGTCTTTCCCTTGAGGACGGCTCGGACCTCGGCCTGCGCCTTCTCCATCACTCGGGGGTTCCTCAGCATCTCCGACAAGGCCCACACTGTGGTCGTCGAGGATGTGTCTGACCCAGCACAAAATAATTCCTACACAAAATACAAAGAACGGATTGATTTTATATTTCAGAAGGATGTCCTTAAAAAGTACGTGAAAGATAAAAGTGCCACATGATATTAAGCCTGTAACGTAGCAATATCACATAAAAATCAGTTTATACCGAATGATACGACAAGACACAATTGGTGTTAACTGAAATATAGGTTTACATTTCGCATGATATTGGACTAGAATGACGAATCCTCGGCCGTATCTATATGTAGTTGCATTTGATCAAGATGTCGCAACAGACTTGTATGGCAGTGTCGCCTCATCAAGATGGTCAAACTTGGACTCGAAGGTTCTTTGGAGATTTGAATCAGTGTGTGTGTGTGTGTGTACACTAAATATTATATTTTTCTGAGCAAAACTGTATATGGGATCACTTCGAGTCTCGTGGAAACTTCAATGCAAACTCTTGACCAGGGAATAGTAAAAAAATTAACAAGGGGAGATCTCTTTCATCCACCATGTGATAAATTCCTGGGATACATCTTGAGAATATTAGGGTTTCATGGATGTGATCATCATGTTTTCTATCATGAATGCATTTTAGAGGATCCATTTTGCCGTTGAAATTCTTGGAGGCCAACTGTATACTGATTAATAAGAGCTCCTTTTTTGCTAATTTAAATAGGTAATTAAATGACTCAAATTAAATATTTTGTAGCAAGTATGAAATCCTTATGTTAACATGCTTAAAAGGACTACTAACTAGAGCTAGTAGCCTCTTCCATCCCTTCACACAGAGTAGAAAATCTATGGGCGTAGACATAGCCCATGCATATATAAAAGCTCAGGCAGAATGAAAGCCGTTGTAAGTAAGATATAAGCAAAGTAGATATTTAGTGAAATTATTCTTGAAATTAGGCCTTACCATGACGATATTTTTTATGACGTGTGGCTTGATGAAGTTGTTCGTTTCACTACTCTTCTGGAGATTCAAGAGCACGTCCACAAGATCTTCTCTTGCATTTTTTTCCTCATTGTTCCCACCGTTTCCCTTCAATTTCTCCTTGTGTTCTGCAACGATGTGATCGAGGATCACATCTATCTTCTTGTGCAGTCTCTCCAAAGCCGGTTTCAACCTTGAGAGATAACGCAAGAACCAAATTGAAGGGAAGAGATCTGGAAGCTCAAATCCCCCGGCAAGCAATGTCACTTCCTCGAGGAAGGAAAGGAACTCATCTCTATATTTACATCTCTCGCCAAATGCTGCCCTCGAGGTGACGTCATTGATCAAGTTGAGTACAATCTTGCTCAAGTTCGCAGGCTTTCCTTGAGATGATTGTATTGTTTTGATCATGTTCCAACACTCTTCCTCTCTTATAGATCTAAAAGAGAGGACCCTCTTCATGCTCAGGAGCTCCAACATGCAAATCTTGCGCATCTCTTTCCAGTACTCGCCGTAGGGTGAGAACACGAAGCTCGAGTTCTCATAGGACATGACCTCGACGGCCGCAATCTCGGGCCTCTGGGCGAAGGTGAGCTCATTCTTGCCAAGGATTTCCTTGACCATGTCTGCCGACGAGATGACGATGGTCAGGATCTCGCCTAGTTGGAGGCGCATGATCGGGCCGTGCCTGATGGCCAACTCCCGGAGCGAGTGGTGAGGGAGCGACCCTGCCATCTGGTGAAGGTTCCCCAGAAGAGGGAGCATCTTCGGCCCTGGAGGCAGTTTCGAAGAAGGGTCTTTGGCATTGTTGGATTTCTTCCATTTCTTCACAATGAGCAAGAGGAAGAGGAGGGAAGCGAAGATGATGGAAGGAGAAGGCAACAGGATTGCCATTGAAGAGAGCATTGTCATGGTTGGGGAGGAAGATGGTATGTTTACATGCAAGGCTTTAGATGTGGCATAAGCTCTTCTTGTGCTCTGACTTATATAGCTGACGGATATTGATAAAATAATAATGGGGTTTGCATCTATTTTTGACATTTGAAGTTAAGATGCATTAATTCATGGAACGGTCTCTCTTCTGAAAAATCTTCTTTATCTTACTAAAGCCGGCAGCCAAGAAGTGCATATATCCAATGCTTCTTGCAAATACATTGAATCAATGCTTCATTCTAGAATTCCAGGACGAGCAAATAGAGATTGGATCATTAATTTGGCATGCCACGACAAAACTTCTGTCTATTATGCAGCTAGATCGATGACCCCATTTATTTCATTCAATTGTGGTGTGCTGACATTCACAGATTTCTCTTCTTCTCTTCCAAAATCGTAACCTCATTTAGATGGGATGAGGGTCCTACATATTGCTCGGGCAACATGCGAAAAAGCATAGGGTTATATCATACTGGGCATTTGTACTTTTAAGAGAATGAATGTTACCAAACCCATCAAATCATGCGACAAGTTTGTTGATGCACCTGTGGAAAGTCGGATCATGGACCATTGACAATATTGACAATTCCATTGCATAAGTATGTGAGCTTTGTCGAAGAATGGAGTTTACAATCAGCCACCATAGAAACAAATCAAATCAATCACATTTCAAGAAATAATGAAATATCTAATCATTTATGGATTTCTAATGTGTTTTTTCTCTAAATTACTGATTTGAATATTGGAATAATTTATATGATTGAACAAATAATGCTAAAGATACATCCGGCATCGATTTACTAGATTGGTTTATAAAATTATTATTGCCGGATCACTCAATATATTGAACTTGTAACCCAATTTCTAACGCCTCAAGAATTAAAACATGGAAGCCTTGGTAGATGATTTCTTGTAACAGTAATAACCATGAAGAAAGATCAAATTGGGTTGGACAAAATAGCATGCAAGACATACGCAGAGTGCTCTCAAATCGACGTGGGTCAGTGATTTCTGCTGACTGCTTTGAAAGGTTCTTGGCGGCTTGACAAAGATGACACAAAAAATGTATGTATTTTACTGTACTTGTCTTTTTAAGGAATGTATCTCTATGCTTGCTTGCGAATATCTTGGCAAATTTATAAAAGAAACAAAAAAATCTTCTATCTTGTAGTTTGAGAGAAGCAGTGCTAGATTAATTTGTTTCTCGAAAAATGAATTATTTGAAAAATATTTTCCTAAAAATGATAACTCATTTCACTTAAAATGATTAATTGATGAAAAACGTTCACTATCGATAGCAATTTATGTTTAAACATTTTCGTAAATGATGATAATATTTTTCATTCGTTCATTTTTGTAAGTAATGAAAATAATTATTTTTAAGTAAATATTTTTTAAATCATTTATTTTTTTGTGAAATAAACGCATCCTAAGATTGTTTTACAAAACTAGTTTATTAAGTGATGTGTTTGATTATGAGCGGAGAAAAGAGTCATATTCAACAAAAAAGTAATAGCAACACATCAATTGATTGTTCACTTCAATCGAGTATTTTCCTTTACAGAATATGTATGTCACTCTAGAGGGGCCGCCCTTGCAAGAAAATGTATTCTGTGTAATACTTAAATTAACTTCAATATGATGTAGTGCAACAAAGATATCTCATCAATAAAGTTATTGTGTGTTGTAAGGTCGTTAGGAATTTCATTTTTCTGATCATAAAATATTAATTTAAATTGTTTGCACACAACTTTTATCTTATACGTAAAATATTCTTTTCCGAAACGTGATATAATATGGAGAAATATCCCAAGACAAGACGAAGGTTCGTTGCACAATCCAAATTGTTGTCTACTGTGGTTTTGAATCACCCGAACTCTTACATCTAAGAAGGGCAAGTCTTATTTACCAATGTAAGTATCCAAGTTCATGCAATGTGGGATCCGTTAAATTAATATTTCGAATTTGAATTCGGATGGCGATTTGTAAATCGAATTTTATTGTTAAAGATTTCCCACGTAGAAGAAACTTCGTCGGACTCCATGAAGGATTACAAAAAGAGGAAATAAAATGAAAAAGAACTTTTTTTTTCCCTTCTTCCTTGCAGTTACGATTTCCCGTTGAAAAAAAAAAGGGGGAATCCAACCGTGGCGCCCAGAGTCAACAACTTTGACTCTGGGAACACCTATAATAATAAAATAGGAATTCTCCCTTTGGCGTGAAGCAGCTGCGGCCTTACAAGAGTCGCCGAAGCCCTGTGCTCGTAGAAGAAAGGAAGCAAACCTCTCTGCACGTGGAATTGAAAAATGAGCTGGTGGGCCCAGGTCAAATATTTGACCTTTGAGCACACGAATTCCCCCTTTGGCGTGCGTGAAGTGGCTTAAAAACCCTACGAAAGAAAAGGAGCTGCACATAGAAGTCGCACATATCAAGCTGCAGAGAGCCATGCGCATTTTTGTTTCAAACTTGAACGCGCGATAATTTTTTACTGTGAGTTTATGTCCAAGTAAGTTGTTTATTTATAAACACTTTGAATTTGAGATTAAATCTAGGTGTGGAAAATACTCAAACGTGTGAATAATTGTAAACTCTAATTCTTCTATTATAGTGGATTATTTGCTGCTAGCTCTCCCTGTGGACATAAGTACCAATACTTGGACCGAACTACTTAAATTTTTGATGTCCTTATTATTTCTCGTTTATTTTTCTAGTAATTTCGCATTAACATAAATTGCAAGATCATGTCGTTTCCGCATATTATATTCCAACAATATCAAATATGTATTAGATGTGCAACATCGACATGGTCATAATACCATTGTAGGCAATCTCACCCGCATCCACAATCAGTAAAAACCGATACTATTTGCTCTACTCACGGCTCATTGGCTTTAGGGCAGCATTGTAGTATTTCTTACTAGTGTGAGGTTGCACACTTATCTACTAGTGCAAGGACGTGAGATCATGGACCAATATGATTTTGAACTAGTTGCAGACCAAAACCACTTTAGAAAAATGAGGAAAAAAATTAGGGATGATTGGTTCTCGATTTGGTCTTGTTTCAAAGAACTGGATAGGGAGGACTAGTTCCAAATGGAATTGATGACCGAATCAACAAAACCAGTCATTTCCTTTTTTCCTACTACTTAATGCCTTCTGTTATTAAAATAAAAAATAAAAAAAGCTAGTCACTTTTATTTTTCTTGAGAAATTTCTTTTTAAAAAAAAAGGTATAAGTAGTTAGTAAGGTCCAGTCCAATTTTGTTCAATTTTCCCTTAAAACCCGAAACTAGACCACCTAGACACCAATTCCACTTTTAGAAATCGGAAATCGAATGGTTTCTGATTTGGGCAGTCCTTTTTTATACATCCTTTATAGAAATAAATAAAAGAATGAAGTCACCATTCACACCTAACGAGAAATGGGTTTGAGTAATGGAGAGAATGGTCCTTCGTTGAATCCGAGGATTTCGGATTTTACTTCCTATAATTGTTTTCTTGTCGGTATTTCTTCTAATAAATTAAATGGTGCTGATTTGACTATTCTTGTGATTTTCGTATGGTATATAAAATCAAAGATATTTTTATTTTTTTTAAGTAGGTATAGGGACTGATTACACCAACCCAAACCACTAAAGCATAGTTAAGCCAAAAGACCAAGAAATTAAAGGCATATTCTACGGGAAACGAATTAAGTGTAAAGTAAGATTTTGTTTATTTCGAAAAAATGAATGATATAGAAAATATTCAGAAAAAAATGTTTATTTATATAGCTTGAAAATATAAATCAATGGAATATATTTTATTATCAACAATAATTTATGTTTAAATATTTTCGTGGACAATGAAAAAAATCTGTTCATTTTTTTATAGGTTATATAAGTAAAGTATTTCTCAAATAATTTATTTTCACGAAATAAATAGAGCTCAATAATTTTATTTTCTACGTATATGCATGGACGGACTCGAATGCAATGACAGACTGAAAATTCGAGACTAAAAATGAAGAAATAAATTTTTTTTCAATTCTATATCACCTATGATTTTATTTTTTTGAAGTTTTTTCCTCTTATAATAAGAGAAATTTTTTACCTTGGGAGCGGGGGCCGCCACTAGCTCTCGAAGTCTTGCCGATGCTCGAGTGAAGGCAGAGAGTGTCAAAAGTTACTTTGGTGATCAAAACTCTTGTAGTCATATTGATGGTGTTTCCCCAAGCATTGACCAGCAATGTTAGGCTTCAAATATATTGGAATAAATGTTGTAGCATTTTCTTTGTAATATATCATTCCGTACCATTAGATATCTAAAGAAGTAGGTAAATCGAAAAAAATAAGTGCTGGCGAAAATATTTATGGATCCCAGATGCAAGTGTAATGACAACTTTTTGGTACTTAAGAAATTACCAATTTCTTCTCATATTTTACAAATTTGCCACTTTTCTTATCAATTTGTTATTGTCATTCTCATCTAACTTATATTTGCGGACTCTTACTTGAATTTCAAAATCTTTATTTGAACAATTATCAAGTTATCTTCTGATTAAATTATCATCTCAATTTGAGTTATAAATTCTCATTTAAGTTTTCCACCAACTTTTACTTGGCTTTTTTGTTTATCAATTATTGTTTAACTTTCCAATTTTTATTTATCTTTCTTACAAGCACATTCAATTTATCAAACCTTATGGGAACTTAACAACTTTTATTTGTATGATTTACCATCTTTTATCTGTTATTCAATCGACTAATTTTGGTTTACCAACTCTCACTTGAGTTGCTTACTAATTCTTTTTGTTTTTTTTCCTCTAAATTTACTGACTTTTTCTAATAAGTTACGACTGTTATTTGCTTTACTTAAGGACTATTTAAACCTACCAATTCCTTCTTTAAGTTACCAACTTCTATTAACCGTTACCAAAGTTTATTTCTGTCCATTTCTTTATTTAAGTTACCATATACTCTTGCATTACCAACTTTTATTTGAGTAACTTGTCAAGGTTTATTTATATTTTTTCAACTACTAACTTCTTCTATATGGAATAAATTTAAAACAAAAACTCATTATCGGTATTTTCGACAAAGAATAATAAAATTATGCTTGTATGATGGGTTAAGGTTAGTGAAGTTGTCGGCCAGTCAATCCATACATTTTTTTAGCACACAAATTATGCTTCAATCTCTTAACACTCATCTTCATGCAATAATAATAATAATAACAGGGTAGACAAGAAATTGCCAAAAGTACGGAGGTTGTGCTCGAGTCTTGATTCCTTGGTGGCTATTTAGATGGGCAATAGTATACAAGAAAAGTCAAGCTCATATGGAAAAATAGCAGACTAAAGTGTTGGGCCAAAATTGACCTAAGCTATGACTTTTGATAACACTAAAACGAAAGATTTCATTGTCCAGAAACCAGCCCAAAAGAATTTGGATGGAAAAGTCCGCTGGAAATTTCTCCAATCCGCCATATTATATTCCAGTATCAACCAAAGCCATCGCATCTTTGTTTGCAAAAACCATTCCTCGTGCATTTGTCACTTTCTCGTCTCCATCCTTTCAACTCTCTCTCTCTCTCTCTCTCTCATATCAAGCATTATAACCATAGCATTTCAAGCCCCACATCAGAGGGGAGAGAGAGACCACATTAAGTGATTCATAAGGCAATACTTGACCCCAAATGATGGCCACCTTGTGCGACTATATCCAATTCTTCTTTTGGGCACTCGATTTTCTTTGAAAGAGCTAGATCATTACCACATGATTCTGATGCATATTATATTATTTATCACACGGCAGTCAAAATAAAATGAAGCATTGCAAATGAGGCTACCCTAATGAATATACTAAACTTAAATCTCTTTATGATCCCGTATTGTCAAGCTAGCGATGAGCCCATTCAATGGCCGAAAAAATCTTCCACTCTTCAGGTTTGACTGCAATCCCTCAATGGGATGCTATCTTCAATGTCGGATCTTATTATAGCGACTCTCTAAAATTCATCCGAGCACAAAAATTCTTGGTCAAACTCTCACGCTGAAGTTGAATCCTTCAATTTTGTACGCCGGAGGAAGGGAGAGGGAGAGGGGGAGAGAGGGGGAGAAAGAGAGAGAGGGAGAGAAACAATTGATAAATTTGTACGTAGCTCACCAAAATATGTGTAGTCAAAGAGGAGGAAATTTCTTTAAACAGGGTGGTCAAAAGTCGCAATTATCATAAGCGAAACTTTGAGATAAAACGTCGGCTTGACACTTTTCCCCATGTGCCATGACAAACGAACATCCAAGTAACCACCGCCCACGGTGGCCGCGATGATTAGAGCTTTCTCCTCTACCAAGGGGGAAGGAGTTCAAAACCCCGTGTCCCCATTGCGCAACTCACCTGCGGCTGGGTCTGTGGTGGCGGCCCAGTTCACCCTGATTTTACCCTGCCAGCTACCGGCTGTACGAATGTTCTAGGGTCATAAAAAAAAAAAAAAACGTACATCCAAGTACTTTTATTTTGCTTTGACCGTCAAAAACTCTCTTGCTCATATAGTCACTTGTCATAAAACATAATAGCAAATGAAGGAATTTTTAGCTGTAAATAGAAGGGTTTAGCTTCGAGTGTCGCCATTGCAAAAGTGGAAAGTACATAAAAATTATCAATAAATGAAGCATTTCCTCATTTCGAGTTATGTGCATTTATCACTAATGCATTAAGCACAAAACAGTATCACCTAATTAGTTTGTAATCTCATATTATCGGGTCATGCAAGAAAAGCATCGATCAAACAACATGCTCTCTTAAAGAATGAAAGGGATCACAGGATTGCGAGATATTTTATTGAAACAACGTTTTGTTTTGTAGAGCACGTTTTACTCAACTTGTCCATGATTTGAGAGCGATATTTGATGATAAAGCACACCATTCCCTTTCAGTTCACAACTCAAACATACAAGGATACTTTTATAAGTCACATGGTCATAAATTATGCAACCGTATCAGCTAGTATATCCTGAACAGCATTGTTTTTGCAATTACTGATTATAAGAAACGGGGGACTCTTTACTTTAATTATGGTGACTTTCCAATTATCACTAAATTAAAGCACCTACAACTAGTTACCGGGTCTATCCATATTTCTAGATTTTTGACTTGTCATCAAACATCATTTCTAAAAAGTAGACGTCAGCGCATGCCCCCGTCTCTTTCTTTAATTATTTTTCTGCCCCTTTTGTAAGTAAGAAATCTATGATGGTTGGAAAAAAAGAAGCAAAAAACGGCTTTGAAAGGAATAAAGCTAGAAAATGACAAACATCGGTGTGATTAATTAGTTGGGATCAAGGAAGATAATCAACAGTCAAACATTGGAACGCTACCTTGTCTCAGTGCCGCATTCGGAGTGAAGGAAGTCTCAGGCTGGCGGCTGATTAATATGAAATATTCCTTTACCTTCATCCCGAAAGCATCTCTCGTCCAACGTCAATCGGCAGGTGCGTGCGACATGCACGAAAATTCCACATGTCCGGTTCAAAAGGCGCGAACTTCTCTGTGTCTAGCCGGGCTTAAATGAATTCCTTTCAACCCTAGTGATGAGCTGACATATAATTAGTAAAGTAATTCAGGTTTCGGTCCTATCCACATCGAGTTGCGTATGTTAAATTCGCCTTATCTATGTATGCATGTATATCAACTAGGGGTGTAGGATATAAAAAGTACGCAGGTCGCTAGTCTATAGAGTTTCAATGGGCCTTATATTCATTTTCGTATCTCTTCTCTTGTTAGTTCAGACTCTTGAGTTTGACCGTTTGAAGCGGTATCAAAGTTAAGGCCCACTCCATATTTATGTTGCATGTTAAGATCCCCATCCGTTAGAAATCCCACGTGTTGTTCTCGGTTCAGGTTGTACTTGTAACTTTGTAAGAGGAGGCATGAAAGTATCAACATCACTTCTCCGCGGAATTTTAATAGACCTTAAACTCCGTGTACTTCATGAAAGGTGTGACATTTTTGAAAAATGTTGTCCAAGACTAATAACAATATTTTCTTGTGTTTGGATTGTTAGAGAAAACTCATTTTCTTATTTTGAAGCTGACAAAACCTTTCCTGAAGTTTAGTCTGAAGACTTGCAGACTTAAGCGTTATAATCTAAAGAACTCCAAACGCTACTGTCAAAATCTAAAGAACGATAGATTTTAATCTCAAAGTCTAACCACACTAACAGATTCTAGACCGAAGAGTGAATACTTATCCAAATGCGGGTTTATCTTCAAGGATTCAGTTCGTATGGTTTGTGGAAGATCTTATGGCTGGATATAGTATCTTATGATCAATTATTCTTATTTAGATATTCAGATCTCTTGAAAGGCGAAATATACTTAGAAGGTTCTACTTATGGAAACTAAGATTTTGATTGTATGGGCGAGCAGGATTGATGGGCTTTTATCATATTCCTAAAATGACTCGAGATCTCCTTGATTGATTCTATCCAATGGGTAGATTGGAAAAACTCCTTTGGAAAGTGCCAACGGTTATAGAGGCATGGAGGAGTATATAAGAAAGACTCTCAAGTTGTTCGAGTGTGTGCATGAAAAAAAATATTTTCAAAATCTGAAACTTTCTAGTTCTTTGCTATTTCAATTGTCAAGCTTAACTTGTACTTAAAAGAGAGAGCAAACACTTGTGAGACTTTGGAAGAGTGTAGTAGAGTTTCTACATTGTAAAGTCAAGAACATGAAACTGTAAAAACTTTTTTAATTCATAGTGAAATCTAGTCAGTAGGTTGTCAGTGCAGGAGAGTGGATATAGGTTTAAACTAAGCCGAACCACTATAAATTTTGTGTTTCTATTCTCTTTCACTGAACTCCTTACTTGAATTTGCAACTTTATATATTTGTTTATAGTTGATTACATCTTCAGTCTATTATCTTCTAAAGGCAATTTATTTTCATCAAATATTGCGAAAATTTCCTTTAACACCTATTCACCCCCCTCTAGGTATTCTTACTAGCCCTTTCAATTAGTATCAAAGCATGTGTGCTTATTTTATTGAAATGTTTTTACTTCTGAGTTAAAGATATATGGCTTAGTATTTTGGCTCCAGGTTTGGTTGAAGGCCAAAGCAACACTAAACCTCCTTATTTTGATGGAAATGAATACAATGTGTGGAAAAATAAGATGAAAGCATTCCTAAAATCGAAAGATCCCCTGGAATGGGACGTAGTAGAAAAATGGATTATTCCCAAAGCTACATCCATCTCAGAAAGAGGAAAAGAAATTGCAGACGTTGGCAAAATGGCACAAGAAAAAATAACCAAGAGACAAGCTTTTGATGCTAAAGCCATTTACTCTTTATATTGTGTTTTATCTCCTATTGAGTATAACAGAATTTCATCTTGTGAAATAGCCAAAGAAGTCTGGGATAGGTTGCACGTTACCTATGAAGAAACTGATCGAATTAAAGAAACAAAAATCAATATTCTGCTCGAATAGTATGAAGCCTTTAAGATCAAACCAGGAGAATCTATCACTAACATGTTTAGTCATTTCACAAAAATTGTAAATGGTCTAGCATATTAGGGACAGTCAATCTCAGAATCAATGAAGGTTAACAAATTGCTGCGTGGACTCTCCAAAGACTAGAATCACGTGAAGACTTTAATAAGAGAAATCCAGAGGATGATGCTGCTTTTTGTAGACGAACTAATTTGCACACTTCAATCATATGAAGTGGAGCAAATCAATGAGAAAGAAGATCCTAAAGGTAAGAAGTCAATTACTTTAAAATCTAACAATGATTCTGACACAAATTCAGAAGATGATATGGACGATGAAGAACTAGCACTCATCACAAGGAGATTCAGAAAGTTGAATAGAAAAGGAAGAAGATTCAACTAGAAGAAACAAAGCACTCAAAATTTTCAGAACAAATTAACTGAGGATGATGAAGTCAACAAAGATGTGATCTGTTTTGAATGCAAGAAAAAGGGGCATATTGGATCCAATTGTCCTCTGTTGAAGAAAAAGAAGGGAAGAACTGAGAAATACAAAAAGGCTCTCAAAGTAGAGACATGAAGCGATACTTGTGAATGCTAGTACGAGCACCTAGAGGGGGTGAATAGGTGCAAAAACAAGTTTTGCAAAATATAGTGTAGAAATTTACTTTTAACCTGAGTCCAGTTAACAGTAGACTTTGAAGAGGAAATTAGACTCTAACAATCAAATAGAGTTACGAGCAAAGTAAATGAGTTCAGAGAAAAGAATAAGAACACAAGATTTATAGTGGTTCGGCTTAATCCAAGCCTACGTCCACTCTCCTGCACTGACAGCCCACCGGCTGGATTTCACTATGAATCAAAGGAGTCGTTACAGTATCATGTCCTTGATTTCACAGTGTAGAGACTCTGCTATATTTCCTCAGGGTCTCACAAATGTATAAACTCTCTTTTGAGTACAAGTTTACGCACAACAATTAAATCAACAAAGAATAAGGAACTTCATACTTTGGAATTTATGTATCGTGCACACACTTGAATAACCGGAGCGTCTTCCTTATATACTCCTCCATGCCTTCATAACCGTTGGCACCTTCCAAAGGAGTTCTTCCAATCTACCCGTTGGACAGAATCAATTAGGAAGATCTTGAGTTACTTAAGAAATGTGACGATAGCCCACCAATCATGATCGCCCATACAATTAGGATTTAGGTTTTCATAAGTAGAACCTTCCAAGTATGCTTCACCATTCAACGGATCCAAATTACTCGAATTAAATTCAAAACGAATAATAGATCTTGAGATGCTATCTCCAGCCGTGAGATCTTCTTTAGCCGCTCGAATCAAATCCTTAAAGAGATACTTGATTCTGGATAAGTCTTCTTCGACGGTCTAGAAATTGTCAATGAGTCTGGCGGTCTGGCGGTCTGGCGGTCTTCAAACTTTGACGAAAGAGTCTGCAAGTCTTCAGACTAGACTGATGAAAACGTTTTATCAGCTTCAAAACAAATAAGGAAGTTTTCTCTAATAATCTCCTCCTTTTTGATGGTAACAAAAGTTTCCTGCAGATTTGGATAATTTTGACCTGCAAAACAATACTCAAGCAAACAAGGATATCTCATAAAAGATAAATGGATTAGGATAACGATAGTATCGAATCTGCATCCACAGAAAATAACTTAGTCATGTAAAAAAGAACTATCTTTACCATGAGAATATCAACAGTGCTTAAGATACTGTCAGCATTAAACGATCAATCCAAACCAAAACACACAGTTCAAACTAGTCACAACCAAACAACCAAACAAAAGTAAAGTCAAATAATAAAGTTAAGTAAAGTCAAATATGCACCAACTTCTCCCCATTTTTGTCAGCATTAAAAAGGTAAAGACGAAACGAGAATTGGATAAAATTAAGATTGTTTTGGAATGCGAACAAGCTGGAAATCTCCCATAGACTTGACAGTTTCATCCAGCTTTCTCAGATCCTCCTTCAGTTGCGCTATTTCTTCACCCTTGGCAGTTGCTTGAACTTGGAGGATAAGGGCCTGAACTTGATTGTGCAAAGAAACTGAAGAGGCTTGACTGGCATTTTGCATATTCTGAACTTCACATCTCAGGGCATAAATCTGGCCTCGCATCTCCATAAGAACATCAAGCAATCTTCGAAAGTCTGCTGAGTTGTCAATTTGAGTGCTTGCTTCAGCATGATCAATTTGAGAAGTATTGGCAGATGATGGCATTTCAGCATGAGCACCCAGATTTGGAGATGAAGCTTCGTGACCTTCTTTAGGGAATTGAGAGGCATATACATCTTCTGGGTCGGCAGGAGAACGACTAACATCTTCACTAGTAAAAGCAATTGAAGATGTACCTCTTTTCTCAGCAGCTCCCCCTGTTTCAGTGCCTTCGAGTGGAGAAAAGTACTGCTCTGTCTCTTCTTCAGTGACATGATGATCTTGTTCTCCTCTTTCATCTTCTTCTGCAGTCCTTTCTTCCTCTGCTTCTTTCCTCATTGATTCCCTCTCTTCACTCCTCTGCTCTATTTCTTCTCTGTCTTGATCGTCTCTCTCCTCTATCTCTAGACTAGAACTCTGTAAGTTTCTTAATGCAAGAGCAGAAATGGTGACATCTTCCTCATCTTCTTCATCTTGCAAGATGAGTGCTCTTCTTTTCTTGGATGGAGCTGTCATGGGCTCTTTCCCTTTCCGTTTTGCAGCCATAAAGACTTGGTGAGTCTTGATAGGGTTTTTCTCATTAAATCGCTCCAAAGCCTTGTTCAGCTCCTTCAGACGCATTTTTGAAACCATCTTCAGTCCCACCACCATTTGATCACAAGTTGAAACACACAGAATTTTGGAAGGCTAAATATTAAAATGTCTAAATAGCTGAGTAACAAGTACTGAATAAGAAAGTTGGCCATTGTCCTTCACCATCGATCTATACATGTGAAACATGATAGTATGTGGCAGAGAGAACTTCTTGCCAACATTGATAGCATACATCAGCTTTCCTTCTGAATTGGAGACGTCAGTTTTCAAAGTCGATTTGGGTCTAAGACAATTTATCACAATCTTGTGAAGCAAGATATTTGAGGCATTCATCCTCAAGTATGAAATTCGACCTTCTGCCATTCCATCCCCAACAAGCTCCACAGTCGCATGACCAATAAACACACTAATTGATTGAAACACCCATCTCTCTACTCCAATCACATCAGCCAGAGTGTCCATATCAACTACATAGTCCTGGTCTCTAACACTGAAAGAAAATCTATTCGTATCCAAAAAGCTTAGATTGGAATAGAAATACGCAGTAAGTTTTGGATGAACCACTATTGTCTCAGAGCAAAATCATTCAAGTTGGAGTAAAGTAAATTTATCTCGCAACTTCACATTCAAAGAGTCGAGAAAATCAAAGTCCACACTTCTTGGGTTCATAACCCCTCACTTCAGTAACTTACAATTAAGTTGCTTGTGTTCCTCAGAACGAAACAAATATGTCATTTTGCTTCGAATATTCGCGGCAACACCCATTCTAGGCTTAAAATAAGTGAACATCTTTTCATCATCATTTCCATCAGGTTGACTATGTCCTCCAACACGTGGATCACTTGGGATATTCACAAAAGCTCTTTCTGCTGAGCCCGCAAGAGCAACTCCCAAATGTTCCATCGTTCGCAAAAAGTGGGTTTCATTTCTGTACCCTTTTTCTTTCAAAAATTCATCAATAAAGTTCAATGGAGAATCTCCATTCTTCAAGGCAAAGTAGAGTTTAAAGGTAAAAGCAGGCTTTAGAGTTCTTACAGGTTCAGCATCCTCAATAATTTCTTCCTCCGCTTGTTGTTGAACATCCTGTGATCTAGCTCGAGGAGAATGATGCAGTTGAGAATGTTGTGGATTCTGCTAATGCCTTGGAAATTCTTCCTCCTCGATGAGGTCAAAATGCGTAGGACCCTCACGCATATGCTGTGGTCCCTTGTTTGCGATCCTTGAGGACTTTCTTTTGGAAGACATTTTCACTATCTTTGAGAGATTCCAAACTCGATTCGCGAGAAAGATGAAAATTTTGAGCATTAAATTAAAGGGTAAAGTAAGAAAGTGATGTTATGTGCTTTTAGGGTTTGTGAAGAAGACGACCAGTATATAAGGCAATCGAAACGAGGTATACGGATCATCGTAAAAGGAAAAATAAAAAATGCATTTTCAAAAATAACTGCCTTTTTGAAAATAGATAATTGTCATTTCAAAAGATAACTTCTTTTTCGAAAATGAATGATTGCTATAATTATGAAAACTTGGGAAGATAACATCAATCAATTACAAATTAATAGACAAACGTACCTTTTCGAGTTTTTATTCAAAAGATAAATTTCTAGAATAGAAATAACTTACAATTGTGATTCTTAATCTTCTGAGTTTGAGCATCTTTAGACTTTTTATCCCTAAGTCTTAACTTCTTCAGACTTTGGATCGAATAAACTCAAATTGACTTTTGTCCAGTGGCTTCGCAAAAATATCCACCAGCTGATTCTTTGAGTCTATGAATTGAATCCAGACTTCTCCATTTTGAACATGGTCTCTAATAAAATGATGTCGAATCTCTATATGCTTTGCTCTTAAATGAAGAATTGGATTCTTGGTGAGATTAATCGCGCTGTTGTTGTCACATTTGATCTCGGTGCATAAGTCTTCGATTCCAAAATCTCTTAACTGTTGTTTTTATCCACAAGATTTGAGAACAACAACTTCCAAGAGCCACATACTTTGCTTCTGCTGTTGAAAGAGTTACAGTATTTTGCTTCATTGAAAACCAAGATACTATCCTATTACCAAGCAATTGACAAGTGCCCGAGGTGCTCTTTCTATCAACTCTGCATCCTGCTAAATCTGCGTCTGAGTATTCAAGGAGAGTAAAGTCTCCTTCTTTAAGATACCAGAGACCCAAATTAGAGGTTGTTAGATGATGCGTTTCGCAGCACTTAGATGAGATTCTTTGGGATCTGATTAAAATCTGGCACAAATGCAAACAATAAACAAAATGTCAGGTCTAGAGGCAGTGAGATAAAGAAATGAACCGATGATACTCCTGTATAGCTTCTGGTCAACTTTCTTTCCTCCTCCATCTTTGTCCAACTTCAAAGAACTTGACATTGGTCTATCAGTCTTGTTGCAATTCTCCAAACCAAACTTTTTAACAAGTTCTTTAGCATATTTTTCTTGGTGAATGAAAGTTTTTTCCTTTAATTGTTTTACTTGTAGTCCGAGAAAGAATGATAGTTCACCCATCATACTCATCTCGAATTCATCCTACATAGACTTAGAAAATTTCTTGCATAGACTTTCGTTAGGTGATCCAAAAATAATATTATCAACATAGATTTGAACAAGTAAAAAGTTTTTTCTTTCTCTTTTGATAAACAAGGTAGCGTCTACTTTACCTTTAACAAAGCCATTTTGGATTAAAAACTTACTTAACATGTCGTACCAAGCTCGAGGTGCTTGCTTTAAACTATATAGCGCATTTTTCAGTCTAAATACAGAGTCTGGTTTCTTTGGATCTTCAAAACCGGGAGGTTGTTCCACATAGATTTCTTCACGGATAAATCCATTCAGGAATGCGCTTTTGACATCCATTTAGAATAACCTGAAATTCTTATAACAAGCAAAAGTAAGTAATAATCTAATTGCTTCTAACCTTGCTACTGGTGCGTAAGTCTCATTATAGTCTATTACTTTTTCTTGCATATATCTTTTGGCTACAAGTCTTGCTTTGTTCCTTATAACTTTTCCTTTCTCATCCATCTTGTTCCTGAAAACCCATTTAGCTCCAATAACATATTTACCTTTTGGTTTAAGAGTCAATTCCCAGACATCGTTAATATTGAATTGCTTGAGTTCTTCTTGCATAGCTTGAATCCAGCTTTCAACAGTTAAAGCTTCTTCTATGCTCTTGGGTTCTATTTCATAAATAAGAGCCACAACACTAGACTCTTCATGCCTTTTGGATCTTGTACGAATTCCTTCATCAATTTTGCCAATAATGAGTTCTTTGGGATGACTGAACTTGTGCTTCCAATTGCTGGTTGGTCTGACAGAATGTTTATCTTTTTCTTCATTTGATTCTTCAACAATCATTCGTTGTTGACCTTCAAAAGTCTGAGTTGCTTTTGGGGATTTAGACTTTGTAGAGTTTGGAGCAGGTTCAGATTCTTCAGGTTGAGTCTAGATCGATTGATTTTGTATAAGGTTTTGAAATTTGACATTCATTGATTCCTCCACCGATTGAGCCTTTTTGTTATAAACTCAATAAGCTTTGCTAGTGGTTGAATATCCAAGGAAGATGCCTTCGTCTGATTTTTCTTCAAACTTACTAGTTCGATCATTTATATTTTTCAATATAAAATATTTGCAACCAAACACATGAAAATAGGAAACAATTGGCTTCTTTCCTTTGAACAACTCATAGGGAGTTTTCTCCAAAATAGGCCTTAAGAAGACTCTATTAATAATATAACATGCTGTAGAAACTACTTCAGCCTAAAAACGATAAGAAATGTTGCTTTCAATTAAAAGAGTTCTAACCATTTTTTGCAACGATCTATTCTTCATTTCCACAACTCAATTCTGTTCTAGAGTGTATAGAGAGGAGAACACATGTTGAAAACCAAATTCATCACAGAATTTGGCAAAATCTTGATTTTCAAACTCACATCCATGATCTGTCCGTATACTTGAAATAACATACCATTTCTCATTATGTACGTTTTTAGCAAACTTTATGAAATAAGAAAAAGTTTCAGACTTACTTGTCAAGAAATATACCCAAGTAAATCGTGAATAATCATCCACTATTACTAGGCAATATTTCTTTCCACCAATGCTCTAAGTCCTAGTCAGTCCAAAGAGATTCATATGTAGGAGCTGTAGCATACGATTAGTGGAGACTTGATTTATTGGTTTGAAAGAACTTCTAACCTGTTTTCCCAACACTCATGGTGTGCATAGATCAGACTTTTGGTATGTTAGGTTGGGTAGTCCACGAACAAGCTTTTTTGCAGAAATCTTGGCTATTTGCTTCATGTTGATGTGGCCAAGTTTTCTATGCCAGAGATTAGCTTCCTCTTGAATTGAAATTAGACATTAGGATTTTTCTGGTTTGATGTCCAGAAGGTAGATGTTCCCATGTCTTCGCCCCGTGAAAGTCTGAAATGAGTCTTTACTGGTTCCTGAACATATTCCTTCTTGAAAGTTGATTTTGAAACATGTGTCGCACAGTTGGCTGATACTCAGCAAGTTGTAGTTGAGTCATTCCACTAAGGAAACGTTGCTGATTATGAGACTTCCAATCTTTACTGTTCCGCATCCGACAATTCTGCCTTTGCTATTTCCTCCAAAAGAAATTTTTCCACCATTAACTTGCATAAGCTTTATGAAACAACTTGAGTATCATATCATATGTCTTAAGCATCCACTATCCAAGTACCATTTGACATTTTTCTTGATAGTGACATTGATTTCACTGTCTGAGTCTGAATCTGATTCTGATTGTGCCATTAAACAAATATTAGCATAATCATCATCACTCTCTTCGCATTCGGTATTACTCCAAGTTTCTGCTTTGAGAGCCTTTCTGTATTTCTCAGCTTTTCCTTTCTTTTTCTTCAATAAGGGACAGTTGGGTCTGATGTGCCATTTTTCTTGCATTCAAAACAAATCACATCTTTATTGGATTCATCATCCTCTGCTGATTTATTTTGAAACTTTTGAGAGCTTTATTTCTTCCAATTGAATCTTCTTCCCTTTTTGTTCAGTTTTCTAAATCTTCTTATCATGAGAGCAAACTCTTCATCGTCCATATTGTTTTCAGAATCTGTAACATCATAATCATCATTAGATTTTAAAGCAATAGATTTTTTACCTTTGGGATCTTCATCTTCATTGATTTGCTCCACTTCACAAGACTGAAGAATGCCAACCAATTCGCCAATGGAGAGTGGCATGATCCTTTGTGTCTCCCTTATTGAGGTCTTTACGTGATTCCAATCTTTGGAAAGTCCACGCAACAATTTGTTAACCTTCATAGGTCCAGAGATTGGTTGACCTTAAAACTCAAGACCATTCACGATTTCTGTAAAACAACTAAACATGTCAATGATAAATTCTCCTTATTTCATTTTGAAGGCTTCATATTGACCGAGCAGAATATTGATTTTGGTTTCTTTTACTCAATCGGTTCATTCATGGGTGATGTGCAGCATATCCCAGACTTTTTTAGCTGTTTCACAAGAAGATATTCCGTTATATTCAGTAGAAGATAATGCACAATATAAGGAATAAATTGCTTTTGTATCAAGAACTTGTCTCTTGGTTATCTCTTCTAGAGTCATATCGCTAGACTCAACAGCTTCTTTTCCCCTTTCTGAGACTGTTGTAGTTTTAGGAATGATTCCTTTGTCTACCACATCCCATTCAAGAGGATCTTTTGATCTTAGGAATGCATTCATCTTATTTTTCCATATATTGTATTCTTTCCCATCAAAATAAGGCGGTCTGGTGTTGTTTTGCCCTTCAACCAAACCTAGAGCTAACATACTAGCCATGGATCGTGAACTCTAAAGTAAAAACACTTCAATTTAAATGAATACACAAGCTCTGATACCAAGTGTGAATGCTAGTACGAGCACCTAGAGAGGGTGAATAGGTGCAAAAACAAGTTTTGCAAAATATAGTGTAGAAATTTACTTTTAAGCTAAGTCTAGTTAACAGTAGACTTTGAAGAGAAAATTAGACTCTAACAATCAAATAGAGTTACGAGCAAAGTAAATGAGTTTAGGGAAGAGAATAAGAACATAAGGTTTATAGTGGTTCGGCTTAATTCAAGCCTACATCCACTCTCTCGCACTGACAGCCCACTGGCTGGATTTCACTATAAATCAAAAGAATCGTTACAATATCACGTCCTTGATTTCATAGTGTAGAGACTCTGCTACACTTCCTCAAGGTCTCTTTTGAGTACAAGTTTACGCTCAACAATTGAATCAGTAAAGAACAAAGAGTTTCAGATTTTGGAATTTCTCTATCGCGCACACAATTGAATAACCGGAGCGTCTTCCTTATATACCCCTCCATGCCTTCATAACCGTTGGCACCTTCCACATGAGTTCTTCCAATGTACCCGTTGGACAGAATCAATTAGGAAAATCTTGAGTTATTTAAGGAATGTGACGATAGCCCACCAATCCTGCTCGTCCATACAATCAGGATTTAGATTTCTATAAGTAAAACCTTCCAAATATGCTTCGCCATTCAACGGATCCAAATTACCCGAATTAAATTCAAAACGAATAATAGATCTTGAGATGCTATCTCCAGTCGTGAGATCTTCTTCAGCCACTCGAATCAAATCCCTAAAGAGATACTCGATTTTGGATAAGTCTTCTTCGACGATATAGAAACTGTCAATGAGGGCAGACTTTAAATCTTGAGTCTGGCGGTCTGACGGTCTTCAAACTTTGACGAAAGAGTCTGCAAGTCTTCAGACTAGACTGATGGAAACGTTTTATCAGCTTCAAAACAAATACGGAAGTTTTTCCAACAATACCGAATGCGAAGAAAGTGATGAAGAAAATGCTAATATATGTTTAATGGAAAATTCAGAATCGACTCAAACTCAAACAGATTCAGACTTAGACTCAGACAATGAAATCGAAGTTAGTAATTTAAAAATTCCTACTAAAATCTCGAAGTACATAGATGAACTTTGTCTCGCCTCAAAACCTCTCTTAAAAGGATTTCCGAGCTAAAGATGGAGAATTCTAAAATTAAGCAACAAGAAACTATTTGTAAAGAAAAGTTTGAAAATCTAGACAAAAATTTTGTCAATTTGAAAGAAAATGCAGATTCTCTTTTGAAGGAAAATATTTTTTTTGAAAGAGGACATTTAAAATATTACAAAAAGGTTTTCAATAAGATCTCGAGAAGTTTGAAAAGATTCTTTTAATACAAAAACATTACTTCAATAAATCTGGTTTGGGTATGACTCTAGAAACCATTCCACTAATTGATTTTCCAAAAGTAAATGAAAGAATCAAATAAAGACCTACAAAAACATTTTACATAAATTATTTTCAAAATTTTTTTATAAAACCTATTGACCAAAGTGCTATCAAATGTTCAAAGTTTTATAACAGCTCAGAACATTTTGAGAAAGAATGTCCTAAGGTTTGGCGACTTGTTAAGAAGGATTGGGCAAAAACTGTATTTTGTACTAACTCCCCTGGACTCAAGAAGATATGGGTACCAAAGAAAACTTGAGTCCTTTTTATAATTGCAGGTCACTATTAAGAAAAAAATCAATTGGTATTTGGATAGTGGCTGTTCGAGACACATGACAAGAGATTCAAGTTATTTTATAAAGCTTGTGCAATTAAATGGTGGAAAAGTTTTCTTTGGTGGAAACAGTAAAGGAAGAATAGTTGGATGTAGAACTATGAAAATCGGAAGTCTCACAATCAACAATGTCTCCTTGGTGGAAGGATTAAATTACAATATACTCAACATAAGTCAACTGTACAATACTGGATTCAAAATTAATTTCCAAAAAGGCATTTGTTTGAGAAGTAGTAAAAATTTCTCTCAATCTTTTACTGGATGAAGACATGGCAATATTTTAAAACTAGAAAGTTCTCAGTATCTAATATACATCCAAGATGAAGCAAACCTTTGGCATCGAAAGCTTGACCATGTTAATATGAAGCAGATTGCCAAAATCTCTTCTAAGAAACTTATTCGTGGACTCCCCAATCTAACTTATCAAAAGGCTGATCTATACACGCCATGTGTTTTGAAAAAATAGGTTATAAGTTCTTTTAAACCTATAAATCAAGTTTCTACTAATCGAGTTTTGCAGCTTCTGCATATGTATCTTTTTGGACCAACTAGAACTCAAAGCATTGGTGGAAAAAGATACTGCCTAGTAATCGTTGATGATTATTCTCGCTTTACTTGGTTTACTTTCTAGCAAGTAAATTTGAAACATTTTCTCACTTTTCAAAGTTTGCCAAGAAAGTTCAAAATGAGAAAGGTTATGTTATTTCAAGCATACAGACAAACCATGGAGGTGAGTTTGAAAATCAAGACTTTGCTAAATTTTATGATGAATCTGTTTCCAGCATGTTTTCTCTTCTCCATATACTCCAGAGCAGAATGAAGTTGTGGAAAGAAAAAATAGATCTTTGCAGGAGATACCAAGAACTCTTTTAATTGAAAGTAATATTTCTTCTCGATTTTGGGTTAAAGCAGTTTCTACAACTTGCTAAATCATTAACAGAGTATTTTTAAGGCCTATTTTAGAGAAAACTCCTTATGAAATTTTTAAAGGAAAAAAAGCCAAATGTTTCTTATTTTCATGTGTTTGGTTATAAATGTTTTGTTTTGAAAAATGCAAATGATCGAACTAGTAAGTTTGAGGAAAAATCAGAGAATGAATTTTTCTTTGCTACTCAACCTCAAGCAAAACTTACAGAATATTCAACAGGAAGACTCAGTCTGTGGAAGAATCTATGAACGCCAAATTCCAAGACTCTATACAGAACCGGCTAAATCAAACTCAACTTGAAGATTCTGAATCTGCTCTAGACCTTACAAAGTCTAATTCCCTTGAAGTGGTTCAGACCTCTGAAGAACAACAACAAGAAGAACCAGTAGATTCAACTAAAGCAAAGGATCAGCATACTTTCAGACCAACCAGTAACTAGAAGCCTAAGTTTAGTTATCCTAAGGAACTCATCATTGGCAACATTAATGAAGAAATTCGCACCAAATCCAAAAGGCGAGAAGAGTCTAGTGCTCTAGCACTTATTTTTGAGATAGAACCTAAAAGCATAGAAGAAGCCATAGCTGACGAAAGCTGGATTAAAACTATGCAAAAAGAACTCAGACAGTTCAGCATCAGCGATGTTTAGGAGCTAATTCCTAAACCAAAATGTAAATCTATTATTGGAACTAAATGGGTTTTCAGGAACAAAATGGACGAGAAAGGAAAAGTGGTCAAAAACAAAACAAGACTTGTGGCCAAAGGATATACGTAAGAGGAAGGGATATACTATGATGAGACATATGCACCAATAGCAAGGTTAGAAGCAATTAAACTATTACTTGCTTTTGCTTTCTATAAAAATTTCAGGTTATTCCAAATGAACATCAAAAGTGCATTCCTCGATGGATTTATCCAATAAGAAGTTTATGTGAAATAATCACCTGGATTTGAAGATCTAAAAAGGCCAGACTTAGTCTTCAGACTGAAAAAGACCCTATATGGATTAAAACAAGCACCTCAAACCTGATATGACAGGTTAAGTAAATTTCTAATTCAAAATGGTTTTGTTAAAGGAAATGTGGATACTACTTTGTTCAATAAAAGAGAATGTAAAGATTTTCTACTCATTTAAATCTGTGTTGATGATATTATCTTGGGATCATCTAATGAAAATTTGTGCAAGAAGTTTTCTAAGTTTATGCATGATGAATTTGAGATGAGCATAATGGGTGAATTATATTTCTTTCCCGGATTATAAGTAAAATAAATGAAGGAATGAATTTTCATTCACCAAGAAAAATATGCAAAAGATCTCATTAAGAAGTTCAGATTTGAGAATTGCAAAAAGATTGATATACCAATGTCAAGTTCTTCGAAGTTAGATAAAGATGAAGGAGGAAAGAAAGTTGACCAGAAGCTCTACATGAGTATTATTGATTCACTTCTTTATCTTACTGCTTCTAGACCTAACATTTTGTTTAGTATTTGTATTTGTGCTAGATTTCAATCAGATCCCAAAGAATCTCATCTAAGTGCTGCGAATGCATCATCAAATATGTTGTAACTATTTCAAAGTTAGGTCTATAGTATCCCAAAGAATTAGACTTTACTTTCATTGGATATTCAAACATAGATTTAGTAGGTTGCAAAGTCAATAGAAAGAGTACTTCTAGTACTTGTCAACTGCTGAGTAACAAGCTAGTGTCTTGATTTTCAAGGAAGCAAAGTATTGTAACTCTTTCAACAACAGAAGCGGAGTATATAGCTCTTGAAAATTATTGTTCTCAAATCTTGTGAATAAAGCAACAGCTAAGAGACTTTGGAATCGAAGACTCATGCACCAAAATTAAATGCGACAACACCAGTGCCATCAATCTCACAAAGAATCTAATTCTCCATTCAAGAGCAAAGCACATAGAAATTCGACATCATTTCATTAGAGATCATGTTCAGATTGGAGAAGTTATGATACAGTTTATTGACTCAAAGAATCAGTTGACAAACATATTTACAAAGCTACTGGAGAAAAGCCTATTTGAGTCTACTCACACCAGACTGAACATTATATCTTTTATCAATTAAAGTCTAAAGATGATCAAACTCAGAATAACCAAAAGTTGCGACTGTAAGTTAATTTAATTTCTGGATGAAAATTTGAAAGGTACGTTTACTTTTTGAATCGTTACTTACTTATTTCATTTTTAGTAATTATCTTTTTAGTTTTGAATTTATGGCAGTTTTTCATTTTCAAAAATGTAGATTTCCATTTTCAAAAATGTAGTTTTTACTTTTTCCTTTATGACGATCCGTATACCCCATTTCATATGCTTTATATACTACCGATTTTCTTCTTCTCCGCCTTCACTCACAAACTCTAGAATATAGAACTCTTTTTTTCTCATACTTTCTCTCTAGTTTAATCCGAAAAGCTTTCACCATTTTCACGATCGAGTTGTGAAATCTCCCAAAGAAAATGACAATGTCTTCCCGAAGAAAGTCTTCTAGAATCGCGAGCAGGGGACCATAGTAGTCCTCCACAGCAGCAGCAGCAAAGTCAACAACAACATTCTCAACTGTGTCACTCTTCTCAATCTAGGACTCAAGTTCCTCCACAACAAGATGCTAAAGAAGAGATCGTTGTAGACATTGAACTAGTAAGGACTCTTAAGCCCGAATTTCTCTTCAAATTCTACTCTAAGTTAAAGGAGGGTAGTACTGCAATAACTTTCATTAATGAGTTTTTAAGCAAGAAATGATGCATAAGTGAAACTCATTTTTTGAAGTCAATGGAAAGTATGGGCATTGCGCCTATTGGTTTGGCAGCAAGGACTTTTGCAAATGTTCGTGATGAAAGGATGGATCTTTTTTGTTCTAAGGACCACAAAAGGACTTATTCAAAATTATTGAAGCGAGAGGAGATGAACCCTAAAAGTGTGGATTTTGATTTTCTTGATTTATTGAAAGTGAAACTGAGGGAGAAGTTTGCACTCCTTCAACTTGAACGTTTTTGCTCTGAGACGACTGTTGCTCGCCCAGAACTTATGGCTTACTTCTATTAAAATCTATCCTTTTTAAATGCAAATAGATTTTCTTTTACAGTTAGGGACAAAGATTTTGTGGTTGATGTGGACACTCTAGCTAATGTGATTGGGGTGGAAAGAGAAAGTTTTCAACCAATCAGTGTGTCTGTTGCTCACGCTACTTTGGAGCTTATTCGGGATAGGATTGCTGAAAGCAAAATTTCTTACTCTAGAATGAATGCCTCCAATAATTTGCTTCACAAAATTGTGATCAACTGTCTCAAACCCAAATCCACCTCAAAAACTAATGTCTAAAACTTTGAAGCGAAGCTGATGTACGCCATAAACATTGGCTACAAGTTCGCTCTACCTCACATTATTCTTATGCATATGTATAGGATAGTGGTAAAAGACAAGGGGCAACTTCCTTATTCTACTCTTATTAGTCGATTATTCAAACATTTCAACATTCAACTTCCTAAAATTCTGTGCGTTCGAACCATTACTCCAACGGTAGTTGGACTGAAGATGGTTTCCAAGATGTGTCTAAAGGAGCTAAACAAGGTTTTGGAGAGTATTAAGGTGAAGTCTCCTGTCAAGGCTAAGCAAGATTCTGCAGTAGGAAAAAGGAAATGAAAAAAGCCAATGAGCGCACCAATCAAGAAGAGGAGAGCACTCATCTTGTAGGATGAAGAATATGAGGATGACATTACTCTCTCCGCCTTTGCCTTAAAGAGTTTACAGAGTTTTGTTAGCTTTCAAGGGCCAAAGGACTGAGAGCATAGAGAAAGAGAAGAGACAAAGCAGAGAGATGCAAAAAGAGAAGAGAGGAGAACAGAGGAAGAAGAGAGAGGAAGAGAAAAAGAGAAAGAAGATGGTTAAGATGATTCTCTTGAACCTACATTTGCTAGAGAAGAAGGAGAACAACATCACCTTGGTGCTGAAGAAAAGCATGAACAGGAAGAAGAATATTTTTCTCCACCTGAAGGCACAAAAATAGGGGGAGCTACTGACAAAAAATGTACTTCTTCACTTGCTTTTACTAGTGATGATGTTAGTTGTTCTCCCGCCAATCCAGAGGATATCTATGCCTCTCAATTTCTTGAAGTTGGTATTGAGGCATCATCTCCAAGTCTGAATGTTCCAACTAAAATTCCATCATCAGTTAACACTCCTCACACTGATCGTGCTGAAGTAAGTACTCAAATAGATAATACAGCAAACTTTAAGAGACTGCTCGAGCTTTTTGTGGAGATCAAAGCTCAGCTTTATGGATTGGAGTGTGAATTTCAAAACATGCAATCAGCTCATCAAGTCACTTCAGTCTCTCTACATGATCAAGTACAAACCCTTAAGCTTCAAGTTCAAGCCACTACAAAGGGTGAGGATATTGAGCAACTAAAGGAGGACCTGAGGAAGCTAGAAGAGATTGTCAAGTCTATGGGAGATTTCTAGATCGCTCGCATCTCCAAACAGCCATGATTTTTACCTAACTCTTTTTATACTTTTTCTCCATTTTTTGCTGTTGACAAAAGAGGGGAAGAGTTTGTGCAGATTTGATTTGAATTATTTTCTGATAACCTTTTTGACTTTGGTTTGACTTAGGTTTGATTTTGATGACTTTGGACTATTATACTTTGGACTTCTGACTATTATTTGGGTTTGAATTTTTGTGCTTGCAGTAACTAAGCTTGCAGTTGTGATTATGGATGGATAGTAATTTATCTTGCAAGTTTAACATATTTTATGTGGTTGTAGAATCAATACTATCCAGGACCTAATTCATTTATAAGGCATCACATTTTGCTTAAGTATTGTTTTGCAAGACAAAAATTTTCAAAACTGCAGAAAAGTTTTGTCACCATCAAAAATGGGAAGATTGTTAGAGAAAACTTCTTTCTTGTTCTGAAGCTAACAAAACATTTTCTAAAGTCTAGTTTGAAAACTTGCAGACTTAAGTATTATAGTCTGAAGAACTTCAGACGCTACTATCAAAGGCTGAAGACCGATAGACTTTAATATCAAAGTCTTACCACACTAACAGATTCCAGACTGAAGAATGAATACTTATCCAAATGTAGGTTTATCTTCAAGGATTCGGTTCGTATGGTTTGTGGAAGATCTTATGGCTGGATATAGCATCTTATGATCAATTATTCTTATTCCGATAATCAGATCTCTTGAAATGCGAAGTATACTTGAAAGTTCTACTTATGGAAACCAAGATTCTGATTGTATGGGCGAGCAGAATTGATGGGCTTTTATCACATTCCTAAAATGACTCGAGATCTCCTTGATTGATTCTGTCTAACGGGTAGATTGGAAAAACTCATTTGGAAAATGCCAACGGTTATAGAAGCATGGAGAAGTATATAAGGAAGACTCTCAAGTTGTTCGAGTGTGTGCGTGAAAGAAAATTTTCAAAGTCTGAAGCTTTCTAGTTCTTTACTATTTCAATTGTCGAGCTTAACTTGTACTCAAAAGAAAGAGCAAACACTTGTGAGACTTTGGAAGAGTGTAGTAGAGTTTCTACACCGTGAAGTCAAGGACGTGAGACTGTAAAAACTCTTTTGATTCATAGTAAAATCCAGCCAGTAGGTTGTCAATGCGAGAAAGTGGACGAAGGCTTGAACTAAGCCGAACCACTATAAACTTTGTATTTCTATTCTCTTTCCCTGAACTCCTTACTTTAATTCGCAGCTTTATATATTTGCTTATAGTTGATTACATCTTCAGTCTATTATCATCTAAAGGCAATTTATTTTCATCAAGTATTGGAAAATTTCCTTTAACACCTATTCCCCCCTAGGTGTTCTTACTAGCTCTTTTATGGATGAACCTAAAAATGAACTAAAAAGTATTTTTCGCTACTTGTTATAGAAAAAATTCATTTAATTTTCCGAAGGTGAAACACCAAAATATCGAAATTTTTTAATTAATTTTTCATTTTTTTTCATTTTTTTTTTCCTCAGTCAATCACTAGCCATGGCGATAGCTAGCGAATGGCCATAAGCAAGGGATGAGCTCACCCAAGGCCAACATAACTCAAGCTCGCAGAATTTAGGCAAGTCGATTCGAGCTAACCTCAGGCGAGGCTCCACCTTGCTAGAATCTGGTGAGGTTGAGCCTTACTAGATCGGCGAGCTTGCCCCTCAATCGATGACCAATTGAGAAGAAAGAAAAATGAAATAAAAGGAAAGAAAAAAATAATTAAAAAGAGTGCAAAAAGAATGTGCTTGGTCCAAGTAAAAGGAAAAAAAAAGAAGGCAAAATGATCTCCTCTTTTCAAAAAGCGGAAATTATTTTCCGCACTTTGAAGGTATTTTTTCCATTAACTAGTTTGTTTCCCGTGAACCAAATATTGGAAAATCTGAAAAAGAATTTCCGGAAAGTTGTTTTCCATAAAAAAATTCCAAAATAAATAAATGATTTGTAAAAACAATTTTATTAAAATTATTACTCGAAATGATCGATCAATGGAAAATTATTTCATCATGGACGACAATATATATTTAAGCATTCTTGTGGACAGTGAAATATTTTCATTTGTTTATTATTTGTAAACAATCATTTTTAAGAAAATACTTTTAAAATTATTTATTTTTCGCGAAATAACAAACCCTTATGTAAATTTTGATGGCTCTTCACCTACCGGTCTAACTATGATTGGGCTTTTGAGGCAATTGATCAAAATCAAAGTGTCTTCGAATAAGAAAAGTAGCAGAGTATCAAAAGGAGCTAGACCACGTGGGCCGGCTTACTTTTCATTGCTCCTGTAATCAAGCCCAGTATATGCTTTTTCAGTGGAGCAATGGCCTGAGTTTGACGCA
This sequence comes from Eucalyptus brandiana, assembly GCA_014182725.1. Taxonomy (NCBI): domain Eukaryota; kingdom Viridiplantae; phylum Streptophyta; class Magnoliopsida; order Myrtales; family Myrtaceae; genus Eucalyptus; species Eucalyptus brandiana. The sequence continues at coordinate 65,766,235 of CM024675.1, forward strand.
CAACCTTCTTATATTCATTTCCGTTTGTTTAGACTAATGTTCTCTTTGTTTTGCAAAAAATAATCGCATATCTCACTATAAAAATGAATAAACGAATAATATTTTCATTGCCCTTAAAAATATTTAAACAAACATTATTTTTAATAATAAAAACATTCTCCACTGACTAATTATTTTAAGTACTACAAACAATCAATCTTACGAAGGCATTTTTCAAATAATTTATTTTCTACGAAACAAATAGAACCTTCAATTCGGTTTTAAGATTTTCCATTTCTTTTATTCAACATATTAATTTCATTACATTTTATAATTAATCAATTAATTAAAGCAAGGAAGCATATGAATCTATAGATTCCCTCGGCACCAAATGTTGTTGTTTCCTCACTTTCGGCCTCCAAATTCCCAAGTGGCCCAAGCATAAGGGCCCAAAATTCCTAAGTGACCGGGGAATTGACACATTCGACCTTACATTGTACAGAAAGTTAATATTGGTCAGATTTGAGCAGGAGGTAAAGGCTAGTGACTTTTTACGAGGACAAAAGAAAAGTTTAGAACAGAATTAAAACTCGACCTAAAGGTTGGGGTTTTTAAGGGAATTGAGCTGAAGAGAAGAGAAATTAGAGAGCACGACGGCTTCATTTTTATGTGAAATAATAATTTTTAATCAATTATGCGGGATGAGTTATTTACTTTTCACATATCAACTCGATGAAATATGATTTAAATATTTAAATGAATGATCAAACGGACACAAAAATCAAACGGAATGATGTAAAAGAGTTCCGCAATGTACACATGGAACCACTACAATCTTGAAAGTGCTTGTTATTATCATAATCCATTTAATTGTACATTTAATTAAGTTATAATAATATCACTTTATTAGCGGAAAATTTTTCCATCGATTTCATTTCGTAATTAATTTCAAAGGCTTTTGTGCAATTATCCCTTTTCATGTAATGACACTAATGATTTTTAAAATTTGGCTCAACATGCAAGTGGTCTATAAACTTTTAATGTGGGCTTTACACTTCGGCTTGATATTCAATGTAGTCCATAAACGCTTATTACATATTCAATATAGTCCTTGAATTATATAAAAATGTTGAATAATCATTCCATTAATTCAATATCAATATATTTATATAGTTCATGGACTAAATTGAATATATACAAAAATTAAACAAATTAAAAATTTAGATGCCACATTATGCATCGAGCTAAAGTTCAGAGACCATATTAAATAAATTAAAATTTTAAATACCATATTGTGCAATGCACTAAAATTTGGTGACCATTTGTATCATGTTCAAATCCCCACCTTTTAGGGGGGGATGGAGTGGGAACGTGTAAGTTTCAGAAGTGGGTTTCAACTCCTACGCCCTACAAAAAGTAGGACAAAAATCTGAGAGTGAGTGTAGAATAGGAATAGCGTAAGACTGACAAAAAAGAAATGTTTTTATGAATTTTATAGTTGTTTCTTAGCTTAATTAATCAGTGTCATTTCCTCCGTTAAACTGTGGTTAAGACGGGTAACCACGAACCAAGAGTAGAGTTACCACCACCACCACCTTCACAATCGCAACCAAAAACAAACGCAAGCCGAAACCCTACAAAAACACGACACTCTTTCTCTCTCTCTGGTTGACGAACGAAGCAGAAGCAGAAGCACAGAAATCAGCAGAAGAAGAAGGCGATCATGGCGCTCGCTTCTCGCCTCGTTTCCAAGTCCCGGCAGGTGAGGAACCTCCCCTCCAGATCCACGCGCCTTCCCCCCTCTCGCCGTTCGTCCAATGCCGTCGCGAATTTCCGCTATTTCGCGCGCGATTCCGTTCGCCCCCCGAGGAAACGGGATCTTTCCTTTTTTCGGGGGGTTCTTCGATCTGGGCGCTAGCAATTTCGCTAGGGTTGAGCGATTTCGAGGCGAAACGCCGCGCTCGGTTTTCTTCATCAGTGGGGAGACGGGTGTGCCGATATTTTGCGTTCTGCAAAGTCGCCGCTTTCCGTTCGGGCGATTGCTGATGATCCGTGCCGCTTTAGAGAGCTTCTTGTCTGTTGCTCTTCGTGGCGGGGCGATTTGATTCGGCGATTGTGTTTCTGTGGGCTTGGATAGATCTATGCGGTAACTAGGATGTAATTGACCTGAAGTTTTGGTTTTTAGCTTCTTCCTCAATGTTCCTTTCGGTTGCTGACGGACTTTAGAGCACATGATAAGCAGTAGGAGGTTTTTTCTACTATACTTAGTTGACAGCGACTTTGATATCGTCGTGTCTACTTCAGATGGAAATGGCTGTCGTATTGCGGTCCATTAGCGGTAGCCTTCTGCACGATACACACCACTGTTTAGTTTCTTGATAGATTTGTCAATTTCTTCACGGGCATTGTTTAATTCGACCCATCCTGGGAACGTCGCAAATTTTAGTCGACCTCCAAGGGGTGCGCAGGCTCAGGGTTCTATGTATGTCACGTTTAGTGAACTTGTCCGAGATAAGCACCTGTGTTCTAGCTCGGATATCACTATACCCAATGACTCATGACTTATCATCCCCTCAAGTACCCAATACAAACTTAAAAACACACCGATCTCAATAGAATCCATCGACTTGGAATTGTTTAAAAATTGAGCATAACTGTAAATCTGTCATATATATTATTAACACCTTAAAAATAGGTTCAGTCGTAACCGATTTTATGAACTCATTCATATATATAAATAGGACGATGAATGTATATTTATTTGCCATTGAATAACTATTACATGGTTGCTTTAGGGCATGTAGCTAATAGTTGCCGGAGGACAACTAGGTTTTGCCCCCAATGGTTGTCCATAAACTACAACCATAGAGCCACAAAAATAGACATGAAAAACAAAGAATGTGTCGTCTTTATGATGTCACATTTTTGGTCTTATATAGAAGCCAAGAAATAAATTTAGGAGTCTGGTTTGAAATGTTTGACTTCTGCTTAAGTTGGCCTGTGGCTGTCCAGTCTATAAATAATAGTACGGCTATCTCCTGCTCCTGTTGAAGCTGCCTTGTTCACCCTTGTTCAAGAAAGTGATATGTTGTAGATCTTTCTTAGACTAAAATTTCCACTGGCTTGCTCATTTTTCATGGAACTTTCTTACAAGATCCCGATTTATGTGAGCCTAACTCCCATGAATTGCGAAAGCAGGTGGGCACCCTCATGATCTAATGTTTCACGTGCATTGAGCTTGCATGAACCGGGACTTTGCATTCGACACTTGCTCATTTTTACTGTCGCAACAAAAAAGAGAAAGAGGCTAAAAGCCGTGCCTTCTCCGAACTCAATTTGGGTTACACAGATGGAATCCCTCATAGAATGAAGCTAGCACCACACATCTGATAATCAAAGAACTAATCAATCATATGCAGTGACAATAAAATTCAGTGCATAAGGAGTTGGCAGAGTAGCTTTCGATCACATGAGCTCGTTTATTGGATTCAGCAAGTCCCAAAACAGGAACTGCAACTTTACCAAAAAAAAAAACAGGAACTGCAATATCATACGAGTGACAAACAAAAACACGAACATGACCACATATGGTAAACCAGACTAACGATTTGTAGCTAACACGCATGACCACATATCTTGATAACTACTTATCATGATCTCCATCGTACGAGAAGGGGACGCAGGGCTCAGCAACCATAATCAAGGGAGTCTTCCTCCTGGAAGTGATCCCGAAAGTCTCAGACATGTCCAGGTCTTGCGCCTTAACCCCATCGGCCAGAGACCAGTCGAAGTGGTACAAGAGCTGAGCCAAGGGGAGCTCGATGTTTGCGATCCCGAAGTTGATCCCGGGACAGATCCTCCTCCCGCCACCGAAGGGTATGTACTCGAAGCTCGACCCTCGGAAATCAACCGATGAGTTCAGGAACCTCTCGGGCACGAACGATTCGGGGTCGGACCAGAACTCGGGGTCTCTTCCCACTGCGTACGTGTTGATCACAATCTTGGTCTTCTTGGGGATCTCGTAGCCGTTGATCGTGCACGCCTCTCGCGACTCTCGGGCCATGAGCGGGCCCGGCGAGTGCATCCTCAGGGTCTCCTTGACGACGAGCTTCAGGTACTCGAGGCCCTGGATGTCCTGCTCGCGGACCTGGGTCTTTCCCTTGAGGACGGCTCGGACCTCGGCCTGCGCCTTCTCCATCACTCGGGGGTTCCTCAGCATCTCCGAGAAGGCCCACGCTATGGTCGTCGAGGATGTGTCTGACCCAGCAGAAAATATTTCCTACACAAAATACAAAGAACGGATTGATTTTATATTTCAGAAGGATGTCCTTAAAAAGTATATGAAAGATAAAATCCCACGTGATATTAAGCCTGTAACGTAGCAATATCACATAAAATCAGTTTATACCGAATGATACGACAAGACACAATTCGTGTTAACTGAAATATAGGTTTACATTTCGCATGATATTGGACATTTAAATAAGATGATAGTGTGCTTAGAATGATGAATCTTCGGCCGCATCTATATGTAGTTGCATTTGATCAAGATGTTGCAACAGACATGTATGGCAGTGTCGCCTCATCGAGATGGTCAAACTTGGACTCGAAGGTTCTTTGGAGATTTGAATCAATGTGTGTGTGTACACAAACTATTATATTTTTCTGGGCAAAACTATATATGGGATCACTTCGAATCTCGTGGAAATTTCAATGCAAACTCTTGACCTGGGAATAGTAAAAAAATTAACAAGGGGAGATCTCTTTCATCCACCATGTGATAAATTCCTGGGATACATCTTGAGAATATTAGGGTTTCATGGATGTGATCATCATGTTTTCTATCATGAATGCATTTTAGAGGATCCATTTTGCCGTTGAAATTCTTGGAGGCCAACTGTATACTGATTAATAAGAGCTCCTTTTTTGCTAACTTAAATAGGTAATTAAATGACTCAAATTAATTATTTTGTAGCGAGTATGAAATCCTTATGTTAACACGCTTAAAAGGACTACTAACTAGAGCTAGTAGCCTCTTCCACCCCTTCACATAGAGTAGAAAATCTATGGTTGTAGACATAGCCCATGCATATATAAAAGCTCGGGCAGAATGAAAGCCGTCGTAAGTAAGATATAAGCAAAGTAGGTATTAGTGAAATTATTAATGAAATTAGGCCTTACCATGACAATATTTTTTATGACGTGTGGCTTGATGAAGTAGTTCGTTTCACTACTCTTCTGGAGATTCAAGAGTACGTCCACAAGATCTTCTCTTGCATTTTTTTCGTCATTGTTCCCATCGTTTCCCTTCAATTTCTCCTTGTGTTCTGCAATGATGTGATCGAGGATCACATCGATCTTCTTGTGCAGTCTCTCCCAAGCCGGTTTCAATCTTGAGAGATAACGCAAGAACCAAATTGAAGGGAAGAGATCTGGAAGCTCAAATCCCCCACCAAGCAATGTCACTTCCTCGAGGAAAGAAAGGAACTCATCTCTATATTTACATCTCTCACCAAACGCTGCCCTCGAGGTGACGTCATTGATCAAGTTCAGTACAATCTTGGTCAAGTTCGCAGGCTTTCCTTGAGATGATTGTATTGTTTTGATCATGTTCCAACACTCTTCCTCTCTTATAGATCTAAAAGAGAGGACCCTCTTCATGCTCAGGAGCTCCAACACGCAAATCTTGCGCATCTGCCTCCAGTACTCGCCATAGGGCGAGAACACAAAGCTCGAGTTCTCATAGGACATGACCTCGAGGGCCGCGATCTCAGGCCTCTGGGCGAAGGCAAGCTCGTTCTTGCCAAGGATTTCCTTGACCATGTCTGCCGACGAGATGACGATGGTCAGGATCTCACCTAGTTGGAGGCGCATGATCGGGCCGTGCCTCCTGGCCAACTCCCGGAGCGAGTGGTGAGGGAGCGACCCTGCCATCTGGTGAAGGTTCCCCAGAAGAGGGAGCATCTTCGGCCCTGGAGGCAGTTTCGAAGAAGGGTCTTTGGCATTGTTGGATTTCTTCCATTTCTTTAGAATGAGCAAGAGGAAGAGGAGGGAAGCGAAGATGACAGAAGGAGAAGGCAACAGGATTGCCATTGAAGAGAACATTGTCATGGCTGGGGAGGAATATGGTATGTTTACATGCAAGGCTTTAGATGTGGCATAAGGTCTTCTTGTGCTCTGACTTATATAGCTGACGGAAATTGATAAAATAATGATGTCGTTTGCATCTTTTTTTGACATTTGAAGTTAAGATGCATTAATTCATGGAACGGTCTCTCTTCTGAAAAATCTTCTTTATCTTACTAAAGCCGGCAGCCAAGAATTGCATATATCCAATGCTTCTTGCAAATGCATGAATCAAAGCTTCATTCTAGACTTCCAGGACGAGCAAATAGAGATTGGATCATTAATTTGGCATGCCACGACAGAACTTCTGTGTACTATCGCAGCTAGATCGATGACCCCATTTATTTCATTTAATTGTGGTGTGCTGACATTCACAGATTTCTCCTCCTCTTCCAAAACATAACCTCATTTAGATGGGATGAGGGTCCTACATATTGCTCGGGCAACATGTGAAAAAGCATAGGGTCATATCATAGGACAATCTATAGATTACAGGGCATTTGTATTTTTAAGAGAATGAATGTTACCATACCCATCAAATCATGCGACAAGTTTGTTGATGCAACTGTTGAAAGTCAGATCATGGACCATTGACAATATTGACAATTCCATTGCATAAGTATGTGAGCTTTGTCGGAGAATGGAGTTTACAATCAGCCACCATAGAAATAGATCAAATCAATCACATTTCAAGAAATAATGAAATATCTAATCATTTGTGGATTTCTAATGTGTTTTTTCTCTAAATTACTGATTTGAATATTGGAATAAGTTATATGATTGAACAAATAATGCTAAAGATACATCCGGCATCGATTTACTAGATTGGTTTATAAAATTATTATTGCCGGATCACTCAATATATTGAACTTGTAACCCAATTTCTAACGCCTCAAGAATTAAAACATGGAAGCCTTGGTAGATGATTTCTTGTAACAGTAATAACCATGAAGAAAGATCAAATTGGGTTGGACAAAATAGCATGCAAGACATACGCAGAGTGCTCTCAAATCGATGTGGGTCAGTGATTTCTGCTGACTGCTTTGAAAGGTTCTTGGCGGCTTGAAAAAGATGACACAAAAAATGTATGTATTTTACTGTACTTGTCTTTTTAAGGAATGTATCTCTATGCTTGCTTGCGAATATCTTGGCAAATTTATAAAAGAAACAAAAAAAATCTTCTATCTTGTAGTTTGAGAGAAGCAGTGCTAGATTAATTTGTTTCTCGAAAAATGAATTATTTGAAAAGTATTTTCCTAAAAATGATAACTCATTTCGCTTAAAATGATTAATTGATGAAAAACATTCACTATCGATAGCAATTTATGTTTAAACATTTTCGTAAATGATGATAATATTTTTTATTCATTCATTTTTATAAATAATGAAAATGATTATTTTTAAGTAAATATTTTTCAAATCATTTATTTTTTTGTGAAATAAACGCATCCTAAGATTGTTTTACAAAACTAGTTTATTAAGTGATGTGTTTGATTATGAGTGGAGAAAAGAGTCATTTTCAACAAAAAATAATAATAATAACGCATCAATTAATAAATCAATTGTTCACTTCAATCGAGTATTTTCCTTTACAGAATATGTATGTCACTCTAGAGGGGCCGCCCTTGCAAGAAAATGTATTCTGTGTAATACTTAAATTAACTTCAATATGATGTAGTGCAACAAAGATATCTCATCAATAAAGTTATTGTGTGTTGTAAGGACATTAGGAATTTCATTTTTCTGATCATAAAATATTAATTTAAATTGTTTGCACACAACTTTTATCTTATACGTAAAATATTCTTTTCTGAAACGTGATACGATATGGAGAAATGTCCCAAGACAAGACGAAGGTTCGTTGCACAATCCAAATTGTTGTCTACTATGGTTTCGGATCACCCGAACTCTTACATCTAAGAAGGGCAAGTCTTATTTACCAATGTAAGTAATTAAGTTCGTGTGATGTGAGATCAAATGCGTATCAAACGTGCAACATCGACATGGTCATAATACCATTGTAGGCAATCTCAACTGCGTCCACAATCAGTAAAAACCGATAATGCTTTCTCTACTCACGGCTCATTGGCTTTAGGGCGGCATTGTAATGTTTCTTACTAGTATGAGGTTGCACACTTATCTACTAGTGCAAGGACGTGAGATCATGGACCAATCTGATTCTAAACTAGTTGCAAACCAAAAACACTTTAGAGAAATGAGGAAAAAAATTAGGGATGATCGGTTCCCGATCTAGTCTTGTTTCAAAGAACTGAATCAAGAGGACTAGTTCCCAATGGAATTGAGGACCGGATCAACAAAACTTGTCACTTCCTTTTTTTCCCACTACTTAATGCCTTAAGTTATTAAAAAAAATAAAAAAATAAAAAAACTAGTCACTTTTATTTTTCTTGAGAAATTTTATAAAAAAAAAAAGTAAAAGTAGTCAGTCAGGTCCAATCCGATTTTGTTCAGTTTTCACTTAAAATCCGAAACTAGACCACTTAGACACCAATTCCACTTTTAAAAATCGAAAATTGAATGGTTTTCGATTTTTTTTTTTTAATGGTTTTCAATTTGGGCAGTTCTTTTTATACATCCCTAGGAAAAATAAATAAAAGAATGAAGTCACCATTCACACCTTACGAGAAATGGGTTTGAGTAATGGAGAGAATGGTCCTTCGTTGAATCCGAGGATTTCGGATTTTACTTCCTATAATTGTTTTCTTGTCGGTATTTCTTCCAATAAATTAAATGGCGCTGATTTGACTATTCTTGTGATTTTCCTTTGGTATATAAAATCAAAGATTTTTTTTTTATTTTTTTAACTAGGGATAGGGACTGATTACACCAACCCAAACCACTAAGCATAGTTAAGCCAAAAGACCAAGAAATTAAAGGCATATTCTACAGGAAACGAATTAAGTGTAAAGTAAGATTCTGTTTATTTCGAAAAAATGAATGATATAGAAAATATTCATAAAAAATGTTTGTTTATATAGCTTGAAAAAATAAATCAATGAAATATATTTTATTATCAACAATAATTTATATTTAAATATTTTCGTGGACAATGAAAAAAATCTGTTCATATTTTTTATAAGTTATATAAGTAAAATATTTCTCAAATAATCTATTTTCACGAAATAAATAGAGCTTGATTTATTTTCTACGTATATGCATGGACGGACTCAAATGCAATGACGGACTGAAAATTCGAGACTAAAAGCGAAGAAATAATTTTTTTTTTCAATTCTATATCACATATGATTTTATTTTTTTTAAGTTTTTTCCTTTATAATAAGAGAAAAATTTTACCTTGGGAGCGGGGGCCGCCACTAGCTCTCGAAGTCTTGCCGATGCTCGAGTGAAGGCAGAGAGTGTCAAAAGTTACTTTGGTGATCAAAACTCTTGTAGTCATATTGATGGTGTTTCCCCAAGTATTGACCAGCAATGTTAGGCTTCAAATATATTGGAATAAATGTTGTAGCATTTTCTTTGTAATATATCATTCCGTACCAGTAGACATCTAAAGAAGTAGGTAAATCGAAAAAAATAAGTTCTGGCGAATATATTTATCGATCCCTTGATCCAAGTGTAATGAAAACTTTCTGGCACTTATGAAATTACCAATTCCTTTCCATATTTTACAAATTTGCGACGTTTCTTATCAATTTTTTATTATCTTTCTTATCTAACTTATATTTGCGGACTCTTATTTGAATTTTAAAATCTTTATCTGAACAATTATCAAGTTCTCTTCTGATTAAATTATCATCTCAATTTGAGTCACCGATTCTCATTTAAGTTTTCCACCAACTTTTATTTGGCTTTTTTGTTTATTGATTATTGTTATAACTTTCCATTTTTTATTTATCTTTCTTACAAGCACATTCAATTTATCAAACCTTATGGGAACTTAACAACTTTTATTTGTATGATTTACCATCTTTTCTCCGTTATTTAATCGACTAATTTTGGTTTATCAACTCTCACTTGAGTTGCTTACTAATTCTTTTTGTTTTTTTTTCCCTCTAAATTTACTGACTTTTTCTAATAAGTTACGACTGTTATTTGCTTTACTTAAGGACTATTTAAACCTACCAATTCCTTCTTTAAGTTACCAACTTCTATTAACGGTTACCAAAGTTTATTTCTGTCCATTTCTTTATTTAAGTTACCATATACTCTTGCATTACCAACTTTTATTTCAGTAACTTGTCTATTTATATTTTTTTAACTACTAACTTCTTTTATATGGAATAAATTTAAAACAAAAACTCATATTATCGGCATTTTCGACAAAGAATAATAAAATTATGCTTGTATGATGAGTTAAGGTTAGTGAAGTTGTCGGCCAGTCAATCCATACGTTTTTTGAGCATACAAATTATGTTTCAATCTCTTAACACTCATCTTTATGCAATAATAATAATAACAGGGTAGACAAGAAATTGCCAAAAGTACGGAGGTTGTGCTCGAGTCTTGATTCCTTGGTGGCTATTTAGATGGGCAATAGTATACAAGAAAAGTCAAGCCCACATGAAAAATAGTAGACTAAAGTGTTGGGCCAAAATTGACCTAAGCTATGACTTTTGATAACACTAAAATGAAAGATTTCATTGTCCAGAAACCAGCCCAAAAGAATTTGGATGGAAAAGTCCGCTGGAAATTTCTCCAATCAGCCATATTATATTCCAAGTATCAACCAAAGCCATCGCATCTTTGTTTGCAAAAACCATTCCTCGTGCATTTGTCACTTTCTCGTCTCCATCCTTTCAACTCTCTCTCTCTCTCTCTCTCTCTCTCTCTCTCTCTCTCTCTCTCTCATCAAGCATTATAACCATAGCATTTCAAGCCCCACATCAATGGGGAGAGAGAGACCACATTAAGTGATTCATAAGGCAATACTTGACCCCAAATGATGGCCACCTTGTGCGATTATATCCAATTTTTCTTTTGGGCACTCGATTTTCTTTGAAAGAGCTAGATCATTACCACATTATTCTGATGCATATTGTATTATTTATCACACGACGGTCAAAATAAAATGAAGCATTGCAAATGATGCTACCCTAATGAATATGCTAAACTTAAATCTCTTTATGATCCCGTATTCAAGCTAATGATGAGCCCATTCAATGGCCGAAAAAATCTTCCACTCTTTAGGTTTGACTGCAATCCCTCAATGGGATGCTATCTTCAATGTCGGATCTTATTATAGCGACTCTCTAAAATTCATCCGAGCACAAAAATTCTTGGTCAAACTCTCACGCTGAAGTTGAATCCTTCAATTTTGTACGCCGGAGGAAGGGAGAGGGAGCGGGGGAGAGAGGGGGAGAGAGAGAGAGAGAGAGAGGGAGAGAAACAATTGATAAATTTGTACGTAGCTCACCAAAATATGTGTAGTCAAGGAGGAGGAAATTTTTTTTAAAAGAGTGGTCAAAAGTCGCAATTATCATAAGCTAAACTTTGAGATAAAATGTCGGCTTGACACTTTTCCCCATGTGCCATGACAAACGTACATCCAAATACTTTTATTTTGCTTTGACCGTCTAAAACTCTCTTGCTCATATAGTCACTTGTCATAAAACATAATAGCAAATGAAGGAATTTTCAGCTGTAAATAGAAGGGTTTAGCTTCGAGTGTCGCCACTACAAAAGTGGAAAGTACATAAAAATTATCAATAAACGAAGTATTTCCTCATTTCGAGTTATGTGCATTTATCACTAATGCATTAAGCACAAAACAGTAGCACCTAATTAGTTTGTAATCTCATATTATTAGGTCATGCAAGAAAAGCATCGATCAAACAACATGCTCTCTTGAAGAATGAAAGGGATCACAGGATTGCGAGATATTTTGTTGAAACAATGTTTCGTTATGTGGAGCACGTTTTACTCAACTTGTCTATGATTTGAGAGCGATATTTGATGATAAAGCACATCATTCCCTTTCAGTTCACAACTCAAGCATACAAGGATACTTTTATAAGTCACATGGTCATAAATTATGCAACTGTATCAGCTAGTATATCCTTTTTTTTTTTTTTTTTTTTTGGTCGGTCCTCTACTCTATTCCTACTCTACACTCACTTGCAGGACTTGCGCCCGCCTCTTGCGGGCGTGGGAGTCGCAACCCACTCTCAAACTTACGCGTCCCTACCCCCCATCCCCTCCTGAGAAGGTGGGGATTTGAACCCTCACCTCCCCTTCCATTGGAAGGGTGGCCATGACGGCGAACCCCAGTGGTTCAGGCTAAGATATCCTAAACAAAGATTGTTTTCGCAATTACTGATTATAAGAAACCGGGGGGCTCTTTACTTTAATTATGATGACTTTCCAATTATCACTAAATTAAAGCACCTACACTACTTACCGGCTCTATCCATATTTCTAGATTTTTGACTTGTCATCAAACATCATTTCTAAAAAGTAGACGTCAGCGCATGCCCCTGTCTCTTTCTTTAATTATTTTTCTGCCCCTTTTGTACGTAAGAAATCTATGATGGTTGGAAAGAAAAAGAAGCAAAAAACGGCTTTGAAAGGAATAAAGCTAGAAAATGACAAACATCGGTGTGATTAATTAGTTGGGGATCAAGGAAGATAGTCAACAGTCAAACATTGGAACGCTACCTTGTCTCATTGCCGCATTCGGCGTGAAGGAAGTCTCAGGCTGGCGGCTGATTAATATGAAATATTCCTTTACCTTCGTCCCGAAAGCATCTCTCGTCCGACGTCAATCGGCAGGTGCATGCGACATGCACGAAAATTCCACATGTCCCGTTCAAAAGGCGCGAGAGTATCCACATCACTTGTCTGTGGAGTTTGAATAGATTTTAGACTCCATCTATTTGGTGAAAAATCGTGACATTTCTAAAAAATGTTTACCAGGAAAATAATAATATTTTTTAATATTTGATTGGAACCTTCAAATGAACTAAAAAATATTTTCCACTATTTGGTATGAAAAATATGATTTGATTTTCCAAAGGTGGATTACCAAAAGATTCGAATTTTTAAATTATTTTTTTTATTTTTCTTTTTCCTTCTTCCTCGATCAATCGCTAGCCATGGCAACAGCCGACGATCGGCCACGGGTGAGGGATGAGCTCGCCCATGGCTGGTATGACTCAAGCTCACCAAATTAAGGCAAGCCAAGTTGAGCTAGCCTTGGGTGAGGCTCCACCTTGCCAAATCTGGTAAGGTCAAGTCTCACCAGATTGGCGAGCTCAAGCCGGGCAAGCTCATCTCTTAATTGGCGATCGGCCAAAGAAGAAAAAGGAAAATGAAAAAGAAAGAAAATAAAAGAAACAATAACTAAAAATTCAACTTTTTAATAAGAAATAAAATAATAATAAAAAAGAGTGCAAGAAGAACATGCTTAATTTAGGTGAAAGAAAAATGAGGGAAAATAATCTCCTCCCTTAAAATTTAAAAAAAAAAAAAACATTTTCTCCACTTTTTGAACATATTTTTTTCAATGACTAGTTTGTTTTGTGAATTAACCATCATAAAATTTGAAAAAAAAAAAAATCATAAAAGTTATTTTCTGTAAAACGTCTTATGGAAAATAAATAATTTGTAAAATATTTTTCTAAAATTATTGCTCAAAATGATTAGTCAAAGGAAGATTGTTTTATCATGGACAACAATACATGTTTAAACATTTTCGTGGACATTGAAATACTTTTCAGTTGTTTATTATTTGCAAGCAATCGTTTTTAAGAGAACATTTTTAAAATCATTTACTCTTCATGACAGAACGAATGCTTATATTCATTTTGATGGCTCTTCGCCTGTCGGTCTAAACTTTGATTGGGCTTTTGAGGCAATTGATCAAAAATCAAAGGGTCTTCGAACGATAAAAGTTGTTCAAGAAAGGGGGAGCGCCGAAGGAGGTAGACAAGGTGGGCCGGCCTACTTCCTTGCTCCTACAATCAAGCCCAATAGATGCTTTTTCAGTGGAGCAATCGCTTGAGCTTGACGCAGGGCCTTCTTATATTCATTTCCCTTTTTTTAAACATACATTCCGTTTGTTTTGTAAAAAAAATAAGTATTTAAAAATTATTTACATAAAAATAATTGCATATCTCACTTATAAAAATGAATTAAAAAAAATTCATTGCCCTTGAAAATGTATAAATAATTTTTTTTTGATAATGAAAACATTTTATAGATTTTACGAAAGTATTTTTAAATAATTTTTTTTTGTGAAACAAATGGAATCTTCAATGCAGTCTGAAGATTTTCCATTTCTTTTATCCAAAATATTAATTTCATCACCTTTTATAATTAATCAATTAATTAAAGCAAGGAACCATATGAATCTATAGATTCTCTTAGAACCCAAATTCCTAAGTGACCCAAACGTAAGGGCCCAAAATTCCTAAGTGACCTGGGAATTGACACATTGGACCTTACATTGGACAGAAAGTTAATATTGGTCAGATTTGAGTATGGGGTGAAGGCTAGTGACTTTTTACGAGTTTAGATCATAATTAAAACTCGACCTGAAGGTGGGTTTTTTTTAAGGGAATTGGGCCGAAGAGGAGATATTAAGGAGTAGAAGGGCTTTATTTTCATGTGAAATAGTAATTTTAATCAATTATGCAAGATGAGTTGGATGAAATATGATTTAGAGATTTAAATAAAGGATCGTGTGACAGCCTGAATTTTCATAAATTGTTTTCGATTAAATAAATCGGGCCTTTCATCGAAACGCTAATAGTCTTGTTCTCTCGAGCGATCACTCACGAGATAACCTGACTATCCTGGAAGCAATTAGAGAATCTAAATGCAATTGGACTTGAGAATTCGACTAAGAATCGACCGCTCGACCGTATTGATCTGCAAGGGTCATTACGGCACCGTCAGAGATCGATCAGAAATCAGAGATAGGTCGATTCGACGAGATATGTGATCAAATTGTGGGTGATTCCACTTGATTGAAAAATTCTCATCGATCGACACTAAATTGATTTTACGTCGTTTTGGTACCGGTGCCCGTAATTGAAACCTCGAGATTTTCACGACAATTGAGGGTCGCCAATGTGTCGGAGATGTACATTGTGACTCGAGATAAATCGATCACGGGTCAATTGCACCAAAAAATTCCTAAAAGGTACCCGGTAGACTAGGTCACACTAAAAGTGCGTCGGATTGAAAATAACCGCGAATTTGAACCCGATTTCAGAAATTGAAAGTTCTGAGGTGTCACAAGCTATTTTAGGAACGTCGACTCACTCTCCGAGAAATTTTCAGAGATTCCGAATTTTTACGGAAAATTGATTCGGATGCCGCAGAAAATGAACGGAAATTCGTATGGGCTGAATTTAATGGAGTTTTGACTTTCAAGCCGAGCTATATGACGAAGGGGACTTGTAGAAATATTGTGGGCTTTTTTCTACATCAAAATAGGATATCGATTGGGAAAATTTGATGAAGAATTGAAAGCCCATCAATTGAAGAAATTCGGAATGTGGATTGGGGCTGCAATTTTGGCTTCAAATTGGAATTTTGGTGGATAATTTACAAGAAAGAATTAGGGGACATGAGGATAAGATTGAAGACAAAAGGGAGACCAAGCTTTAATTGGATTGGGATATTTTTGTGACTTTTGGGGCATTTTTCCTCCAACTTGCGGAGCACGTCCAACCACCGCTTCTCTCTCCTTCGGACGTCTTCTCTCCCTCATCTCTCTCTCTCTGCTCTGTTTTTATTTCATCTCCTTTGCAATTTCTTTTCTATCGGTTACTCTGGAACCGAAGCCTCTTTCATCCCCTTCGGTTTTTTTTGCCGCCGCGTGCGGTTCATCTTCTTGCAATTATGGCCACCGAAATAGCTCCAGTCGACCGCCCCGCACCTCGGTTATTGACCGCAACCGCTCGCCTATTTTGAGTCAACCAGAAGCGAGCGTCCCCAAAGAAAGTTGATTTCTCGACCAGCCGCACCGAAAACCAGCTTTTTCGCCTCGTGTCTTCAACTCCACCTTCGACTTCATTGATTCTCCACTTTGCTGCCTCAAGCTCGACGCCCTCTCCACGCGGCAAGAAATCTAGCCGCCCTTCATCCATCTTCGTTGCTGCCTCAATTTCTTCGAGCCGTCCACTCTTCCAGCGAAGCAGCTGGTGCCAGTCAACCACGCCATCCCCTCAAGAGGTTTGTTGACCGAAGCTGTCCTGCCCGTGTCTTCGTGTAGCTCACCCACAGAAGCGGCAGTCTTCTTCCACGCGGCCAGCAAGCCTAGCTCGAGGCTGCTTCTTCTCCGTGGCTGCTCCTTCGTTCAGCCCAAGTGAAGACCGAAGCCCTCAGATCCAGCGGCTTGATCCGGCCTTTGAGGCCCATCTTCAGCCCGTGATTTTCAGCCCTTCTCCAAAGCAGATTTTGAAGCCCAAGTTCGGGCCCAAGTTCGGTTGGTTTTGGCCCATTTGAAGTTCAGCCATTTTGGGCCCAAGAAGAAGGCCCAAGTCCGCGACCGGCGGCTGCGAAGCCCAAGACCTAAACTCAGCCTTGCTGAGTTGTGTTGGGCTAAGTTTAGGCCCGGCCCAAGTTTGCCGACGCCGCCGAAAATTAAGATTTCGACCGCCGTTGCGTCGTTGTCGCGGCGAACCGGTTTCCGCAATTAACCGGTGAGTTTATACTCTAAACTCTGCTTAGTAGGCTAATGACGTTTAAGGGGTGTTAGATTTATTTTATTAGGAATTAGGTGGTTAGTTAGATTAAATTAGAAATTGAATTATTTAATTGAGCATGTTAGGTGGTTAGCATGGTTTAGCTAAGGCCTAAATAAATTGTACTATTATCTAGTAGGGTTCGGGAATTTTCCGAGTCCGTATTGGTTATTAATTTAATGATTTTGGCCTGGGTTATTATTTGTAGAATTTAAATTGATTTATTTAATTAATTTCAGTAATTATTTATTTATTAATTATTTTTCCGGAAATTAGGCCGGGATAGCCGGTGATCGGAATTTCGTGCTGATTGCAATGATGTGGTTAATTTCTGCAATTGAGTGTTAAATTATGCAAATTGAGTGTTGATTGGATTTTTAATATTTAATTCCAAAATTTGTGAATTTCCGATATTTATTCAGAAAATCCCACGTGTCGGGTTTTGACACCGAAAATGGTTTTTAGTACTATATGAAATAGTGGGATTTCAAAAAGGATGAATATCAATTTTTCTGATCAAGTTGACCGTGTACCCACACACGAGTAATTTCATGTGAATTTCTAATACGAAGAAAAAGGCCAGGCTCACCATTTTAATTGAAGCATTTGAGTGCAATGCGCGGTGCCCTGGGCCATATTTGAGTGATCGTGTGATGGTCAAGAGAAATCGTCCCGGGCTGTTGAGCTGGACGTTATCCCTATGTGGGATACCCCGGGCAACGGGAAGCCGGTCGCGATTGATTCTCGACCCTATGCTCCTTCGGGAAAGCCGTCGATAAAGAGACGTTGCCGTGCTCAATGGGGTGAGACGAAGCTCCGGCAATGCCGAAGACCGCCGAACTGAGAGTAGGCCGTGCTATATGCCGAGATCAAAACTAGGAACGCATGATTAATTGAGTGTCGCGTTTCAGTTATTGGAGCTTACTTGTTGCTCATGCTCTCGTGTTGTCTGTGAGATAAATTGTACGACTGCGGGGTGGATCCGAGACGAGGTAAGTCTCATTGATTGTGTGATTGTGTGCTTATGACGCTTCTGGGCGTATTTCCCTCCTAATTGGGGTTTAGAGCTTAGACTCGCTGAGATGATATCTCACCCCGTTGTGGGACAACATTTCAGGGTCGTCAAGTGGAGGACCTGGAGCTGAGAGGAGGTGATCGGAAGCGTAGGTCGGTTAGACCGCTTCTTTTGGAAGGCCGATCTTTTGTAGTCTTTTGGCCATAGACATATGTTCATGACTCGGTGTATATATAAAAGCATGTTTGTTTGTGAATCTATTATCCTGCCTTTCTATCCCGAGATGATTACTGTCAGGGGATTTCTTTTCGCTTCCGCATGTGCAATAAAATGGAAAGGGTCGGCGACTCGTCCTGGGAAGTCGCAAATTATTATCGACCAGAGAGGGATGGGCACGCGCTCGAGGCACGGGGCGTGACATCCCCTTTTTATGGTATCAGAGCGAAGTTTGTATTTGGAGTGATAAGGTGCGATGGGTTCTTGGGATAGTTAGTAGGAATGGCTTTTATATTATGCTGATGCATGTGACTGATAGCTGTTTGGTAAATTGATTGTGAAATCACTCAGTTTCTAATTCGATGTGGAATTGGAAATAGGTGTTGTAGAACATCTACAATATGAGTGATCAGGAGCCGAGAACTCCTAGGCAGAGGACCTTATCCTCAGTGACTCGGGCTAGAACGCCTACTAGAGGCAGTACCCGAGGTGGCCGAGGTAGAGCGCAAGCTGAGGCTAGCGCGAGTGGTGTAGCACCACCACCAGTCCCGCCGGTTGATGCCGGGGTAGCAGCCCTTGGTGATCCTAGATTTGAAGGGATCATGCAAGTGCTCCAGGCATCGCTGTAATCCGATGGGGCGAAAGGAGCCCCGAACAAGCTGCCGCCGCAGCCCGCCGCCGCACAAGTTGAAGTTCCGAAGGGAATGTTGTTGCGAGCATGACCAATTCATAAGCTGGTTGAGCATTTCCTGAAGTTGCAACCACCAAAGTTCACCGGGACAGGAGATCCCGAGGCTGCAACCCGTTGGATCGAAGAATTGGAAAAAGCGTTTGAGCTACTGAAGAGCTCTGAAGAAGAGAAGGTTACCCTTGCGGTGTATCAGATGCAGGGAGTTACAAGTACTTAGTGGAAAGCCACTAGGAGGGAAGTATTCCCAGAAGGCGTAGTCCTAGTGTGGAACGTCTTCGTTAGAGCATTCAATAACAAGTACTTCTCCAAACTGCCAAGCAATTAAAGATGGCGGAATTTCGCACCTTCGCCAAGGTCCAATGACGTGGACCAAGTATGAGGCAAAGTTTGAGCTTTCACGGTATGCTCCTAGGTTGATCCGGGATCCCGAGGAGAAAGCAATGAGGTTTATAGATGGCCTCCGACCAACCGAAAGATCCGCCGGTGCCATTGGATATAAAGAACTACAATGAGCTGTATGGACGAGCTCAGCTGATTGAGAAAAATCTGAATGAACGAGCTGCCGCATCTGGATCGCGGTTTAATTTAAACCAAGATAGAAATCGGTTTGGGAAAAGACCGATGACAGGAGGAAGATACCCCGCCTCACCCAACAGGAAGGGTGGAATAGGAAAATCAACATGGAGATAGAATGGTGCTTGTCGCTTCTGCGGAAAGCGACATGGGTCAACCCCGTGCCCCTCTAGGTCGGGTGCTTGTTTTGAGTGTGGCCAGCAGGGTCACATGGCTAGAAATTGTCCTAGAAGACCGATGGGACCGCCGCAGTTGCCGCCACTGCCACAGATGAATCAGAATCGAGGACTGCCGCCACCGATTGTACAGCAGGGTGGACTACTTAGGCCTCCAGCTCAAGGAAGAACTTATGCGATCACAAGAGGACAGGCGGAGGATGCGCCTAATGTGATTACAGGTACTGTTTCACTGAACAACCATGCTGCTTATGCTTTATTTGACCCTGGTGCAACTCATTCATTTATAGCTGAGCGGTATGTTAAGTTGGTAGGATTAACTCCTGAGTTGTTGGAATCAGTGATTAGTATATCGACACCATTAAAGGATAAGGTGTTAGCTACAGTGGGTTGTCTTGGTTGCACGTTAGCGATTGGTGAGCGAGAGGGAAAAATAGACTTGATAATCTTAGCCATGTATGACTTTGACTTGATTATTGGCATGGACTGGCTCACCAAGCAACGAGCTAAGCTAGACTGTTATCGCAAGGCGATCCGGTTTAACCCGTTAGAGGGTGAAAGTTTCGAGTTTATTGGGAGTCGAGGAGGACCCTCGATTTCCCTAATCTCGCCACTAGAGGCAACCCAGTTGTTAGATGAGGGTTGTCAAGGTTATCTGGCAACTGTCGTGGACACGACAGTTGAAGAGCTTAAGATAGAAGACATTGCAATAGTTCAAGAATTTCCAAATGTATTCCCGAAAGAATTGCCAGGTCTACCGCCAGAAAGAGAAATAGAGTTTGTGATTGAGTTAGCCCCCGGGACAGAGCCAATCTCTAAGGCTCTTTACCGGATGGCTTTATCAAAATTGAAAGAACTGAAGGTGCAGATGCAGGAATTATTGGATAAGGGATTCATACGTCCCAGTGCATCACCTTGGGGAGCACCAGTTCCGTTCGTAAAGAAGAAAGATGGTTCATTGCGCCTGTGCATTGACTATCGACAACTCAATCAAGTGACAATCAAGAACAAGTATCCACTTCCGAGGATTGATGACTTATTTGATCAGTTACAAGAAGCGTCGATATTTTCAAAAATCGACTTGAGGACGGGATATCATCAGCTGAGAATAAGAAAAGAAGACATTCCAAAGTCAGCGTTTCGTACTAGATACGGTCATTATGAATTCACAGTCATGCCATTTGGATTGACGAACGCCGCAGCTGCTTTTATGGATTTGATGAACCGAGTGTTCAAAGAATACCTAGATCAATTTGTGATCGTATTCATCGATGATATTCTGGTGTACTCTAGAAGTCCAGAGGAGCATGAAGGACATTTGAGACTAGTACTGCAGACTCTAAGAACTCATGAGTTGTATGCTAAATTCAGCAAGTGCGAGTTTTGGTTGACTCGTGTTGCTTTCCTAGGTCACGTGATTTCAGGAGAAGGAATCTCCGTGGACCCAACCAAGATAGAAGCAGTGATCAATTGGCCAAGACCTACTACAGTGACAGAGATCAGAAGCTTTCTGGGTTTAGCAGGGTATTACAGACGATTTGTGGAAGGTTTCTCATTGTTAGCCTCGCCTCTGACAAAGCTCACGAAGAAAAACGAGAAGTTTATATGGACAGACAAGTGCGAGCGTAGTTTTCAAGAGTTAAAGGAAAAGCGACTCTTTTGCACCGGTGCGACGATTCCATCCGGTCCCGGAGGATTCGAGATCTATAGTGATGCGTCTTTCGGAGGATTGGGTTGCGTGTTGATGCAACATGGCGAGTGGTTGCATACGCTTCCCGCCGCCTTGAGACCTCATGAATTGAACTATCCGACGCATGACTTAGAACTCGCAGCCATCATATTTGCATTGAAGATTTGGAGGCACTACTTGTGCGGGGAAAAGTTCCAGATCTTCACGGACCATCAGAGTCTTAAGTATTTATTCTCTCAGAAGGAGTTGAACATGAGACAGCGCCGATGGATGGAACTGTTGAAGGACTATGACTGTGATATTTTGTATCACCCCGAAAAGCAAACAAGGTCGCCGATGCACCGAGTCGAAAGTCCTCGGTTGCACGATGGTACTTAAGGAATGGACTTTAATCGAGAAGGCTAGAGATTCGGTTTTCAAATTTGAGGTAGGCCACCTTTCAAATCTTATGGCCACCCTCGGGTTGAGCCGGAAGTGCAAGTCGAATCAAGATGCTTCAAATTTGACGGATCCGATATTCAA
Organism: Eucalyptus brandiana; assembly: GCA_014182725.1. Classification (NCBI taxonomy): domain Eukaryota; kingdom Viridiplantae; phylum Streptophyta; class Magnoliopsida; order Myrtales; family Myrtaceae; genus Eucalyptus; species Eucalyptus brandiana. Next base: position 65,787,893 of record CM024675.1, read on the forward strand.
AAGATCCTGCAAGAGGATACCAATAAGAGAAAAGCTGACTTTCAGATTTCTGAGGACGGAACGTTGAGGTTCCAAGGACGTTTGGTTGTACCTGACGATGTAGAGCTTAGAGAAGAAATATTATCTGAAGCACATCGTAGCAGTTATAGCATTCATCCTGGAAGCACTAAAATGTATCAGAATTTGCGTCAACACTATTGGTGGTCAGGTATGAAGGCGAACATCGCCAAGCATGTAGCCAAGTGTTTGACATGTCAGCAAGTAAAAGCCCAGCACTGCAAGCCGGGAGGATTTCTACAACCTCTCGCGATCCCAGAATGGAAATGGGAGCACATCACGATGGATTTCGTGACTGGACTACCAAGGAGTCAAAGAGGAAATGATTCAATTTGGGTAGTGGTCGACAGGCTGACAAAGTCGGCTCACTTCATTGCAGTACGAAAGGACCTGAGTTTGGATAGACACGCAGACTTGTATGTGCGTCAGGTGGTTCGTATGCATGGAGTGCCGGTTACGATAACTTCATATAGAGACCCGAGGTTTACTGCTGCTTTTTGGAAAAGCTTGCAGAGTGCTTTAGGTACAAAGCTTCAAGATGCAAGATAAAGATATCATCCTCAGACGGATGGTCAATCTGAGAGGACTATTCAAACTCTCGAAGACATGTTGAGAGCTTGCGTAATAGACTTCAAAGGAAGTTGGGAAGATCAGCTTCACCTGGTGGAGTTTGCTTACAATAACAGTTATCAGCAGAGCATCCAGATGGCTCCATTCGAAGCATTGTATGGCCGAGCATGTAGAACACCAGTGTGTTGGGATGAAGTTGGGGAAAGGAAGATAACAGGCCCAGAGTTGATTCAGCAGTCAGTAGATGCCGTGGCAGTGATCAGAGGCAGATTGAAGACAGCGCAGAGTAGACAGAAAAGTTATGCAGATAAGCGTCGAAGGTCTTTAGAGTTCCAAGTTGGTGATCACGTTTTTCTGAAAGTGTCACCAATGAGAGGAACTTCGCGCTTTGGTAAGAAAGGCAAACTGAGTCCGAGGTACGTAGGTCCGTTTGAGATTCTTGAAAGAATCGGGAACCTAGCGTATCGTCTTGCATTGCCGCCAAGATTGGCGCAAGTGCATGATGTCTTCCACGTGTCGATGTTAAGGAAGTACGAGCCTGACCCGACCCACGTGCTCAATTTCGAGGAATTGAACGTGGATGACCGTGTGTCATACGTCGAAAGCCCAGTTCAGATTGTCGATCGTAAAGAGCAAGTCTTGCGCACCAAGACCATCCCGTTGGTCAAAGTGGTCTGGCAACACCACGGTACAGAAGGAGCGACATGGGAGACTGAGGAGTCAATGAGAGAATTGTACCCCCACCTTTTTGATCAAGTCTTGTAATAGGTTTAAATTTCGAGGACGAAATTTTTATAAGAGGGGAAGAGTTGTGACAGCCTGAATTTTCATAAATTGTTTTCGATTAAATAAATCGGGCCTTTCATCGAAACGCTAATAGTGCTATTCTCTGAGCTGATCACTCACGAGATAACTGGACTATCTGGGGAAGCAATTAGAGAATCTAAATGCAATTGGACTTGAGAATTCGACTAAGAATCGATCCTCGACCGTGTTGATCCGCAAGGGTCATTACGGCACCGTCGAGATCGATCGAAATCGAGATAGGTCGATTCGACGAGATATGTGATCAAATTGTGGGTGATTCCACTTGATTGAAAAATTCTCATCGATCGACACTAAATTGATTTTACGTCGTTTTGGTACCGGTGCCCGTAATTGAAACCTCGAGATTTTCACGACAATTGAGGGTCGCCAATGTGTCGGAGATGTACATTGTGACTCGAGATAAATCGATCACGGGTCAATTGCACCAAAAATTCCTAAAAGGTACCCGGTAGACTAGGTCACACTAAAAGTGCGTCGGATTGAAAATAACCGCGAATTTGAACCCGATTTCAGAAATTGAAAGTTCGAGGTGTCACAAGCTATTTTAGGAACGTCGACTCACTCTCCGAGAAATTTTCGAGATTCCGAATTTTTACGGAAAATTGATTCGGATGCCGCGAAAAAATGAACGGAAATTCGTATGGGCTGAATTTAATGGAGTTTTGACTTTCAAGCCGAGCTATATGACGAAGGGGACTTGTAGAAATATTGTGGGCTTTTTTCTACATCAAAATAGGATATCGATTGGGAAAATTTGATGAAGAATTGAAAGCCCATCAATTGAAGAAATTCGGAATGTGGATTGGGGCTGCAATTTTGGCTTCAAATTGGAATTTTGGTGGATAATTTACAAGAAAGAATTAGGGGACATGAGGATAAGATTGAAGACAAAAGGGGAGACCAAGCTTTAATTGGATTGGGATATTTTTGTGACTTTTGGGGCATTTTTCCTCCAACTTGCGGAGCACGTCCAACCACCGCTTCTCTCTCCTTCGGACGTCTTCTCTCCCTCATCTCTCTCTCTCTGCTCTGTTTTTATTTCATCTCCTTTGCAATTTCTTTTCTATCGGTTACTCTGGAACCGAAGCCTCTTTCATCCCCTTCGGTTTTTGTTGCCGCGTGCGGTTCATCTTCTTGCAATTATGGCCACCGAAATAGCTCCAGCTGACCGCCCCTGCACCTCAGTTATTGACCGCAACTGCTCGCCTATTTTGAGTCAACCAGCAAGCGAGCGTCCCCAGCAAAGTTGATTTCTCGACCAGCTGCACCGAAAACCAGCTTTTTCTGCCTCGTGTCTTCAACTCCACCTTCGACTTCATTGATTCTCCACTTTGCTGCCTCAAGCTCGACGCCCTCTCCACGCGGCAAGAAATCTAGCCGCCCTTCATCCATCTTCGTTGCTGCCTCAATTTCTTCGAGCCGTCCACTCTTCCAAAGCAGCTGGTGCCAGTCAACCACGCCATCCCCTCAAGAGGTTTGTTGACCGAAGCTGTCCTGCCCGTGTCTTCGTGTAGCTCACCCACGAAGCGGCGCTTCTTCTTCCACGCGGCCAGCAAGCCTAGCTCGAGGCTGCTTCTTCTCCGTGGCTGCTCCTTCGTTCAGCCCAAGTGAAGACCGAAGCCCTCAGATCCAGCAGCTTCAGTCCAGCCTTTGAGGCCCATCTTCAGCCCAGTGATTTTCAGCCCTTCTCCAGCAGATTTTGAAGCCCAAGTTCAGGCCCAAGTTCAGTTGGTTTTGGCCCATTTGAAGTTCAGCCATTTTGGGCCCAAGAAGAAGGCCCAAGTCCGCGACCAGCAGCCTGCAGAAGCCCAAGACCTAAACTCAGCCTTGCTGAGTTGTGTTGGGCTAAGTTTAGGCCCGGCCCAAGTTTGCCGACGCCGCCGAAAATTAAGATTTCGACCGCCGTTGCGTCGTTGTCGCGGCGAACCGGTTTCCGCAATTAACCGGTGAGTTTATACTCTAAACTCGCTTAGTAGGCTAATGACGTTTAAGGGGTGTTAGATTTATTTTATTAGGAATTAGGTGGTTAGTTAGATTAAATTAGAAATTGAATTATTTAATTGAGCATGTTAGGTGGTTAGCATGGTTTAGCTAAGGCCTAAATAAATTGTACTATTATCTAGTAGGGTTCGGGAATTTTCCGAGTCCGTATTGGTTATTAATTTAATGATTTTGGCCTGGGTTATTATTTGTAGAATTTAAATTGATTTATTTAATTAATTTCAGTAATTATTTATTTATTAATTATTTTTCCGGAAATTAGGCCGGGATAGCCGGTGATCGGAATTTCGTGCTTGATTGCAATGATGTGGTTAATTTCTGCAATTGAGTGTTAAATTATGCAAATTGAGTGTTGATTGGATTTTTAATATTTAATTCCAAAATTTGTGAATTTCCGATATTTATTCGGAAAATCCCACGTGTCGGGTTTTGACACCGAAAATGGTTTTTAGTACTATATGAAATAGTGGGATTTCAAAAAGGATGAATATCAATTTTTCTGGATCAAGTTGACCGTGTACCCACACACGAGTAATTTCATGTGAATTTCTAATACGAAGAAAAAGGCCAGGCTCACCATTTTAATTGAAGCATTTGAGTGCAATGCGCGGTGCCCCCGGGCCATATTTGAGTGATCGTGTGATGGTCAAGAGAAATCGTCCCGGCCGTTGAGCCGGACGTTATCCCTATGTGGGATACCCCCTGGGCAACGGGAAGCCGGTCGCAGTTGATTCTGGACCCTATGCTCCTTCGGGAAAGCCGTCTGATAAAGAGACGTTGCCGTGCTCAATGGGGTGAGACGAAGCCTGGCAATGCCAGAAGACCGCCGAACTGAGAGTAGGCCGTGCTATATGCCGAGATCAAAACTAGGAACGCATGATTAATTGAGTGTCGCGTTTCAGTTATTGGAGCTTACTTGTTGCTCATGCTCTCGTGTTGTCTGTGAGATAAATTGTACTGACCTGCAGGGTGGATCTGAGACGAGGTAAGTCTCATTGATTGTGTGATTGTGTGCTTAGGACGCTTCTGGGCGTATTTCCCTCCTAATTGGGGTTTAGAGCTTAGACTCGCTGAGATGATATCTCACCCCGTTGTGGGACAACATTTCGGGGTCGTCAAGTGGAGGACCCGAGCTGAGAGGAGGTGATCGGAAGCGTAGGTCGATTAGGACCGCTTCTTTTTGGAAGGCGCGTCTTTTGTAGTCTTTTGGCCATGACATATGTTCATGACTCAGTGTATATATAAAAGCATGTTTGTTTGTGAATCTATTATCCCGCCTTTCTATCCCGAGATGATTACCGTCGGGGATTTCTTTTCGCTTCCGCATGTGCGATAAAATGGAAAGGGTCGGCGACTCGTCCTGGGAAGTCGCAAATTATTATCGACCAGAGAGGGATGGGCAAGCGCTCGAGGCACGGGGCGTGACAGATCGGACGGACACAAAAATCAAATGGAATGATGTAAAAGAGTTCCGCAATGTACACATCGAGCCACTACAATCTTGAAATTGCTTGTTATTTTCATAATCCATTTAATTGTACGTTTAATTAAGTTATATTAACATTACTTTATTAGTTGAAAAGTTTTCCATCGATCTCATTTCGTAGTTAATTTGAGAGGCTTTTGTAAAATTATCCATTTGGATATAATGACACAACTAATTTCTAAATTTTGGCCTAATATACAAGTGGTCTTTGAACTATTAATGTGGATTTTGCACTTTGCTTTAATATTCAATGTGGTCTCTAAATTTTTAATTAGTTTAATGTCATTCTTGCCCTTTTATTACATATTTAATATAGTTCTTGAACTATATGAAAATGTTTAATATAATTTTTCTATTAATTCATGATCAAAAACAATCTCAAACATTTTTATATAGTTTAAGAATTAAATTAAATATATACAACAGAATAATGGATCACAATGAATAAATTAAAAATTTAGAGATTACATTCTCCATTGATCAAATAAAAAATTGAAGACAACATTGTGCATTACGCTAAAATTCAATTTGTGTCATTTTCCCAAACTTCTATAAATTTTTATATTTACTTTCTAGCTTAATTAATCAGTGTCATTTCCTCTGCTAACCGTGGTCAACCTTGGAGACGGGTAACCACAGACCAAGAGTAGAGTTACCAGCACCACCACCTCCACCTTCACAATCGCAACCAAAAACAAACGCAAGTCGAAACCCTACAAAAACACGAGACTCTCTCTCTCTCTCTCTCTTTCTCTCTCTGGTTGACGAACGAAGCAGAAGCAGAAGCAGAAGCAGAAGCAGAGAAATCAGCGGAAGAAGGCGATCATGGCGCTCGCTTCTCGCCTCGTTTCCAAGTCCCGGCAGGTGAGGAACCTCCCCTCCAGATCCACGCGCCTTCCCCGCTCTCGCCGTTCGTCCAATGCCGTCGCGAATTTCCGCTCGATTGCTTTTTGGGGGGTTCTTTGATCTGGGCGCTAGCAATTTCGCTAGGGTTGAGCGATTCCGAGGCGAAACGCCGCGCTCGGTTTTCTTCATCAGTGGGGAGACGGGTTGTACCGATGGCGCTCTACGTTGGCCGTGGAGATCGGGAATTTTGCGTTCTGCAAAGTCGCCGCTTTCCGTTCGGGCGATTGTTGATGATCCGTGCCGCTTTAGAGCGCTTCTTGTCTGTTGCTCTTCGCTGCGGGGCGATTTGATTCGGCGATTGTGTTTCTGTGGGCTTGGATAGATCTATGCGGTAACTAGGATGTAATTGACCTGAAGTTTTGGCTTTTAGCTTCTTCTTCGATGTTCCTTTCGGTTGCTGACGAACTTTAGAGCACATGATTAGCAGTAGGAGGTTTTTTCTACTGTACTTAGTTAAAGACAGCGACTTTGATATCTTCGTGTCTACTTTAGATGGAAATGGCTGTCGTATTGTGGTCCGTTAGCGGTAGCCTTCTGCGCATTTCGCACCACTGTTTAGTTTCTCGATAGATTTGTCGATTTCTTGGCGGACATTGTTTAATTTGACGTGCTTCTGCTTTTATTCACTCAGTTGTGCGGTACTCAGACAATTTTGCTGCGGGAGCATGCTGTCCCTGTCCGCTTCTTTGCCAAAGAAGCTGCTCCTGCTGCCCTCAAGGGAGATGGTGAGTGTCGTCATAAACTTTAGCCTGTCCTGCTGCATTTTCAGTGAACATCAGTGTCTTTCATGGACATTTAGTTAGTTATCTTTAGTTTGCTGACAAATGCCGCATCTTTTTGAGGTCAAAAGAAAGAACAAGCTTCTTGTACTTCTTAAGCTACTCTTCCACTCTGTAAAGTATGACGCATGTAACCTTACACGAGTTCTTGCTGATGCAAATGATAAGTGCCACATGAGCGTAATTTCCCCAATGGTGGCCGTGAAACATCATTGGTCTGACTGAGGTCTTATCTTGAGACTTCCAAGTGGGAATCCACCTGGAGAAAATAGCTGTAGAAATGAAGTAAAATTAATTTTGGATATACTTTCATGCTTCTATTGTTGAGGTGAGAATTCCCAGCACCAAGGCTTATCACTGACAGAGTACTGACATGGTCATTGTTAAAACAGAGATGTTGAAGAATATCTTTCTGGAGGTCAAGAAGAAGTTTGAGACTGCCATTGGAGTTCTGAGGAAGGAAAAAATTACCATTGCTCCTGAAGATCCAGCTGCAGTGGCTCAGTACGCGAAGGTCATGAAGACAGTAAGAGAGAAGTAATCTTTCTGCTGCCTTTTCAGCTTATCCTCGCAACAGCTTTCTCTTGCCTCATGTTTCAAGCATTGCCCTTTGATCTATTTCATTGGAAGTAAGAGAGTTTTGTATGAATGTGCTTTTTGGGTCTTGGATGAGATTGTAGATGCTTCTACTATTTCTCAATCTGTCTCATTTTATTTATGGATGTTTGAAATGGAGATTGAGCAGTCGGTTAGTGGTGGAACTTCTTAATGTCACTTTCACATATCAAAGAAAACTACTTTTTGGGTGAGGATCTAATAAATGCCATCTCTAGAGTAATTAACTCAGTTCATGAGTGCTAGATACAGCTTTTGGTCCAGGCATATGTGTCTTTCAAATGCCTCCATGTCTGGCCATTTTCTAATTTGTCAACTAAAGTAAACTCTAGCGACTGGCAGGATGAAGTTGAGCATGTCTCTGTTTGTTAAGGTGCAAAGAGGATAAGTTATCTGATCTTTTAATAATGAACTGATTAGACCTGGTCTTTTATCCCACAGGGCAGACTTGTTCTCAGAATCACAAAGGATCCAGTACACAATTCAGACACGTACGCAGGACATACCAGATGCCCGTACATATCTTCTGACTTTGAAGGAGATTCGGATCAAGTATGTTTTGATATGTACTGCTTGCTTTTATAAGTTTTTGTAACTTTGTAACACCTGTGCCTAGCTTCTTTCTCTAATGGTCCAGAATTTTACACATGAGCTATTTACTATACTACGATTTTTTTTTTTTTTTTGGGGATGGAACTTGACTACATACTAGTTCTGGATTTGTATGAAATGCTCTGGTTATGTCTGCTCGTATCATATGCTTATACATTTTGTGAAAATGAGTTGTTTCCGATCCTTATTTTTAGTGAGTACTTAAAGCCAATACTTTTTGCAGGAGAGGTCTTACTGATGACATTGGCGCAGAGGTAATGATGATGGATGCATTGGAGAAAGTTGAAAAAGAAATTAAGAAGCCCCTTATGAGAAATGACAAGAAAGGAATGGCTCTTCTCATGGCAGAGTTTGATAAGGTCAATAAGAAGTAAGGGCTTGTGTTGCTAGGTCTTATCTTTTGGTTTTCTTTAAATAATGTGGCATATTGATGGTAGCTTTCAGTTTAGGTATATTTTCAAAACCCTTATTTGTGTATTTTAAATTGCATTGTGTTTGTGTATGTGTATATCTCAACAGGATGTGGTTGTTCAATTATGCATTTCCAGAATTAAATAATCTCAATTGGATGGGATTTATTTGGCCAAGCGTCTTGAATTTTTTTTTTTTTTTGGCTTGACATTTTAATTGGGAGTGATTAGCTAAAAATAATTTCCTGCGCTGGTAGTATTATTACATTGGTGTACAAGGATTGATTTTGAATGAGAATAGTATTGCATCCTACATTTACTGATATTTGAGCCAAACTGAAGGTATTCCGAAGGATGATTTAATATATAGTTGAAACACTACTCTGTTAACATAAGAGACTGAATCATTTGTTATGCTAGATTTAACATTTTTTACTTGGAAATCGTAGAAGCATGTCTCCTAGAGACAATTTATATCTCTTCTGCAAGTTTACTTGCCGGATTCAAAATACTAGTTGATAGCATGGGTGCTAGGCTCTTAGTCTGCCCTTTGAATTTGACTCAATTCTGACTGTGGTTATGTGAGAAAGTTTGATAATTGTTTGTTGAGCTCGAGTTTTCCACTATCATGCAATGCTTTTCCTTTTTTGCTCTGTTTATATCTAGCTTCTTCAGCTTGATGTGCTACTTATGACGTTATTTTATATGTCATGATGTGCTGCTTATGACATTCTTTTCTGTCACTTGTTGTGCTAGGCTTGGAATCCAAAGGGAAGATCTGCCAAAGTATGAGGAGCAGTTGGAACTTAAAATTGCCAAAGCACAATTGGAGGAGTTGAAGAAAGATGCTCTTGAAGCTATGGAAACTCAGAAGAAGAGGCAAGTATTTCTGTACTTTCATCATTGAGGCGAATCAGTGTGTAGGGTGCAGTTTCTTTGTTTAAATAAACTTACTGGGGCCCTGCTTGAGTATCTTGAGAACATTGTACCTGGAAATGTTCAATTTTTTATTATCGTATGCTAAATATAGAATATATGGAAATCATTATTATACTTAGGCTCCGTCTGTTGTACATAACATGAACGATTTGAAAAATATTTTTCTAAACGTGATCGCTTATATTGCTTACAAAAATGAGTGAATGAAATTTTTTTTTATCATCCACAAAAATGTTCGGACTTAAATTGTTGTCGATAATGAAAGCATTTTTTTATTTATTAGTTATTAGAAGCGATCATTTTTAGGAAAATATTCTATATCATTCATTTTATGTGAAATCAACGAATCCTTAGTCCGTGAACAGATTCATTGAAAGCAAATAGAAAAAAATGCTGAAAGAACTTATGGTCTTAACTTATCTGGAAAACATCATTATCTACAGCAATTTCTTTTAAATGACAGTTACATTTTGTAAGCATAGGTTTGTTTGACTCAGATAGCCTATGCTGAGGAGAAGTATGAATTAGGTGCAACTTCAATTATTGTAAAAGCTTTTGAAAACTTATTTGTCAGTAACTTTTATCTATGTTTCATTTCAGGGAAGAATTTAAGGATGAGGAAATGGTTGATGTGAAGTCCTTGGATGTCAGAAACTTCATCTGAGACAAGATTCTGTTCAAATGGTTGATCAATTGTTGAAAGAATGGAGAAGGAAGTTAGTTGACAATACTTTTGCGTCTCCTTGTTTTCTTCAATAAAGTAATTGAATGGAAAATGCTATCCAGTGACTGAGATTATATGCTGTTTTCCTCCAATCACATATGGCAATGTCGCAAGGATGGAGCATTTCTTATTTTGTGAATGCACTTTTATACTTGCTGGAGGTTTTTCCCTCGAGTCTGGCTTTGCATTAGATTGGAAGACTTCTAATGTTGACCGATAACGACGACTGTATTCGTGCTGAGTTCATAAACAGTGGCTCCTTGATATGTTATTGTTGGGCACATTGGGGCGCATGTGCACCCACCCCGCTTTGAGTTATTGGATCTTCGGATCATGTCTTGTGGGAAAAACAGAAAATAATAATAATTCAGATGATGAGATGTACTGTACTCTGCATCAGTGCACCTCGGGATCTTTTTCCCCTCGAATACATTGAACGATTCCATCGCCTCTTGCGGAGCATCTTGCATGGCATTGAAGACTTCCATGGGTCATTTTTCGTGGTTACTGATTATTGACTGGTTAGGTATCATCAGCTCACCTGCATGATTCTCACTGGAGCATTGCTCTTAGAAGTCTTTTGAAAATCCTCTTCCAGTTTTTACCTTGAATACATAACTATGTTTCTTTCTCCGGCTCATCTTTATGTGGGTGTGAAAAATGAAGCTGTACAGCTTTGTAAACCTGAAGTTTGCCTTGCTTAAGGGATCAATGGCTACTACCGCACAGCGTTGTGCAGATGACTTTCTACACATGCTTTATTTCACGGCCAAAGGGTGTGTAGAAGAGAATCTGTGTTTTTCTTATTATCGTTGAGTAATTACAAGGTGTTACAATGTGTATATGTACAAGAATAGATGATCTAAATTAGGTAAGAAACCTATTTTAGGTATAGATCCTAATTAGCCCCTAATCTTTGTCAGTAGCTAAGTAGCTAAATTATAGCTACTAAGATCAAATCACATGATATCACATAATATTTCAAATAATTAGGGAGAGATTACGGGAGATTTTCCTACACTTCCTCTCGGGTTGGTGAGTGAATATCTTCCATGCCCAACTTGCTGATAATCTCTCGAAATCTTGACACTGGTAGGCCTTTGGTCAGTAAATTTGCTAGTTAATCTTTGCTAGGAGTGTAGGAAATACTGATCAAACTAGATTCAAGCTTCTCCTTTATAAAATGCCTATATACCTCAATATGCTTGGTTCGATCATGTTTAACAAGATTGTGAGCAATGTTGATTGCTAATTCATTATCACAATAGAGTCATAGTTCTTTTGTGTTCAACTTTGAGGTCTTCAATGACAATCCTGAGCCACAAAAGTTCACATATCCCATTCGCCATTGTCCTTTATTAAGCTTCAGCACTAGATTTCCTCTAAAAAAAATGCAATAGCTAGATGTGGGGCTTCTATCTATTGGTGACCCAGTGTAATCTACATCAATATAAGTTTCAAGATTCAGCTTGTCACCTTTTTAAAACAAAATACCTTTTCTACGAGTAGCTTTAAAGTAGTGAAGAATCTAATAGATAACTTAACAAACTAACTTACGACTCCCACAACATAAGCTATGCTGGCCTAATATGAGACATAAATAAACCTTCCTAATAACCTTTAATATCTCCCTTTATCAACTATGAGACTCTCTTCCTGTCCATCTATTTTATGGTTTGCATCAATGTTAGTGCTCACTGCCTTGCTATTGAGACATCATAGTTTCTTGAGAAGATCAAGTACATACTTCCTTGGGAATATAAGAATACCTTTCATAGAGAGACCACCTTGATACCAAGGAAGTATCTCAACTTTCCAAGGTCTTTGATCTCGAATTGTTGAGCAAGACTGTTCTTAAGAGACTTTTGTTTAGCTTCATCATTATCAATTACAACTATATTATCTACATATACAAATTGAGTTGTGATCATATCTTCATTTGAATGTTTGATGAACAGGGCGTGATCCCCTCTACTTTACTTGTAACCCATCTCAAGTATTACCTCTATAAACCTTCTAAACCAATCTCTTGGGGATTGTTTGAGACCACATAGAGCCTTTTTAAGCCAATGCACTTGATTGTTTCCAAAGTCCTTGTCAAAACCTGGTGAAAGCTCTATAAAGACTTCCTCCTCCAAATCTTCATGTAAAAACACGTTCTCCACATCAAATTGCTTCAAAGACCAACCAAAATTAGTTGCAAGAGAAAGTAGCACTCGTAATGTATTCATCTTTGCTACTGGTACAAAGGTCTCTTGATAATCCACCATAGGTTTGGATGTACCCTTTGCGACTAGCCTCCCTTTATACCTTTCCAAGGTCCCATCAACTTTGTACTTAAATGTATAAGCCCATTTACATCCCACTAATTCCTTGCCTTTGAGTAAAGTCACAACTTCCCATGTATCATTCTTCTTCAATACATTCGTTTCTTCCATCGTATCTTGTATCCAATTCATATCCTCAAAACCTTCATGTATCGAGTTAGGAATAGTAATTTAATCAAGATGGCTTTGTGTTGAGTAGATGATCTATGGTATGACACAATTTGGGAGATAGGGTGTTGGATACATTTCCTGGTAGCTTTTCTCAAGGTAATAGATAAATCCAAATCACTTAACTCAAGTTCATTAGGAGAAGGGTAAGTCATTTCATTTCTTGATAACGGTTCGAATAATAGGACTTGATCCAGTTACGGATTGAGCTTCATCCTTCTTGAATGAACTTGCAGTTTGGTTGGTTCAATCTTAGGAGGACTAGATGAAGATGATGATGAACTAGGCAGAGGACTTGATAGGGGACTAAGACTGGATAGAGGACTCAATAGACTTGATGAAGGATTGGGTGGATTAAGAGGGCTAGGACTGGACAAAGATGGGGAAGGGGACGACGTTGGATTGGACAACACACTAAGTAGCAGAGGCGGTAGTTTAAATGCACTATCTTTATTAGGAGTCTCCCCCTGAAAATAGAGGTAGGAAGGTAAAAAAAAACGATTGATTTCATTAAAAGTGACATCCATAGAGATAAAAACTCGACGTGTTAAAGAGTCATAGCATTTATAACTTTTTCGAGTATTAGAGTACCCAATAAATAAACTTTAGAGCATGAGGGTCAAGTTTGTTTTGGTTGCGATTATGGATATACACAACTGCAACACAGCTGAAGACCTGAAGGGGAACGTGATATTTATGGGAAACATAGGGATAAAAGGTAGGCAAGAGTTGTAAGGGACTTTTATTTTTTAAGGTTTTGGAAGGAACTCGATTAATAAGATATGTAAAAATTAAAACAACTTCCTCATAAAAATACTTTGGAATAGACATTTAGAGGAGAACCCAAGTAACATTTAGGATAATGCCTATTTTTTTCTTTCAGCTACTTCATTTTGTTGAATGGTATCAATACTCATGAATAATATCTTGAGTATGGAAAAAATGATCAAGTTACTAATTGAAATATTCATTCCCATTATCAAACCTAAGTCTCCTAATTGACACCCCAAATTGATTGACTATCATTTATGAAAGTTTTGAAAGATAGATTGAACATTAAATTTGTCTTTCATGAGATATAGCCATGTAATATGAATATAATTATCGATAAAAGAGACAAACAATCTAGTTTCTATAAAATGAACAATTTTAGAGGGACTCCCCACATCAATATGGATAAGAAAGAATGATGTTGAAACTATAGCATTATTATTAAAAGGAAATGAAACACAATGATGTTTTGCAAGTTCACAAACTTCACAATGAAGATTTTCAACGGCAACATCTTTAAAAATGGAAGAAAACATAGTCCTAAAAAGACTAAATGGTAGATGTCCTAGTCAAAAATGATGAAACCAAATATTAGATGAGTGGATAGGATTACAAGAGTTGCAAGAGGTACTATAATCCCCAAGAGACCAACTAGTTCTGTTCGGATCCTCAAGATAGTAGAGCCCATTCTATTCTTTGGCAAATCCAATCGTCCTCCCATTTTTCAAATCCTGCAAAATACATTGATCGATAGAAAAAAAATACCTTACAATTCGGATTTTTGGTAAGTTGATTAATAGAAAGGAGATTGGTGGATAGTTTAGGAACATGAAGGACATCATCAAGTTTAAGCAAGGGATTTAGAGCTATGGTTCCTTGGCCAACTACAGTAATAGGAGATCCATCTGCTATGGTAATACTCCTATTTCTTGGTGATGGTTTATGAGTTTCAAATTTAGTGGGATCATGTGTCATATGATTGGTTGCTCTTGAATCAAGAACCCATGAATTAGGGTACTGAGAAGTTGTTGATTTTTCGAAAATTACACATGCATATGACTATACAAGTGAACACATATCATAAGACTTAAATAGGGAGTCAAGGAAAGCCCTGATTTTACCAACTTCTTCTCTGTTAAATATCTCTCATTAACAAGTCTGTATTGGTCCATAGGGGCAACTTCACCTTCATTAGTCATGTGTAGGGGTGAGCAGCGGTCTAGGGTCGACTCTGGACCGACCACGGACCGGCCCAGCCCCCCGGTCTGGTCCTGGTTCCCAAGGGGCCGGGTCGGTCCTTGGTCACTCGAAATTCCCGGGACCAACACCGTGCGGAGTTGGTCCTTGGTCCTAAGAGTTTTGGGTCGGTCCAACCCGGACCAACCCCGTATATTATATTATATTATTTATAATTCTTTTATATATTCAAACCTAAGTAAAATGTCTGTTATATTATATTATATTGAGATGTTCTATCAATAGCACTAATAGTAATTTCAATTTAAAACTTTTGTTGAGTATTAATTAAGTGTCGTTTGTTTTGTTTTCAGGTGTTTAGAATTCAAGTGAATTAACAAGATGTGAAGTTATATATTCATGGTTTATATTAAGTATTTTGAACTTTTTATGGTTTAGTTGTATTTTACTAATGAATTTTAGCTGTACTTTGCTTTTCAATTTGTGTCAAATGGTAGAAGTTTTTGAAGAATAGAGTAGTACTGCAGTTGTTACGGTGATTTGCTAGTCAAGTGGTGTGAAGCTCATTTTTTGGTTGAATGGACTCTACATGATCAAATGCAAGAAAACGCTTTTGCATATGGTGTTATGAATATTAAAGATAGATGATTACAAGAACATTCCATCTTGTCCCATATCTCGATGAACGGTTAGCAGGTGCGAAATTTCTATTATTGTGTCATCTTAAATTTGCTAAATATGTATTGGTATTTATAGTTTAGTTGCACAATGCTGTATTGTCGATGGATGTGTAATTTGAATTTGTAGGTTTGCTTTTTTATGGAGTATAAAAAATAAGACGAAAAAAAAATTATTGATCGGTCCCTGTTGACCAACCGGACCGAACCCATTGGGTCGGTCTGGTCCTTGGTCCCAGGCTCAATAGGTCGGTCCTTGGTCCTAAAAATTGAAGACCAACACTGTACGGGTTGGTCCTAGGGTTAGGGGGTGGCCCGAACCAACCCGGACCATGCTCACCCCTAGTCATGTGTGCTTATGACTGTCTTTTAATTCTGTTGAGCACCTACGTTTTTCCATGAAGCTTGAAACAATTTTCTCTTTTATGGCATGGTTTCTTGTAGAAACTGCACCATAAACATTCACTACCCGTTGTCTTAATCGGATCCAGTCTCTTGTTTTTGTCAGGATTTGTTTCCTCCTTAATTGCTTTCATGGCAGATCCTTCGGTGTGTTGGTCTTCAAGCATTACAGTTCTTCAGTGTTTTTCTCCTCTCACAATAGAAAAAACTTCATTCGAGAATCGCAGTGACTTCTTTCTTAGAATCTGAACTTGAATGCGATCAAAGTTTGCATTCAGACCTACCAAAACCTCAAAACCCTCTCTCTCTCTCTCTCTCTCTCTCTCTCTCTCTCTCCATATTGTGGCGCCCCCTGACGGCCCCTGATCCGTTAGGGTTGCCACACTTCTTTCCTTATTATGGATGTCATTTTTTTATCGATAGACTTCAGGGAATCCATGTGGGAGTTCTATCACACACTTCATTGGTCCCTATGCCAAGTATATGGCGGAAGCATATCCAACAACTCTCATTTTACTACACATAGAAATGATGCACACACTAAACATGTTTATAGATAATAGCCGGACACTTTTATTTACACATATCTACTAGATGAACATTGTTTGTTGGTACATCCAAAATGCCGTAGTTTCCCATACTCGGCTATACTTCAAAAGTTAACCAACATCTTTAGTAGCCATTTACATAGAGTCCATCCTTCAGTGCCAGTGTCCAAAAATTCTCCCTGCTGTCCTCACCCTCATGGTCACTCCATGCCACTCGATCCCCCGTTGTTGCCATCATCGCTTCTCCTCACCTCAACCGTAGTTGGTAGCTTGTGGTTTGCTCGCCGTCAATGCCACTGGACCTAAGGCAAGTTAGAGTCTACTAACCTATGTAGTGGAGTGTTGTTGTTGTTGTTTGAGGAAGTGCTGTTAGATTAGTAGAATGTGAACTTTGGTATTGGATATAGGTTAGGTGATGACCAAGAAAATTGGGGTTAGGGAATTGAGGAAATGTTCGGGTTTCCTATGTGTGATTTCAACTTTTTGGATTTAAATTGAACATAGATTTTGGGGACTACTAAATCTTGAAAATTTGCCGTAAATTGATTAGAAAAACTTCCTGAATTGTATGAAAAACTCTATTTACCATGGCACCGACCTCAAATATTTTAAGAAAACGGGCGGTGCTTTCAAATCTCGAATTCTACATCAATTTTTCTAAACCATTGAAAATCGGGTTGAATTTTGGACTTACCTTGCGAGTTTTCAAGTTTACTTATTGTTTTGATAAATGATTTGTCGTAAGTGTGGGTACTATTCTTGGGTTACTTTTGGTGGATTTTGAAAATGCTGGAAGGTGAATTGTGAACATGGAATTTCGAAAAGAATCAAGGGATTCCAGATGTCGATGATTTGAAAATGTTTTGGTATTGAAATAGTTTGATGTGTCATTGCTACCGTTAGATCCTCGAGTCAACGATGCCCCAGGAGTCGGGTTGCCCATAGGATCGTAGTGCCGATGCCTTTGGATGCTTGGGGACCGGTGAGCCCTAGAGGTTCCTCGGGAGAGTCGGGATGCCCGGATGTATGACGATACACTTTTTGGAGGGTAGGGGCAATCATTGATTTGGCGAGCCTTGGCGATTCCTTGTGATGATAGGTGAGGGTGCGAGATGCCTGGACGTGTGACTTAACATGCTCTGGATGCCTGGTGACTAAAATATGGAACCGGAGACTTTCGTGATGCCATGTTAGGTGCGAATGCTTGGAGGGATGCAAACACTGGTCCTCCAGGAGAAAAATCTTTTGAATTTTAAAAGCCGATTATTCTGCTGAGTTACGCCATTTTGATAGTTGCACCTAATTATAGGACAAAATTGTGTGACACGGTATGTGACGTGTCATAACGGTTTGGCCTTATAATCGGGACCCACGTGATTGAAATGATGTGTTTTATGTATTTTGCATGAAATTAGGTGATGATAATTCTACATAATATACTTTAGTAGATCTTTAGTTGCTGAGGGGTTGTACTCACCTCTCGTGGGGACTAACATATTTCAGAGTAAAAAAGATGTCTCTGCTACCCGCACCTCCTAGTACATTCTATGAGATCCCTATTGACTTACAGTGGAAGCAGTCGGAATACTAGGATCCTGACTTACAGGGACTGACTTACGTTCGAGTGAGGGTGATCGTGATGATCGACACTGGTCTTCCCTCAGGTCTTGTAATCCAGGAATATGTCGTCCTCTTCGTCCGTCGGAACGGGCAAACTCTGGGGCTGCTGCCACCACCACCAAAAGACAACGACGAGGGATCGAGTGGCATGGAGTGACCATGAGGGTGAGGATAGTAGGGAGAATTTTTGGACTCCGGCACTGAAGGATGGACTCTATGTAAATGGCTGCTGAAGATGTCGGTTAACTTTTGGAGTATCGCGGGTATAGGAAACTATGGCCTTTTGGATATATCGACAAACAACGTCCATCTAGTAGATATGTGTAAATAAAAAGTGCCTGGCTATTATCTATATGTGTGTTTAGTATGTATCATTTTTGTGTTTAGGGAAAGGGGAGTTGTTGGATACGTTTCCGCCATATACATTGCGCAGGGACCAATCCGTTAGGGTCGCCACCTTACTTCTGCATCCTGGTTGTCCTTTTAATTTAATCATGGGTGGCCTTACGTGAAAAGATTTCTAGGTGAGATGCTATCACGAGAATGTGACGATACGGTGAGGGTGGTGACGAAACGGCATCCACAAGTGGTGCCAAGACGTAGTCTGATGACAAATTCGTCGACCTTGTATTGTTGACTGGTCGAACAGCAAGGAAAGGCGCGGCTGCATGGTCTTGTACGTGCATGGGGGAAAGGCAATTTATCTAGGGCTATTAGGTAGTCAAACCTCCTCCTTTGCTGACCCCCAAATGGACGTATGCATGGCTATGCATGGGCGAGTTCCTCGATCTCGTAAAGGAGGGGTACCTTGATGGGGCTGCAACTTCGGGAGTTGACGTCTCCGTGTGCTTGAAAAGCTCGCTTGACAAGGTACACACGCGAAAGATGTTGGTCTCGCGAGTGGCGTTACACGTAAGAAAATTTTCAATGAGATGATAAGCTATACGAAAATCGGATCGTCTCGACGCAGCAAAGACCTAACCACGAGGGTACGTCATAAGACCATCACAAAACGTGACGTCTCGGTCCGGCGATGGTGATAACGAAACGGCGGCCGCAAGTGGCACCAAAAATGTAGTCCAACGACAAATTCGTCGACCCGTCACGGACTTTCACTTATTTGGGCTCCGGCGAAATCCGGATGTCACACATATGATTTGGAAGAGTATTAGTATCTTCAACACACCTCATTTATATATTCAAATTGTGATCTATTTCAAGCCAAAGACCTCTCATGAGATTATAGTAGTCTATCATAACGATTACTTTGTTTTGTTGTTGAAGCCTTCATCTTGAACTTTTGAATAAAATTGACGAACAACCTCCAATATGTCCTTGACAGTTGGGAGAAACGTGTAGTTGTTGTTGATTTCAGATTACATCAAGCTCCACAATCATAACATAATTGAGGAATCTTCCTAATCTCACATCTAAAACTTAGGATCACCTTGTCCTGGCTAGTGTCCTCTAGATGATTGAGCTTCCCTTTTCCTTTAAGAAACATCCTCACAATTTGTGCCCACTGAAGATAATTTATTCCATCCAACTTCAATCAATAAGTTGGATTGATCCTGAAGAGAGGACCCAGTTTGGTCGGAGATAACCTTCCCCAAATCTTCCATTCGACAACTTGAAAGGATAGATTATAGCAAGAGGCTAAGAAGGGATCAAGTAACAAGGGTGGTTATCATATAATTGAAGGATAGCAATAAGGGTGGTTAAGTCAACAATAAACAATAGCAATAAGGTTCAGTGAAGCAGTAGTAGTGGAAAAAGAACCATAGGCTGCAATGAAGCAGCAGTACTGGGAAAAGAAATAGAGGTAGGAAATTCATATTAGAAAACTAGGCTTTCATACCATGTAGAAACGAACCTGTGTTTTTCTTATTATCATCAAGTAATTACAAGATGTATATACACAGGATTAGAAGACCTAAATTAGATGAGAAACTTTCGGCCAAAAAAAATAAAAATAAAAATAGATGGGAAACCTATTTTAGGTATAAATCCTAATTAGCCCATAAAATCTGCCAGTAGTTAATTTACGGCTAACAAAATCAAATCATATAATATCACATAATATTCCAAATAATTAGGGAGAAATTATAGGAGATTTTCAAATAGAGTGTATCAAGCACAGCATGTGGAAACACTTCTTGTTACAATAGGAGTATTAAGACTCAATACGCAAACTTTTTAAAACATTCGAACGGCTCATCCAAATATTAATCTGCCTTGTCTATTCGAGCCAATCACAATAGCCATCATTTGGGCGTAGCAAGGGCACTAGGGATTAGCATGTTTTTAAAGTAGAGATTAGAACCGAAATATTGATTGCAAACGTTGAGGAACCTATCGATTCTAAACATTGAAGAACCTATTCCGACAAGTGGATTTATGAAACTAGAAATAAGTTTTTTGTATTTCTCTTTTATTTATTTAAGTCTTCACGCAATCCTATAATATTTCATGATATATAATGATAAGTATATAATTTAAAATCATTAATTTAATTTCCATTTTATGACTAAGATCTATTTTGTTAATATTTCATATTCTTTGCGTGTTTAAATATAAATGGTAGTAAATGAATTGTAGTAACAAGTAATGATCATTAAATGTGATAATTCATTGTAATTGTTCAATTAATAATATAAATGAAATCTAAGTAAAACTAAAGCTGACCGAAAGATATGCAGGGCAAGTTTCAACTTTCAAAAAATAAGTAACCTGTTCTAATGGGTAGGTTTTAGATTTCAAATAGAATTTATATAGAACCTGAAACCACTCACATCTAGGGCACATGACATTTGATTGAACAAAGCTAGTTGCATGAATTCAACAGAGACTCTACCCAAATGCTTCTTCCATTCATAAAAAAATGACTGCACTTGGTCCCTTGATACACTAACAAAATTGCATCACGCCGTTAGCATGGGAGTAATATCAATGATTAACAATACAAAAATATAAACTTAAGACGATGACTAACAATACAAGAATTTAGACTTAGGACTTCCGTTTCTTGTCAGATTTGGAGCCAGGGTTGTTCCTGCTTCGCTTTTTCCCGCTCTCTTGATTCTCTTTGTGCTTTTTATGTTTCTCCATTTTCTCTCCACTAGATTTGACACTGATGACGCCACCTGAGGTGATCTTACCTCCGTTTTGCAGAGCACTCTCGAAATCGGATTCTCTTCCAACAATGGCATACTGTTGAAGAAATTCAGGGTTTAGGAAACCCTCTGCCTTGGTCTTCATCTCGTCCTAGCATGGTCAAGTCAAGTCAGTGCAAGGAAAAAGAAAAGAAAAAATATAAAATAACAAGGGAATTGACCAATATCAACGTTACCTCAACTTTCTTCGCTGCCTCATTTAGATCTTCATCCACAGATACACTGTGTGGTTCCAAAATGACCTGAAATTGGAAATTCCCAAATTTAGAACACTTGTGCGTATGCTCATATGACTCTATCATGTGATTTATGCGGTTGTTACATATTAGCAGTTTGATTTCCATTGCAGAGGGTACTACCCAACTTCTTATCATCATCAATGACGGTCATCAAAGTGTAAGGAATTATTTTGTGGTAACAGATGACAAAGTTTTTAAGTTACCTCTTTCAAGCGAGGTAGGGCAGAGTCTATCTCCTTTGCTGCAATAGCATGTAGATGTTTGTAGAACTTTTTCATAACCTTGATGAACAAAGACAAAATTTGCTGCCTCTCCAACTTTATTTGTCCCTGTAGAATACAAGTTCAACATAAAATCCACCATCCAAGCGAGTGGCAAGGAAATCCTCTGATTAAGAGCTCACAAACACTAGAACACCATAGAGGCGCCTCACATGTCCCAGAAAAAGTGACGTTATAAGAAGAAAAGGAAAACTCATGCATGATAATGCTAGTGCAGATAGCAGTCGTTCATCAAATGGCCAAAAGCAACTCTGATGCTAAATAAGACTCTGAATGATATCTAAGTTTGCAAAACCAAAGAGCAGACATTTGAGAATCAAAGCACCCCCAAATAAAAATGTAAAACTGATTCACGTCCCAGGGAGCTTACACTTCCCTCTTAGACAACCATGTGAGAATCTAGACATCCCTAGACAGGCACCATCAGATTAAGTGATAATTGTAGCACTAGTTTAGACACAGCGCAGACTGCAAATCCACCTTACAATTTTTTCTAGCTTGCAACTGAAAAAAAAGAAGAAAAAAGTTGAGCACCAAAAGCAAATGACAAACCCAAACTCAAGTTCACCGTTTAATAATGTGCACAAAGGTATCTAGCATGAGGGTACATGAACAAGGGCACAGACCTCAACATAGCTAATGTCATGATGCTGCAATCCAACGCATAGCAAGACTGATGCCTGAGCATATGATAAAGAAACTGGAAGCTTCTCCTGGAAGTATGTATGCGAAAGAATTGGCACAGTGTCCAGAATCTGTAAATTATGAAGGGTGCGTCAGAATATATTATAGTTTGTCAGGTAATGACATCAAATGCAAAATATGTTGGATGACACTTCAATTGTGCTTCTAAGTTGACAAGGGGCAAATGCCATATAATGATCATTTATTAAAGCAAAAGAATGTTTCACTACTTGTGTATTGCAAGCAAGCCACCTCCTTTGATAGTTTTCAGCGAAACAGGTAGCTAGATTCTTAATTGAGTATATAGCACATCCTGGTCCAACTACTCCAGAAATGAGTCCAATGTCTTCTCCAGGAATGATCTCAGGTAATGAATTCAACTTTGAGCATATAATGTACATGCAGCATGCTCTCTATCATCATTATTTTTAGGACTCCTTCTCATATAAATTACTTCTGCCCAAGCGCATTTCAGCTCAAATGGTTCTGAAATCAGAATGAAAACAACATATCTCAAAATACTAAAAAAGATCGTATTTGTTCTTACCATATGATAATCGGCAAGATTATTAGTATAAGCTTCAAGTCGCTTCATATCATGAGGTGATAAAATTTGGTTGAGAGAAAATCCTTCCGAGGTAGATGGGTTGATTTCCTCATTGTTAAAGTTAATCTTCGGATCCAATATGCTGGTAGATAAGAGACAAGAAGCAAATTCAGTGAAACAAAAAGCATTTCAAGCAAGACTGATTGAAAAGAACGTAAGCAGAGTGATAAATAAATTAACTTACCTCATAGCAAGTTTATATTCCATATTACGAAAACCATAGCTCAAAAGCCTTGCAAACCTTTGCTTGAAATCTGGCATTTTCAATCAAATTAAAGGGTTTTAGAGAAGATCAGTGCATGGGGAGCATGGGAAGCAATTAAAGCATCACCTTGAGGGGCAAGAATTACCTCTATAAAATGGACTGAAAAAACCCCACTGATCAGATCCAGTGACATCAATATCATCATTTTTTAATGGCTTCAAAACCATACAGGTGTGTTCACCAGTCACGGTATTCTGTAATGAAGAAGAAAGGTCAAAACACCACCAAGAACCAAAAAAAGTACGTATTCAATGTGCTTCAGCTAAGTCATCTTAACTGGAATCTGGCCAATGTAAAATGGGACAAACTTATGTTTCCTCCAGAAGCGAAAAAGGTCCAGAGTAAGACCAAAGGAGACACCAATATAATGGAGCTTTTCAGGCCGTCTTTCACGAAGATGAACTAGCAAAGGAGGAAGATTAGCTTTGGGTTTTATGTTCTCTTCCAGCAAAGATGCCTGAAATCACATCTGATGTGAGAATAGTTTTAACTAACAATTAACATTAAAACCAAGGGACATTTTAAGTACAACAAATATGTACCAAAGGGGGTGAAGACAAGTTACAGAAACAACATAATTGAACTACCAGAGCTGAATATATAATTGAATTACCAGAGCTGAATTCTTTTTTTGACTTTATCTCTTAAATTGACCAAAATAATTCTATATCTGAAAATGTTTTGGATCGAATTAGATGTAGATAACACACTTCTGGTCTCTAAGTCGAAGGTCATTCAGTGCAACTTGCAGAACTTAATAAGGAAAAAGGCAAAACTAAAAGATACAGCTCTACTCGATTCATGTGGGTCGCTTCTATGCTGCTAATCTAAGACATCAAATGTCAATGTTAAAAGACTGGCTATAGATCCAATGCACAGAAGAATGCAAAGGATTGCAAACTTGCTTGTAACATTGAAATCCACTCGATTCAGAACATTTTAAGTCGTGATTTCATCTTATCTCAACTACTTGTCTTCTAAGAGTGTGAGGATTGTTGAATCTAGAGATCATGCAAAATAACATTTCAACTTGCAAATGGGGAACAAGGGGGACATGAATACGTTTAATTCTTGTGTCAAATGTTTTAGAATGTTAATAAGAAATTTAAAGTAAGTCAATACTCAATAACTGACCGTGTTCAGCTACAGTCAATAACTGAACATACTCAACCACCCATTTTCAGTCACAGTTTGGGTAAAATTTGAGCATCAATCTACAGTACTCCACAACTCTTGTCAACATAACACTTAAAGATGCACTACCTAATTATAAGAATTAACTACAGAAGTTCAAGATCGATGCACCTTCTGTGCTGCTTCTGTCACTCTGACAGGTGGCTCCTCTTCCATATTTTCAATCTCTGCTTCTGAAATATTTGTCAACTGTCCTTCAAAGTATCTGTGTGAAAGTTAGAAGTGCATAAGTCAATACATTTAGTACAAGTAACTGTTTAGTAACTGTTATCCCAGTAAAGGAGTATTGTTTATTAACATCTTCTAACTCGGCTCCAACTGGACGTGGAGCTTCAGCATAGTATCAGAACATTCAGATATTTTATTCACTCAGTTATCTATAGTTGTATCAACTGCATCCTCTAGAAAGAGTAACCTTTCTCAATGTTTCATCATAGACAAGTCAAGACGGATATTTACTTATTCTTTTTCAGTTGCAGTAGCTCACGCTATGCATATGCCCGTGCTTTTGAGATCGTCTTTCACCTAATCCACTTTTAATGAGTCTACATTAACTTTATAGAACATAGAAGTAACGATGACAAGTATTAATACATAAGTAGGCAAAATGAATTAGCAATCAACTAACCTCGATAAGAGGTCCACAGCAGTTGAGCCATATCCAAGCTACAGTATGTCAAGTGAAAGAGTAAGATAAACAAAAGAAGCAACGCTAAGTAAATAAGAAGCTTTAAGGAAAAAAGTTACCCTCATTGCACTAGGATGTGTGGCGATTCGCACAATCCTAGCACCAGATAGACTAGGGAAAACAGTGTCCTGGAACTGCTCAGAGAACTTCCATGGAATTTGATCTCCAGAGGGTTGATGCCCATCACTTAGACTTTTGATCACAGATTTACGAGATATTTGTCCTTCAAGACAGACCTAAAAAATAAAAAAGGTAGTAAATACAACAGAATATCCCATCCATAATGGAGTTTGGTAATCATATCCTTTCCTTAAAAGATTGGATCAACACATATGACCATAATTAACAATCTCATTTTTGTCAAATATCGAAATGGTGTAAACAGAGATTCCTTCCATCCCCCACCCTCCTGGGCAATGAGCATGACACTCGGTGTGCACAAGCGCAAGTGCAAGCGAGAGAGAGAGAGAGAGAGAGAGAGAGAGAGAGAGACCTGTAGGACACACAAGATGTCGGGCAGTTGATTCCGGGACTCATCAACAGGTCCTGCAAATACTATTTGAGGATCGAGGGATAGTAAAGGAAACACATAAAGCTAATCATATGGAATGAGCATACCAAGCAATACAAACAAGTGGTGTGCTGGAGCATCAGCCATTAATTGTAAATCATTCGGTGAGTTTTTGTAGTGAGATGCAACATATAAGGCCATCATCCTCTGCATGCAGAGAAGTGATTTAGGACCAATAATCCACATGCAATAGTTTTGCATTCCAAAATCACATCGGATGAAACGTATTTACCTGTAAAAACAACTCGCTGTCCTTGTGATAGGAAAAAAGCGTATCTCTATTTACATAGTAGAGATCACACTCGCTGGGAGAGGGTAACCTACAAGGAAAAAGACAGAAAGGTTATAAATGAATGTCTAAGAATTAAGTAGCTTCACCCCCAAGGACACTAACAATTGCATCAAACCTGGTAATACTAGGAACATAATTGGCAACATCAAGGCAAAGCAACGCATTGAGCCAGGATTCAATTGGATCACCAGAAGCATATCTGATAGATTCGGCCAGTTCAATCTTCTTGAAGAGACGACCTACATTTGTATAACTTTAAAAACCACATACATGTGGAACAAAAGACAAAAGATTTGCATAGATTTCCCACATTAAAATATGTAACATGCCTAACAACAATCAATCACTTTAACTTTTCATGTTTGTTATATTTTCAGTGCCCAATGCAGGCTGAAACTCTGAAAAGATCTTGAATATGGAGGAATTGATATTAAACATAGTGCAATGGCATTAAAGAATTCATGTGGCTCGCTTTGTTTGTTTTGTTTTTTAGTGCTCTAGGATTTGTTCCTGTACAATAAAAGTGTTCCTATTCAGAGCCATATATGGCTTTATCAGCTAGAAGCCAAGTCCCAAAAGTGTGTCAAAGAAAACATTTACTTATTGACAAAAATAAAAACTTATTGACCAAAATAAAATATCAAAGAGGATGGTCATTCCTCTGTATTTTATTTGCATATTACAGACAAAATGCAATATTAAAATTACCAGAATGAGCTGCCTCAGCACCATTAACTGTTGCATGACTTTGCTCTTCCAATTGCTGTAGAAGTTTCAGTGATAAAGAACGCCCGGTACCTTCATAACTGTTGACAGGGAAAAACTTATCAGTAGACGAATTGTACCATATGTTCTGAATACTACAACCCTTGAGCCAAAGTGTGTGCTGCATAAGCTGACAATTCACCACTTACTTCACTGTAAAATCTGACTTAGTAAAACTGCCTTTAAAACCCTTGTCTCTTTTGTAAAATTGGTTACTAAGGGGGGAAAGGATACATTTTGAAAGTTCATTGATTTATGTGCCTTACTTTTCAAAAAATATAATTTTGTTGAAGTTAAACTGGGAGAGAGGATGAGCAATTATAACAAGAAGGGTGTTGTATCCTTAGAGTGCTTAAGGAGTTGAAACAACGAACATTTAAGGAAGAATGCATTTAAATTGTGCCACTTAATGAAATTCATCTCTTGCTTCCAAGATAATTAAAAGATGAGTACAACAAAACATACCCATTTACTGTGGATGAGAGGAACACCAGATATGGACCAAGCAATGATTTAACAACTGGCAGTGGAATTGCAGCTGCTTCATCAACAACCAACAATTCAACTTGGGAAAGCTTCTCATGCTCATGTGGTTGTATGTACTGCAAGATGCATTGCCAGGACAACTTAAGAGTAGAACCACAAAATAAGGGGCAGGGGAGAGGAGGAGGGGGGCAGAGAAAGATAGAGAGGTTTGGGGCAGGAGGGAGAGGGGTATTTATAGCTTCAGATACTCAGAATAAATCATAATCAATAACTATCAGAGTAAAACTAATGGTTCTACAAAAACATGATAGTCCTAAATAGACAATCCACACTGTTCGTCCCCCATGTCCAACAACTCATATTCATATCTATCTAGATAAAAGGAACAATATGCCCAATATGATAGGCGATTGGAAACAATGACTAATGACCTTATCAAAAGTCTGCATTAAGCCACTCAATTGAGTACATGGTCAACAAGTATCTAGATAGAAAATGATGGACTTGGGCACAATATCCACACAATGTACAATGCCTATTGACAGAAATTAACATAGCATAAAGAACATTCTTGGGTTCAACTATTCTCTTCCACCAACCTGAATTGTTTGTCTGTGCTGCCTGTAAATATTAATTCTCACTATTGCCTTTTTAAACTCTGGACTGGCACTTCTCACCAGATCATAATCAATATGTTCCTGAGACAGAAAGTAGCAGGATTCAGCTGAAAGTTGAATATATAAAAAATCAAAAGCCCATGGAGCTCATATTCAACAGAACCCTGTCCAACAATAAATGTGCCTTGAGCATTAAACCATATCGAAAACTTGACACGTATGTATTGTATCTACTTTAAATGCTACTTTTGTTTGAAAACCAAGTAAAATTGTATATTTGTATATCCTTGCATGTTTAAATCCATTCAGCAACAGAAAATGCATAGCAACAGGAGTGTTGATAATTACAAATTAAACAACATTACCTATTCAAACGAAAATTTAGAAGTTTGTTCTATTTATCCTCAACTCTGATTCTTAAAGAATTCAATTAGGTGAAGAAGCAATCTTTCATTTCAATTCAACTTACAAACAATGATTAGAAAATAAGTAACTGAATCGTGAATCATCACCCCGTTTTGGAAACAAAACATGCAGAAAAGCTGGGCAGACCCAAACCAGAAACCTAATCATCCAGTCATAACTCAAAGGTATGATTCTGATTTATTTATCAACACCCTATCTGATATGTCCAACAGAATAGTTCATCACACGGGTCAATCTTCAGTTTTAACTCAGATGCAGGTCAAAGTAAAAATTAGATAACCCAACCATGACCATTATCTCTCGACTATGATTGGAGATCTAGCCAATTTGGTTGTAATGTCACTAACATACACTAATAAATCTCGCATCATCTCTTAACTGTTAGATGAGCTTTTATTATTCGCAATAACCCGAACTTAGACTGGGGACCGGACGGTGATCTTCTTGCAAAGCTAAGAAATTTTGCCAACCCACTTGGTGAGATAATAATTTATTCAACGTACTAAGGAAACAGAAAAATAATATATATTACTGCAGTTTAATCCATCCCAAATGATATTCATTTAAATTTTAACTGATTTTCAGGAAAAGCACAAAAAATCAATATTCTGATAGGAAATAACAGAATCCCCATTTCATCGTTACCTTGCCTGGAAGAGAGAGAGAAAATGGTCGACATCCCAAAAACAGTGACCATCAAAGCTCTTCAACCGAAACTTCATGAATTTTCAATGGAGCAAACAATTGATGCCCAAAACCCCACTTCTCACAACAAACACTGACAGCTCAATCTAAACTTAATACAGGTGTTTTATCCATGACCTTACTAAATTAATCTGGTGGGGCTCTTATTTTTTCCATATAGAACAAGCATGTTCCATAAAACATAACAAAGTGGAGATAAGCTGTTGACTCTGAGTTATCAATCATCCTGACTAGCAATAGAACATTAGAGTAATAGCAATGGAGAAAAGAAGGGAGAAAGAAAAAGCAGTGGAAATAAATGTACCTTGTATTCAAGTGAATCAAATCCCTTGCAAATAAATTCAAATAAAGTTTTCAAATTCTCTGGACTTGGTGCAGTCACAAAGATATTTGAATACCTAGTACAAAAAAACTTCAGTTATCAGGATGATGAAAACGTGGAATTGACCAAAAAAAAAAGTATAATGAAAATGAATAAATAATTACCCAGCAGCAATAGCACCAGCGATTGCTAAACCAAGGGCAGCTGATTTACCACGACCCCGAGAAGCAAGTAAAGCAATTGTATTACGTAGAGTCTTATCCAATATTGCATCAAGAAATGTAGTGACAGCTTTCCCCTGTCCAAAAAGATTGATTGTACTATAAGCCACTGAAGACAGATGAAAGATTTTCTCTAAGATCACTGCAAATTGAAATTCAGAATATCCACCTGATCTAGAGTGCAGCATTTCCTTATCAAAGGTCCAACAGGAAAATCATCAATGAGTTGCTCTTTTAAATCTTTTAGGTCCCTCTCCGCTTCTGATAGCCCTTCAGAGTCCTTAAACCACCAATTAGGAGGCAGACAATCAAATACTGTCCTGTAATAGTTGTAATGGGAAATGCAGGAGGAAGAACAGTACAATGTGTCGTGTTGGGAAGACCTACTAAAAGAGCTTAAACTTTCTACTTAGAGAATTTCCTACACCAGAAGAAAGAGAAAATCTATTTATCACCTCTTTTGCCGGAACTGGAGTAATTGATCTGATGTGAGAAGATATTGGTAAAACATTGAGCTCGTCATCCATAACGACACAAGATTTGCACGAAGCGAGTGATAACAAGAATCTTTCATTAAAGCGTCCAGTAGCCTCAGAATGGGATTCAGTACGGAACCTCTCGTGAACATCCTGTAATCACAATATTAAATTAGGTGGCCAAACCATAAGACATTACCATGAGGCCGATACTATACATCATAGTGATGGTGTACAAAGACTACTTGATGAAGTGAGAGATTTTAGCAGCAATATAATATATTGCAAGACAAAGAGTACCAAACCATGAGATATTGCAAGAGGAGTATACAACATACCATAACCATGGTATAAAGACTAGTCAATGAGGAGAGATTCCGAAGCAGCAATACAATCAACCCACCACCCTCCACTGTTTCAATTGTTCTGGCAAGTAGATTTGGGGTCAAAGCTTCAAAATCCTAGAAGAGTGCAAAACGTATTTAAGCATGCAATAGAAATTTAAATATTGCAAATTACTATGATTAGGGGATTGTAACTAGAACTGCATGTGGGAGCAAATTGGGAAGAAGAACCACCTGAAGTATGCACATTCCAAAAGTGTTTCCAAGAATTCTTTCAGAATCCTTGTACAAGCAATATGTCAACCCTCCGCTTTCCACGAAGAGCGAAAAAGGGTCAACCTTTTCTGGATCCAAGAGGCCCCTCTGCATCAACTTTTTTATTTGCTTTCCCCGTTTCTTCTTGTGACTGCACAGAGAATCAGAATCATACCAGTGAAAACTAACATATCAACAGAACGACTGAATGCGGGCGATTATCAAGATAGGAGTGTAGGACCTAGAATGACTCTATGCGGATGATGCCATTACCCTAACTTCACATAAGGGTAATGATTTCTAACGACGCCTGAAATACGACAACGTGACGCAGTGTGGACTGCTAATGCATTTGGGGTGTTCAGAAAGATGACAACCTGCTGAGTTCAAGCTTATCCCTGTAGCACCACAAGACGGTCGGCCTGGACTTGATCACCGCCTTGCTCAGCATGTAGTGAAGATTCACAATCTGCGACCACAGCAACCAAAAAGTTCTCAACTTTCCGAAACGCAGTCCAAGAAAAATGCCAACCCAGTTCGGCAAAAGAGCAGGGCCACGAAATTCGACCCAAAAGTTCACGACTTGCGGAACAGAAAAAGGGGCAAAAGTTCACGAATTCAACCGGCAGGGGCGAATTAGCGAATCAATACGCAATCGAGCTCGAAGGTGGAGTACCTGGTCGCGGGACTTGTCGCCGACGACGACGAACATGGACCGGTGGCGGTTCTTGACGCCGTTCTCTATGAGCGTCCTGATCCGTTCGTCCACCTTCTTCCTCATCGTCGATCCTTTCCGCTGCTGATGCTGATTCCTCCCGGAATGTTATCGGCAGGGCGTGCGAATGCGGCCGGATTGCTTGCCCAGAAGGCGGTGCTAGGGTTTAACCTGCCGGCGGGATTAGGGTTTTAGGGGGAGGAGAGAAAGGGGGAGGGGTTTTGCGTGGGAGATGATCCGGTACCGGACGACGGTGTCGCGGGTCGGATCCGGGTCGGATCTCGAGCGACCCGTGCGACACCGCATGGATGGGCGGGCCGAATCGGCCCTAATCGGGTCTAGACGGGCTTGGCGACCCAGATAAGTGCCCCACGTGATAATCATCATGTTATTTGGCACTTGACGCATTTCGACAGGGACAAATCCGGATATGTCAGGATAAAAAGTGAATGAGCTACCTCGGACTTTAGGGGAGGTATAACAGTTTCGATTAAAAATTATTGAAAAAATTAAGATGACAAATACAATTAGTGTATAATTGCTTTATAAACCAAATCCATTGTTATAACGTTATTTTCAACTACCATCAATGATCAATTGCAAGTTTCACTATGCATTGCGAGTAAGGAGGCCAAATTTTGCCACCGCCCCATTACTATCATTGCCTTGTCTTAGGGGCCCCTTGCAATAGTAGCATTTTGCAAAGATAACTACCTTCACAACAATCTCCATATGTTATTGTCACATTGATCTTCATGTGAGCTTAGATCAATTTTCTATCGTGATGGTCAAAGAGAATGGCAACCATCACAATTTATGCTCGCTTAATCCCTAAAATAGATTAGATTTTTCTAAATTTTAAGTTAATTCTAGGCTCCTACCAATTAAGATATATGACATAAGAAATTTCCCCGCAATTCTAATCCTATCGTACCCTAATCTCATCTCAAATTTCAATCTAGACGACTAAATGCTGCCTAAAAACATTAATTTGGAACATCTATTGCCTAATAGCGCGTGTCGGAACTTCATTCCATATAGAACAAGAGTACTCTCTCTCTCTCTCTCTCTCTCTCTTTCTCTTCAAAGCCCTCCTAAAACCCAGCGTGTACCTCTCCGTGCTCGCGTCAATGGCGGATTCCTGGGCCGGCACGAGCCACCTCCGTCTCCGCACGGCCTCTCTCCCTCCTCTTTCTGCGACCTCTCGTCCCCATCACCTCGTCCCCAAGCTCTCCTTCAGCATCTCCCGCGGTTCCCCCGGACGCGCGCTCGTCCACCCGCCTCCCCTCACGCGCCGCCGCCTTCCGCCGCTCCGATGCCGGCCCGAAAGACTCCACATTCCGCCGAAAGCCGCCAAATTGAGCCTGCCCACGATCCCCTCAGACGACGGCGGGCGTAAAGCCCGCGCCTTGCTCTCGCCTGCCGCGGGATTCCTCCGGTTCTTGTCCGAAAAGCTGGTGATTTGTCTTCTGGGTTCGTTCGTTTTCGTGGGTTTCGTTCGTTCGAAGCCGGGTCTCGCGCTGTCTTCTCCAGCGAGCGAGGCGAGCCCCCAGACGGGCGATGCGCGGGAGGAGGACGGTGACGAGGAGGAGATGAGCGAGAGGCTCTTGGAGACGGACCCGACGAATGTGGAGGCGCTGAAGGTGGTCTTGTATGGGAAGATGAGGAGGGGGAAGACCAAGGAGGCGGTGAAGTACGTGCAGAGGCTGGCGGATGCGGAGCCGGACGAGGTTGAGTGGAAGCTTTTGCTTGCTCTGTGTCATGAGACGATGGGTCAGATCAGCACTGCGAAGAGGCTGTTCACGGAAATCTTGGAAGAGACGCCTCTTATGCTCAGGGCCTTGCACGTATGATCCTTTTCTTCGGACTCATGCTTCTGTTGTTATGCTTGGCTCATTTTAATTAGCTATGTTAGACAGAATATTCCGCGAATTTTACTTGAAGTGGTATTAGGGGTTATGCCCAATGGGAAATCTTGCATAGCTAAAGTTAAGTTGACGGTTGGTGAGAAGAATGGAATTTGTACATATGAGAAAGGGAAGGAAGGTGATTTGAATTGGGTATTTACATGGTTCTGAACTTTGGCATTTCTATAAGTGAGTTGGATGTAATGTATCTGGAGGTTTTGCAAACCAAGAAGTAACTTGTTGCGCTGGAGGAATTCTCTTCCAATCGAGAATCTCTAGGGTCATGGTCATCAAAATATTTTATGACCTTTAGAGTCGGGAAGAGGACTTTCTGCAGCTTCATTAATTATAATACATTTTGACTCGTTTCGTGTCCCTATTATTATTTGGTACTTTTCATACATACTGTATACTGTTTTACTGCAACTCCCTTACTGTATTCTTCATTCCTCAATATGGATTTTCTGGAAGATCGAGCTTCCTTATAGTGCCATTTAGTTGTATATAATTTCATACTTGCACTTCTGCTTTCATTGACTACCTGTCAGGGTCATATTTAACGTGTTTTTCCTCTTTCCTTTCCCTATAAGGAATAGTTAAGTGAATGCCAAAAGTGCATGTGCAAGGGCTAGTATTGATAAGTCTGTGCCATAGGGGGAAAAATGACTTTCACTGCAAGTCATCGGCGTACTATGAAAAAGCAGGGCAGCTTTTGTATGTGTAAGTCTAATGCAAAGAAGTGCCTAAAGGGGTACATTTTCAGGTGCTAATTTATCGGTTTTTATAAAGGCTTAGGTTAGTCTAATTCAAATTAGCGCCCGTTACAGTGCCAATTTGATGATGAGACATTTACATAAATGGGTCTGAACTGCAGCTTTAATTGGGTTTTAGGCTTTTAGCAACTCCAGGCCCTTCATTAGAAATGTCATTAGCTTATATAAAGAAAATCCACTGTGGTATAAAGACTGAACAGATGGTGCAGGTTAACAGTACAATGAACTGTTTCTTATGGAAAACAACAACAAAGGAAAAAAAAATGAGAGAATGGTCAGACTAAAGCCCTAGAAATTTGGAGTTGGAAAAATGGTTCAATTGCTTATTTATTTGACGATTATGTGTTATTGGTTTTGTATTGCAAAATTTGTGTTGAAGCTTATGCTCTTTGTTTTTTAATACAGGGTCTGGCCATGGTGATGCATAAGAACCAAGAAGGGCCGGCTATCTTTGAGATGCTAAATAAGGCTCTTGAATTAGCCCGTCGTGAAAATAGAGTCACTGAAGAGCGAGATGTCAGGATTTTAATTGCTCAAATGCATGTTGTAGTGGTAGTTGATATCTCCTACTTGCTACCATGTTTACTGCATTTGCTTAAATATGAAAGCCAGATGACAGAAGGGAAGACCTTAACTCACTGAAATACAAATGGTGTCACTACCCGCTAGTTGCCAAACTAGATAATAATTATGAGAAAATAAAAGGAGGGGAAGAGAATCTTGTACTAGCAAATTTTGCCACCTTTTCTAAAGGCGATTTATATTGGTGTTTGCAGGGGAACCTGAATGCGGCATTGAAAGATTTTCAAGATCTAGTTAGTGACAATCCTCGAGATTTTCGGCCTTATCTTTGTCAGGTATGTCGCATGCTCTCTGCCAATTGAAATCAAATCCTTAATTTGGTTCTCCTAGACACGGTTTTTTTATTCCTAAGAGTATTAAGAGATACGGGCATTCTGCTCCCTTGATCCATGCAATCATACCGACAGCTTCATGTAGCTGCTTAAATTAAAAAGTTTCATACTGAATAAAAGTATGGAGTATGATAGAAATACAGATTGACGTTGCTTAATTATGCTAATCTAGAATAGGTAAATTCAAATATACTCTAGCCTCTTGACCCTCAAGTTTATTCCCAATATTTGCAGGGGATAATATATAGTCTGTTGGACAAGAAGAAGGAAGCCCAAGAACAACTCGAGACGTATCGAAGCCTTGTACCTGAGGAATTTCCACAAAGAGGATTTCTTGACGATGTTGTTTCGGCAGCAAAATCGGCAACGTGGGAACAACTTCAGAAGGAGTTCAAAGCTGAACTTAGAAGTGAAAGATCATCTGGGTAGAATTTGACATTATCAGCTGATATATTCAGTTACAAACAGCAAACGGAGAGTTGAAATTAGCTTCCTCAGGGCAATGTATACTATAGAATTAGTCCACATCTGACTAAAATGGCCGGAGATTACATAGAGGTTGAGGAGTGGAAGCTAGGTTTTTCTTCAACGCCGAAAGAGAAACGAAAAATGAAAAGGCGGATTGGAACAAAGTAGGTCATTGAATTCTTCTGTCAAAATTCCAGGCATTGTGGCTTTTATAAATGGAATACTACAGATTCTTCATTTTTTAAAGTCATGGGCAATCAGAAGTTCATCATGATTAATAAGATGCAATCGTGGAGGTAGTAAGTTACTAGCTTTCCCTTTGGGCTGACCGGAAGAAAATCACAAGTTGGTTTGCCATATGTAGTAAGCATGGGTTTGAGATTTATCATGTTTGGACAAGTGACTAGTAGAGTTTATATCGAAGCACTTTATCAACCATTTACAAGAAACACACCACACAAAACCACACAAAAACATTATGTATAATGACTTGCAGACATGGCAAATGTTACACAGTAACTTATTAAGGTGGCTTATAATAGAAACCCTGAAACTTAGACGTAGCTTTTAATGGAATTGCTATATCCGCTTTGATCATCATAATACTTGGACCAGAGCATAACACCTCCATATTTTTCAGAACCTTTGATGGCTGGTAGTACTTTTGATGTGAGATCTGTCGCTGGTATGAAACCGCTTCCGGCTGCATCCGGCGAAGCAGGTAAACCTAGGAAAATCTTGGTGGCCTGAATGCTCGATGTCCATTGCTTCCATGCGTCTTCAAGACTGCCGATGTCTCCCGAGGAGTACTGACATGGAGGGTTGTTGTAGAATTGCACCCAGACATAATCGAATAGACCGGTTTTGAGGGCCTTGCCGACCGATGCATCAGGGAAAGGGCATTGGGGAGCAGCAGTCAGGTAGACCTTCTTCCCACGCTTGCTGTAACTAGAAAGATACCTGGCAAGATCATCCCAGTACAGGCCGGTCCCGCCTTCAATGTCGAAGTCGATTCCATCTAAGACTGCATTTCCTAATGGCCGAGAAGACGAACTTCCCCCCAAGAAGTTGTTCCAGAGGTAGGTCGCCACTTGCCGTGCATCATCGGAGGATGCAAGAGAGTAGCTACCAGCCCCACCTCCAATCGAGAGCATCACTTTGATTCCCTTGGCCTGGCATGATTTGATGTCAGCGCTCAATGCAGTACAAGGGTGACTGTATGGATCGTGACTATATGGATCACAATGGCCGGCAAGGTTTATCACTGGCTTCTGACCTGAACCGAAAGTCGCCAAGAAGGCTACATTCACGAACTCATACTTTCCAGTGGCGCACGTCTCCGCCAATGTTCCTTCATTCCCATTCTGACCCCAATAGATAGAGATCCCTCCAGCATCGGACTCTACCGCTAGTGCGAGCACTGCCACCAATATGAGCGGACATACTACTGCTACACGATATTCCATTGTCGGTTAATTAGCTAGATTGCTCTTCGCTCAATACTGAGAAATCTACTTCAAAGTAATAATCTTACAATTTGCATGCCAAAATCAGTTGAAGAACCATCGTTTTTATAGTGGAAGCAAATGGCCAATGTGAAAGGAGCTGTTTGGCTTTTGGTGTTAGATATCTAGAGCGTGCCTTGCTGGTCACTTGACCTCCATTTTTATCATGCTTTCAAATTGAATATTGGCGATGATGACAAGAAAAGGGCATGTCTTGAAAGGTAAACCATCCAAATATGATCCTGTCTGAATGTTTTCATGTCTCTTAGCGTTTGTCCATGGCGTCCGGGCCTGGAAGAACGGGAAAATGGCGTGCGTTCTCGAGTGTTTCTTGTCGTATGGTGAGTGACAGTGTGCTTATTTTGTACCGTATCTACGGTTTTCTTCTGGGCGTGCCTTGATGGGCAGTTCAAGATTTAGAAATCCACTGGGCTACAATCAAATTTACTCTTATCATAAGTGAGTTTGGAATATTGATGATGACCATATTGGACACAACACAAGGTGTATTTACAAAGCAAATCCCACTTTAAATCATAATCAATAGCAGCAAGGCGTAAAATTGGCGTCCTAATCAAATCTGGAGAGGTTTGTGAGCACAGAAAATGCAAGTTTGCAACCCTTCTTTTTCATGTCTAGTGCCTTGGCTGATTGATAAGATCATTGCATGGCGTTTGTGCAAAGAAAGCAATGAAGGAGAATCGAAAGGAAAACATGAAAAGGCAAAGAAACGAATATCTCCAAATCCCAAGTCGGACGAACAATAGTGAATGCTTAAATTTATAAAACGCACATTAGACTGATGTCGTGAACTTGTAACCTAATGGAACATTAAAATTATGGAATATCGATAATGAGTTAAATAAGTGGATGGGCCAAGGCTCTGAACCATCCACACCGGTTTTACGTGCCCCATCCCCGGGTAATAGGGACCGCAAAATATACAGCAATTCAACATGTGAAAGAATTAATACAGACTACAGAGATAACCATTAACTTCTGCCTCAATATTTTCATTTCCGATATTTCATGTTAGCTTTTCGTTGTAATTTGGGATAGATCAGGTAAATCACGGTAAGTATCATATACAATTTGGAAACTAAAAATCGAGTGATATTTGATGGAGGAAAAATTGGTAAACCTCTTAAACAAATGCCGATAATTTCATGTAAGAGATGTTGCACTAATATGTTGGTAAGTTTTATCAATAAAATTTGTATTTTGAAAACAATCAAACAAACATTTTAATTTAATGTGAGAATATTCAACTAGCAAGTCAAAAAAGAAATTTACCAAAGCTGAAAATTTTTGCGAAATTTTCTCAAACTATGATAGAATTGCCCTTACACTATATAGCACATTACTACGAGAAATACACTCAGCTCCTTCAATTTTACACCTTCAGGTTCACACTACCGTCACAGCCAAGAGGTTTGGTAGCTAAAGGGCCGTATCTTACCGTGGAGGACCTCCTATGATCGTTAGGATTCCCAACGAGACTTCTTCCGGAACTTTCCAAGGGCGGGCGATACGGTCATCTTGACAAGTTCTTGTCATTAGAGTCGATAGTTGGTAGGTTTGGCAGTACGATCTCGTCCGCCGAGTGAATTCTCAATCAATAGATGTAATCAGAGAGTTTCAAGTATAAGAAAGGGTGCCATCCCCTCATTTATATCCATCCAAACATTTCAGCAATACAAAAGCTCATTTCTCTCCAAAACTTCTCTCTAAAAACTTTCTCTCTACGATTCGGGTAAAGCAAGCGAGTGTGCAATCGATCGAGTAAGGCTTGGCTTAGGCGATTGATCGAGCAAGGCTTATCTTAGGCGATCCAAAAAAACCTAAGCCGCCAAACGGTCACGATCCTAATCAATCGACCCATGACACTATGCCCTTTGATACTCTATCATTCTACACATAAGCTTTTCTCCAATTAGAGCTGGCAAAATGGGTCATAAACCCATATTATGACCTATTTTTAATTAAATGTGTCATAATATGGATCAAGTGAAAGTTAAATATGGGTCAGAAATTGATCAAATGAAAGTTAAATATTGGTCATAAATGGATTTGAGAAAGTAAAAAGAAAAAAAAATGATTTGAGTTATTAGGAAACCCACTTTAAAGTTTAAACCCATGGCCTTTTTTAACTTTATAAAAATGTTTTTTTAATAAAAAATCCAAATTATAATTATTTTTCATATTTCAAATTTTTTTTCTTTTCCTTTTTCTTTCTTTTTCTTCTTTCCTTAGCCAGCGACCGGCAAGGCGATGGCCGACGACAGGCGAAGTGAGGCTTGAGCTCACCGGCAGGTCACCGACGACTGGCGAGGCTCAAGCTTAGTCTAATTTTTTATAAATATTTCAATTTTTAGGTTTTTTTAACTTTTTTTATTTTATTTACTATTTTTAATTTAATTTGAAGTTTTAATCCAATTAGCATATAATAGAAGTGTGTTTTTCTAGAATATTAATAAATTTTAGCAATACAGATCGAGTCGGGTACGGATTGGGTATGAGTCACTAGATTTACACTATAAGAATATAGATCAAAACGAGTTAAATGGATCAAATATGGGTCGACCCATTTTTGACCCAACCCATACCCGACCCGACCCACTAATTTGCCACCCCTATCTCCAATGTAGCTACACATTAGCAGATGACCATTAAATGACCATTAAATAGAAAGAGGCAGAGTCGAAATAGCCATCATCGTCAAGCAATTCTTTTGGACTTAAACTACCTTATTCATTCCAACAAAATTGTACTAATTGTGAAGATTTGGGTCAATTTGACACGGGTTATAAAGGGGTAGGTACAAAGTGATGATATAAAATTTCAGCACACAATACTTGGAGCTTCTTCCAGAGCCCACTCTATCATTAACCAGAATAAAGCTGCAGTACATCACTCAGAAATCGCAACCGTTGATTTTAAATGAAAGAATACTTCATTGTCAACCTCTTCCGAAGGTACCTAATATATATCTAAATGCAACAAATACTGATTGCCAGTGGATAGGGAAGGTGTACCTAATATACCTAAATGCAACAAATGCCAATCGCCAATGGATAGTGGAAAAGTTACACCAGACGCCCCCCAAAAAAACGAAAGAAAACGCCAGTGAAGCTTCAATGAAATTTGACAAAGGAAAAAAAAGGAGCTTCTCAAATTCCACCGGGCATATGACAGAACATTAAGACAATATGCTTGGATGCTCTTTCCAAAAGCTATCTTCAATGATATTGGAATGGTCTATGATTACTTTCTGTTTGACTTCTTCAAGCGTGCCATTCTCGGTCATCATAGAGTCTTCTCCCTGCACATTACGCAAACGTATATAATCTCTGGGCTACTATTCTTGATGAAAATCCAAAGTTTATCAGCAGCTAGAAAGTCAACTTTGTCCGAGTATAAGTCTCATTTAACACTTGACATTAATTGTGACAAGGTTAAAATCTTTTAAAAAAAAGGAGAGTAATGAACAATGTCAATAGAGGCATGCTTTAAATGTATAAGATCAAGCTAGCTCTTGCAGCCAGCATTTGTCACCAATTCGTCTCATTGGTTTTGCATAGATTAAAATAATATGCGACAGCATAAAAGAACAACAAACCTTCATGCGAAATACGGAGGAACCCCGGCGGAACATTTCAGGTAGTGTGTCGTAGTTAATGTTAAACTGTCTGATTAGAAGTTCATTCTTCTCTCTTGCTTGTGTGCCCTGAAAGAAAATGAATTTAGCATCATCATAGTAGCTGAAAAAAAGCTGAGCTCGAAAATGCTTTTGCCTATACTTTCCTTTGGGAGAGGGGGCCTAGGTAGATAGTAAATATTACATGCTTCTGGAGCATTGCTCCAGATGCATCTCAACCACGGGATATACGGAAAGACATTTAATGCATAACATTCTCAAACATCCAATAGCTGGGATGTACTAAAACTGCACACGCAATGGTCCTAAAGCACCCAATAAAAAATTCCTCAGCAGAAGAGAGAGAAACGGAGACCTGAAAATTGACCCAGACTCTTAATAGAAGATCTGGAGGAATAAGTAGACAAGAAAACTGGATTCACATCAAATAAACTCAAAGTGGTTGAATCAAGATCAATTCCACAATTCTTGTTTATTATGTGTCAGCTTCTTCTACTAGATTACTTGCAGTGAATGTACAGAAGTGTGGTGAGAGGCTAATGTATTGATGTCTTGTAGAGCAAACTTTTCAAGTACATGAAGACAGAAGAGGTCTTATAAGATGTTTAGGCAGTTGATAAAGATGCAACCCTATACTTGGAATTTTTGTTACTTTCCAAAACGCAAATTCTTCTCTAGTTGAAAAAATTCCAGATCGAAGTCGTTGAAACAGCACCAATAGAACGATAAAAAATTTGCATTCAGTCATTCTAAAAAATATCAGCATGGATATGCACAACATGTGGTTGTAAGGAAGAGAGAGGACGGGAGAGTGCATGCAAGCTGGTACATGGGTGGCATGAGGGAGAAAAAGTGGGGTTGTGGAGAGAGTGAAAATAAAACATATACAGGTAGAAGAGCACTAAACTGAATTGCAATCTCATATAAATAATAAGTTTTCCCAGATGATAATATGCAGAAACCTTACATACATTTTCTTTTTCGATAACCACCACAAGTTCTCTTGATTAGCAGTACAGGTTTACGAATTTGCATTAATCAAAAGCAAGATGCAAACATTAGATTGCATATACATTGCAAACCAAGCCATTCGCACCAAAATTACAATATGCACCAAATTGATGATAAATTAGACATGTAAACAAAAAGAAGAGCACCACTAATGTGACACGGGCCAGAGTCATTAAAACACGTAAACAGATGGAGTTCTGTTGCCCATAGGCCAGAGATATAAGATACAGCAGATAAAAGGGAAGCAAACAAAAAAGAGAAAACACGTTCTAGGACTATTAAAGGCTATCAATGCTGAGGCCTCGAAGTTCAGATAAGAGATGGTCAAAAGCACCAACATGTTTCTTGAAAAGAATTTGGCACCTTTAAATAACTCTGAGCTTCACTTTTACTCTTTCCTGACTTGACAAGCATCCAGAAACATGTGTTGTACTGATTGTTGATGTGGCCTACAAATTGGCAAAATACGTTCACAATATTCTCTAATTAAATAAATCGAACGAACTAAATGTATTTGACCGTAAAAAATTCAAAAATATCTCTTCTTAGCCCAATACTCACAATCAACTTGTCTCCATGCCAGATAATCTCGAAGTATTTCAGTGGAAGGATAGCACACAGCGCGTCCATCAAAAGAAGGCGAATACTTCAACTCTTTAAATGGGAAAAAGTCTTTCCATTTCATCACATACGCTGAAGAGAAAAATGACACAATGACAGAAACTATTTGGCTGCAAACAAATGGAAGTGTATGAGGCAACAACATTTGATTGAACTAGACAGCACAAAAGCCACTATTGCGAGCAAAGTCCATAAATTAACATTATGCTATCAAAATCTGGCACATTCTCAAAGTTATATCTTCTTGCCACCTATTATGGCAGTCAACTGTTAACATTCCCTGGGAAAAACTGCACTCCAAAAAGAAATGGTTATTTAAAAGAAATATCAATCCATTTGATGACCAGTATCAAAGATGGAAGTGTCTAAAATTCACATTCTAGAGGGAACAAACAGGTACGAACTTTCAATAAGCCACATAGTATACTCCCCTTGAAAGGAGATGCTGTTCTCAGTTATTTCCCACTATCTTTGAATAGCTTTTTGTGACTTTAGCAGAGGCATCTATCTTCAACTAATTATTAGAACCATCAGTTTTCCGAAATGATTGGCAAAGAGAAAGGAGGAATTCTTAGAATAGTCCACCTCTCTCAAGAAAAACCACCAGTAAATCACACTGTCTATTACTTGAAAGATCTCTAACATTAATTTCTACTTCCATGAACTAGGAACGTTTAGCTGAAAGTAATTGTTAATTTGTAGCATCTATGAGAAATATATCTTCCAGATGTTAATTGAGGTCTCATATATTCCACTAAAATATTCAAAGTTCCAATAAGCAGTGGCAGAATAAACAAAGACTGAGGGAAAATTTTGAAGAGGTACCTGGCCTGTCGCTGGTAAAATTTAGAATCCTTATTCAAAACAAAGCTGGAGAGTATAAACCCAAAGTGTCAGTACACCATCAAATGGTGCACTAAACAATGAATTGGAATATCAAGTAATAAGATACCTATACTCATCGCTGACCCCATAAGAGAAGACAATATCTTTAAACTCTTCCAGAACTGCCACAGCACATGAATTCATAAGGTTCAAAGCTTGCTGATCATTTGGCTTCTCAAACTCATGAACTTCCGAAAATCTACCAAAACCAAACCGAGAAAATTTCAAGTAAAAGCAAAATTATAAGATGCTGTAGTTGTAACTTAGCACTTATGTACCATTCACACTAGTGAGAATATCTTAAAATCATAAGTTTCAAGATAAGCTGAGCATCCAGAGACAAAGTAATTGACAATGACAACGTAATCTATCCTAAAAACCAATTCTATCAGAGTAAAAGTCCTATCCTTTTTATGTCCCCCTTACCATCTGCATGTCCCCATTGTGAACCTATCAAATGCCAAAATCTACTCCTACCCGGAATTTAGTCAAGAATCTTTTAGTTGTAACAATCAGTGGACACAGAGGGGAGTCTTAAATCTAAAATGTCAAATAGATATCCTCTGTCACATGCTTGCTTCGAAGAGTACACAAGACGAGAGAAAA
This sequence comes from Eucalyptus brandiana, assembly GCA_014182725.1. NCBI lineage: Eukaryota > Viridiplantae > Streptophyta > Magnoliopsida > Myrtales > Myrtaceae > Eucalyptus > Eucalyptus brandiana. The sequence continues at coordinate 65,831,204 of CM024675.1, forward strand.
GGGAAGAAAGTGCCAATCTCCCAAAAAATGAGCATTAGATCAGAAACTCCTTCTTAAGCAATATGTCCTTAGCTGTAATAAAGATTGTAAATATCTCCCATGACCATGGACAGTCCTATTCAGGGGATCCTGGATGAGCTAAACATTGAATGGAATAATCTAATTTTGACGTATAAGGTCAAGGGTGTACTAGCAACAAGTACTATACCTGTGGAAGTGGCAACCGTCAATTCTGATCACAATCCAAGTAGATGGCATCAACTTGTTTTCAAACAAAAAGGATCTGATGTATTCTGCTTTTATCTTCTTTATATCATTCTCAAAGGCACCTAGCTCCATCAAGAGATATTGCTGTCCATTCCAAAAGTTTCGCCCAGCTATATGTTCATCGTGGATCATCATAGGTTTTCGCCGCATTCTTTTGATGGGAACTCCATGCTCATTGTACTTGACTACGTCTTCTGCCTGAGCAATATACACAGAAAATAGCAATTTGACATTTTTTCCTTTTTGCTAAATTCAATTGACAAGTTAGAAGTACTGTGCAACAAAGAGCCAAAATTTGAAAAAGAAACCACTTTCACTCCTATCAAATAGCGATTCATAACAGTATAGACTGATTCAGGGGTATTTCAAGCAAACATTACCTAGCAAAAATATAACTGGTCAGGTAAATCTGAAAGTCCTAATACATATTCCACAGAACAAGCAAAAAAGTAGAATAATGACAGTAGAGAAGTTCCTCTGTTTTATCCACATTAAATGACATCGCCTCTGGAAAACTCTGTGGTACCAAAGTTGCGTAAAATGATACAAAAAGTGCATATACATAGTGTTGTTAAACCCTGAGCCGACTGGCCGGTTGAACACATTGAACCAGGAATAGGACCATGGTTGGGTCCACTTTTCATCTAAGAACCAGAATGGTCAAGAACTGGTCATATTCCCGGTTTAAAAGCTAAAACTGGTGAACCAGTCAGCAATGTGACAGGATCTTGAACCAGGTCCTTGGCTTTCAAAAACATCAAGCAGGAGGCAGCAAGGGGAATGGAACCCCTGACCACGAGAATGCACATCTACTGCCAAAGCTGACTGAGGAGTCATCAACCCAATTGTAGAACCAATTGAACCGGTTGCCTTGAACGGGAAGTGACACCGGTTCTTAACCAGTCTGGGTATAAAAACATTGCATACATATGATCTCCCAGGAAGTGACTCTGTATATGCATCTCTTAAACAGAACCAATAAAATTCATTGAATTTTTCGCCCATGTGCACAGCAATAGGATGCAGTATTTCTTTGCAATATAAAATTTATTGATTTTGATGATCACACAAGTTGCATATTCGTTGGACTTTCAAAAAATTTGCCCATGGCAATCATAACACTTCTTACAAGATTACTCAGACAGTATGAGAAGTCCAAATTCAAGAAGATCCAACTGAGAGGAAACAAACCTGCGTCATAAAGATACATGACCCTTGACGAAACATTTCAGGAAGCATTCTGTAGTTGATCCCGAATTGCTGAAAAAGAAGCTCATTTTTCTCTTGTTTTTGGGTACCCTGAAAATATGGCAGATGAATTTAGCTAAATGAAAGTAGGAACCATTGCTTGGTATAGTTACCACATGATGAAAGCAGATGAAATAGGAACCAACACACAAGGAGCATAGAGACTGCCAAAATAAGGTTGAGCTACAGAAAGTTCTATAAGAGTAGAATTTTCATGAATTTCATGTCAAGAACTAAAGGAAAAATAATTCAGATCAGATAACATCGTCAAGCAACAAAGCCCCAGAGTTCTCTATTCGACATCCTTGCAAATGAATAAGAAAAGCAACTCCACTCTAAATAACAATCCCAATAACAGCATAGAACAAACCAGCTCTATTCTAAAAGAGAGAACACATGCATACATAGAGAAGCACAAAGAACTAAAAACCTGTAAAACTTCCACTGCTTCCTTGGCAGATTTTCCACTTTTAATCAGCATCCAGAGACAAGTATTGTGAAGGTTACGGATATGACCTGTAGAAAGACAAAACCCGCAATGACTTATCAGTTCCACTAACTCACTAGTTGCCCTTCAATTATATTCCATCTACGTAGATTTTTCATATACATAAACTATTAAAATTGTGTCTGAGATATTCAAAGGAGGTAGTACAATCTAAAACCAACTTTTGGTTGATTGATTTTCCATATATAATAGCTTAAGACTTATATACTTACATTCATTTTGTCTCCATGCAAGATATGCTTGAAGAACCTCTAATGAGGCACAACAAAGAGCACGTGCAAGAAAGGAAAGTGGACACTTCATTTCCTTATGAGGAAAGAACTCTTTCCATTTTGTGGCATAAACAGAAGAGAAAAAAGACACAATCAGCGACATTATTTTGCTGCAACCAAAATATTGGAGTTAGCTACATACACAACATTCAGGAAAAAGAAGCAATTAGAACCTCAATATCTACAAAAACAACTCTTTATCCCCAAATCTGTGGCATAAAGTCTTAAATTCTAGAAATATATTCTTCAGTCCATTCAATATGCCAAGTTACTGAAATGCTCTCTTAAATTGCTCAGTCACCACAGGGATGAATTCGAGTTTGGCACTATCCCAGTATTCCAACAATCAGAGATTGCATCTAGCAATGACCAGAAAGAACTTCCATATAGAGAAGAATTGAATTTTCCCCTCGAATCACCAAATTATTCTATTCTGAATCACTTCATCCCTTTACGGTTCACTTAGCTAATACTCTCTTCTGTATTGTCCTTGTTCTATAATGCAGCTCCACATAGTAGCCACCACTTTTGCAGCAATAGAATCAGCTCAATCAATTAAACAGATATCAATGTACTCAAAGAAGTTAGAAGAGAATATTAGTTCCTTTCCAGTCACTTTTTTTTATGTCCTTAACCGCCACGAACTTGCAATTGACATGGAGTCTGGAAAGTACCTGGCTCGTCTTTGATAGAACTTTGTCTTCCTCTTGAAAACAAAACTGCAAGCCATATGAAAAACAAATACATATAGGTTTACAACATTAATAGCAATAATATTGATATTTCACCAAAACCTAAGATATAGAAGGGAACAGATTATAGCACCTGTACTCATCATTAAATCCATAAGAAAAAACTATATCAGGATACTCCTCCAAGACAGCAGCAGCACATGAGCTCATCAGGGCCAGTGCTTTCTCATCGTTAGGTTTTTCAAAATCATGGATGTCAGAAAACCTAATGTTGAAAAAGTCAAAAAAACATGAGTTGCTAAGCAGGATTAAGCAAAACAAACATTAAAGTCCTTCACTTTGAAGAGTTAGTGAGTGCTAGGCTTGGCTTCTGGCTTTTGAGGCTTTAGTTTTTACTTATAATGTTAAAAGTGCGACCTTTGTCACACTAAACGCCCAAAACTTCAAAAAGAGAATTATGTTGGCCGATACATACCCGTCGAAATTGAATGCCTCAATTCGCACAATGATCAAATTCGGTGGCATCACCTCATCCTCCACTTCGAACGACTTCACGTACTCGTATTTGCTGTTCGCCATTCTCACAAGCAAGGAATTCCTCCTCGACTGGTCACTCAGAACAATGAGCAAGCACCTGGTGGGCACGAACAAGATAAAGCAATTCGCCAACCGCCGTACCCGGGGAAGAAGAACCCAAGATCAAAACTTGACCCCCGCAAGCAACGCACATTGAACCCGTCAATTCTCGACCCAACTGTCCATGTGCGATGCCGCGTCAATTACGCCATATTCACAACAACAGACCCAAATAAAATAAAATAAAATAATATTCGTTCAAACCATACACGCTGAGACGTCAGATACGTTATGCCACCACTTAAGTTGAGCAAAGCAGGAGCGACCCACAAACCCAACAACAACAACGAGCAATGTTACAGCAGAAAGGACCAAAAAGCGAAGAAAGTCGAGGTGCTCAACTTTCACTTGGAGTTCGATCAAGAACCGAGAGATACCTGGTAAATTATCGAACGGCGACTCGGAAAGCCATCAAATTCATCCACCCGCGAGTACCCAATTTCTAGAACTTCATGCTGGAGGTCGGAGAACGGGTAGAGAGAGAGAGAGAGAGAGAGAGAGCAATGGAAACGCAAGACGGCAAGAATTGCAGAACAGAAGGAGAGAGAGTGTTTGGTCGTCGGAGACAGAACTTGTCTCTTAGTTTTTTTTTTTTGGGTTTTCCGATGATTACGAGCTAATGGTAGTTTCTCATCTTTTTTAATTGATGTTGTGACTTTTACCGTTAATTTTTATGATTTTCTTGTTTTATTTTTGGGTGCCTTTTTTTTTTGAAATTATCCTTCTCAAATTTTCATAAGACTTACGCATGAGGATTCAAATTCTTATTCTAAAATATTTTTGAATTATTTGAAACTCAAGTTTTCGATTTGCTTCAAAAGCCAATCTAAAGGGCCTTTTTCAGTTTGAATTTTGTAAAATAGAAAGTCCAATCCGTCATTCAATTTGTTTGGATAGATCAATTTGTCCAACTAAACTTACATTGATAAAATAAAGCCTAATCCAATCCACCATTCAATTTGTTTCGATAGATCAATCTATCTAACAAAACTTACATCAATAGAATAAAAGCCTAATCCAACCACTAAAAATTTTCAATCTTGATTGCAATATCAATTACTAAATTTAGTCAAATTTTCATATTGAGTCAATATATCATTAAAAGGGCTAATTCGTACTCTTTGAGTGTAAATAAATGCAACGACACTTTCACATTGAATGAGCCAAGTTGTAGTCAAAGAAAGAGAGATTGAGAAGTTGGAGCATGGAATTTAAAGTTCAAAAATTTCTTCAAAATAAAAATAGAATTATCATGACCGATCTCTCAAGTACTTTTTTTTTCTTTTTTTGATCTCACTTTTCTTTTGCATGTGTGCATATATATATATATAGTATTCGCAAGAATGGAACCTTAAACTTAGTACTCTTTTGCTTCATCCCAATCCCTTTACAACAAAGTCCTAAATTGATAAAGTTATTAATATAACAACGAATCAAAGTCACAATCGTCTTCTTTTTCTATTTTTGGATTTGAAAAGTGGAGATTGTCGAATTGAGGAAGCCCTGCATAATTAAGCCCCCAAATTGTTTCTATCTTGGCTTAAAAGTCATGCATAATAATGTCGTCGTGCGATCATGCTACTCGTCATGATGATGGAAAGAGCAACTCAACTAGACTTATAATATCCTCTTTTCACTATGCTTATCGTCCTCATAGAATGATGGTTCAACACAATTGCCATTCATATCCGCATGCAAAACATTTTTCTTTTACTTTTCGATGTCTCCTCGAGAAGCAAAAGGTGGAAAAGTTGTTCAAAGATGGAAAAAATAATAATAATAATAATAATATATAGTTTTACATTGTTACATATATACTTTAAAAGAATTCGAGTGCCGTATCAAGGAAAATTTAAATTACGAGAGCTCTCACAAGCTTTAAAAAAAGAAGAAGAAGGAAAAAGTGAAATTACATACTGAACCTAAGTATAATAAGGAGAAAAGTGCATGTCACCAAATAAAATCCAAAACCAAACGCAACCACATAACAGTATCCTTCAAGTAATGACAAAGATAGAATAATAGAAAATAATAACAACATAGAAAAGTAATTTTATTTAATTTTATTTATTTTTTATTCAATGTCTTTGCTTCTTCAATAAAAAAAAAAAAAAAAAAAAAAAAAATGTCCTTGCTTCTAATCTGTGCGGTCGCGTATCTCGCTGGTTCACCACGAGCTACCCCTGGCCGTATATTATACGCAAGTGTACCGTGCTCGGCCGTCCACCCAACAAAATCCCCTCGAAATTAAAAAAAATAAAATCGAAGGAATTTCCGTAAAAGGAAATAAAAATGGAATTTTCTCCTTTTAAGGAAAAGAAATAATAATTATATTAAAATTTCAATTTTCCACCACTATATCCTCATTTCTCTCCCTCTTCTGGAAATCAGACGACTCTCTCTCTCTCTCTCTCTCTCTCTCTCGCTTGCAAGCTCGAACTGCTCGCCATGGCCGGATCCTCCAGATCTGCGATGGGTTCCCCGTGAGGTGATTTCTCCGCGCGCTTCATTCCGTACAGTTCATGTTCTCTTCGTAATTCGGTCGCTCGACTGGTGTGGAGCTTAAAGTTCTCGCCTTTGTTAGGATCAAGATTCGTTCTTTATTCGGCGGTGATAGGAATTCTTGGCGGCTCTGTTGCGAATTTCGATTCGGCTGCGAATTTGGTTCGTGCCCGATTGGTTTTTCGGTTCTTTCTGTGGGAATTGCGAACTGGGTCGTTGTTAGAATGGACGAACAATCGCAAAAGAGGAAGCTTCGGGACGTGGATTGCGAGCAGTCGTCTTCGAGCGGCGATCCGGTTCTGTGCGCGAACGACTGCGGTTTCTTCGGGAACCCAAGTACCAATGACCTCTGTTCTAGATGTTACTATGAGCATCTGCTGAAGCAACCGAAGGATGCTGTGGATTCGACGACAGCTGGGTCGGAAGGAGCTGGCGTCGGCGGTGGCGATGCTGGGGATGGTTCTGGTTGTGTCAAGGAGGCACCGGCCAAAGATGTAGCTAACTGGGCTGAGGCGGCAGCTGTTCCGGAGAAGCAGGAGACGAGGCCGGCTGATCATTCCAGTCAGCCTTCTTCAAGCAATCCGGTTCTTTGCGCGAATAGTTGTGGATTCTTTGGGAATCCTACCACCAATAACCTCTGCTCCAAATGTCACTGTGAGTATCTTCTGAAGCAATCAAAGGAGTCTAGTGGTTCTGCTGCTGCGGCAGAAGACACCAAGGGTGTTGGTGCTGTGGATGGTTCTAGTCATGCCAAGGAGACACCGGTGGCAGCCACGGCTAATCGAGTGGAACAGGTGGTGGCATTGGAGAATCAGGAGATGAGGCCTGTGAACCGCTGCGGTTTCTGTAGGAAGCGGGTTGGCCTGACAGGTTTCAAGTGCAAGTGTGGGGAGACGTTCTGCTCTGTCCATCGATATTCCGAAAAGCACGACTGCGTGTTTAATTACAAGAGTGCAGGCAGGGATGCTATCGCTAAGGCAAACCCCGTTGTGAAGGCTGATAAGATTGAGAAGATATGACGGGCATGGCAAGGTATTGCAGTGCCATTAAGTGATACACCTGTCACCTCCCGTGTGAGCTGAAGTCAATTTAGTCAAAAAATTAGGAATTGAAATCTATTTAATTTATGCATTAGGAAATAAGATATTATGTCCGTGAGTATTTTCATGTCTTATGTATAGTTTGGTTTATTTTCTTGATGTCACAATGTATCCACTGGATAATTTCATTCCAAGTTTATGTGGTAGTGTTCTTTTCCTAAATTTAGCTCATGGTTTGCTGAGTTGTGAGGTTGCAAATTCTTGATACAAGTTTTCCAGTAGATTTAGATTTGTCATAATACATTTAGTGGAACCTTGGTAAGGATTGGGAAACATTGTAGGATTCTTGAAGTGTGTGTGACCATTTGAGTAAACTGAACTTCTTTAGCTCACGGCAGCTTGCTAATGTACTGAACTATAATACTTTTTCTTCTTTCCATGAAGTCTGCCAAAGTTTCGTGATTGCAAACTATGGATTCTTTTCCTAGAAAAATAATTTGGTTCACATTGTGATGAAGCTGGTGCTTTTGAGTATGTTCTCTATAGATATTTTTTCTTTCCTGTTTGAAGCATGCTTACTATATTTAGCTAATAAGGGCCGGTTGTAACTAAAAGCATTGGTCTAGTAATTTAAATTCTTTGCTGCTCTGAAAGATTACTGTATTACAGAGGAAGTTGATTTGCGTCGGCGTATGAGCTCTCTCCTTATTATCTGGACTTTACACAGTAGTTGCTTTTTATATGATCTTATTATAGGTTGAGTGGGTCACCTGCAGGGTTTCGTTGATGGCGGGAACCTTGGGAAGGATTGAGGGAGATTGTAGCATTCTTAAATTAACTGAAGTGTGTGTGACCATTTGAGTAAACTGAACTTCTTTAGCTAATGGCAGCTTGCTAAATGTACTCCACTATACTTGTTCTTCTTTCCATGAAGTCTGCCACAGTTTCGTGATTGCAATCCATGGATTCTTTTCCTAGAAAATAATGTGGTTCACATTGTGATGAAGCTAGTGCTTTTCGGTATGTTCTCAGTAGATGTTTTTTCTTTCCTGTTTGAAGCATGCTTACTATATTTAGCTATCAAAGGTCAGTTGTAACGTAAAGCGTTGAGCTAGTAGTTTAGATGATTTTGCTGCTCAAGTGGTGGAAGATTACTGTATTACAGAGGAAGTTGATTTGCGGTGGCATATGAGCTTACTCCTTATTATCTGGCCTTCACACAGTAGTAGTTTATTATTTGGTCTTATTTTAGGTTGAGTGGGTCACCAGCAGATTTCGTTGATTGCGGGAATTACCTTTCCATTTCTTTGACACAGTAAATTGTGCTTGCTAGATTGAATTGCTTTCTGTGTGTCTACGTAGCTTGTCTCCCACTGAGTTCCAAAACCTAGGTGAATGTGGGAAACAGGGATCTTGATTCAGGGTCCTTACATGATAAGTAGAAATGGCTTCTTCTGTAGCATTTCAGCAATGACTTCGATTTGCTCCCTTGTAAGGGTTAAGGGCCTTCTCTTCTAGATTTTCGATTGTATTCTTTGAATGTGCTCGTGTTTGAGTTTTGGGAAAATCAATCCACTTCAAGATGTTTTCCTGCATTGAAGAAAAGTCATGATCATTGTGCAGGGACCAAGAATCAGGGGCCTGAGTCAGTGGGTGCAAGTTGGAGGACGAAAATTTGTTGCCTGCCTTTTTTATTGGAACCCCCAAAAGGAGACCTTTTTCAAGTGCTTCTTACAGTTTTTTTAGTAGGAAACGTTGAATAATGCCGATTTAAAACACAGTGAATGGACGTCTCCAAATATCAACAAGTTGGAGTGAGGACAGAAGTGGTTGAACTGCCAATGTTGAATATTGTGGCGAAGAATGAGGTTCGATTGATTTATATGACGTGAATGAAGCGTTTGAATGTCACTTTTAGAGGTTTAGGCGAAACCGAACCGGCTCATGATGATTTGGTACACAGGGTTGTCTGTAACGCTCGTAGTCAGCTTTAATCTTGTGGAAAACTAATTCGAAGTCCGTTCATGCTCTTCTATAACCAAGCGCTTCAAGGTTTAGGCACTCTCCTGGATGTAAATTTACAAACATCTGCAGCTAAACTGAGACCACTCTAATAATATGGTACGTGCAATTCGACATTCTTCGCAGGTTGAAGACAAAAGTAGTAGCATTTACGATGGATTACCGATGAGGAATGCCATATCTGGTGGCATTGTAAGCTTTTCTTATGTTGAGTCCTGATTAATATCTAGCACCTGGTAGCTATGGCTTCAAACGGGAGGTGGTTGGTCTTCTGCAACAACTAAAGATATAATTGGCTGAAAAATCCTCAGGATCTTTTACACCTTGTTGGGAAAATCTACATGTGTGATAAAATTATGCACAGAATAAAATTTTGGTCTCTCAAATTTGCATCTCATATAATTGAATCTGGAACAACGTGAAGGTGGTGGACAGTTAAAATTTAGCTCATCGGTGTGTATCAACCTTAATCAACGGTTTTGGCGGCACATTATTTGCATCGCTCTTAGCCAAACACGTTACATTTCTGCGACTGATGGCCAGAAATGGTTACGCCCGAAATGGTTAACGGTTATGTACGCAGTGGCTCAAGGCAAATTAATAAAAATCCACACTAGATTGGCAAATGGCCCGTAGGAAATGAGAGTAATGAACGTAAACAAGCTATTCATCAGTCCAGAAACGTTCTGTTTTTCCTTTTTCCCTCTAGCTATTCACTATTTGGCACAGCTAAAGCATTCATTTTCAAAACCTGCATAAGCGGGCTAAGAACATATGAAGCAGTTGCACCAATTCAATGGGGGCAATCTCCCTTAACACTTACTCTATCTTCCGCTATGAATAGTTGATGCAGATTTCCGGGCAAACCTCATGTGGATAACAAAGCATGAAGACCAGAACTGTTCAATATGAACAATGTTGACCCCAACGTGAGTGCCAAACCGACTTTCAGCTTGTTGGATCTTTCTTGGGATGTGGAGGTGGTGGAGGATGTCTTTGAGAAAGGAACCGCTTAGTGCTCTCCAGGACGCCAAAGAATATCGACCCACCAATGCCAATCCATAGTACCCTCGGCTCGATTCCCTGAATTATACAGGAACTCAGAGAGGAGGGAACATTAAGAAAAAGGGAAAGGTTATATGACAACCTTCAAATTACCACGTGTTCTGCAGTTCATGAGATAACAATGTCACCGATATGAGCATATCGGCAATTACTAGCTCCTATGATTCTAATACACATTAATTCTCAATGTTGATAACTACAACAGCGATCAAGCTTTTTTCCAGCTAGGTAAACTCTACTTCATGGACTCTCGTATGAGGCTATGCCATTGTGCTATCTTGTACTAATCCTGACATTGAGCTCTTCCTTTAAATTATCCACCACGTCATAAATGCATTGCACAACAAGTGCCTTGGAGTAGAAAGTTTGGTGTAAGATATTTGTGAAAATCAAGGCCGGTTTCTCCATGTACAGGGTCGTTTATACCAAGAAACTGTTTGCATGTCATACATTTACAAATCAGTAAAAAGTAAACATATTGTGATTATGCACTACTTCTACTATTAATAAGTGCTCCATTTCATTTTAAATTGATTCTTTCAGAATTGAGAACTTTTTTTTCAATTATTATATGAGGCAGAAAACAGAGTGGAAACACACTAATGATGGAGCAATCAGAGAAAAACAGATGGTCATACTCAACGTCTAGCTCAAAAATGTGAGTGCACATGCGTGCTCGCTAGAGAGAGAGAGAGAGAGAGACAGACAGACAGACAGACCTTGAGAAGAGCTGAGGGACCCTCTTCCCTCACAATAGTTTGGACACAATCGAATACCCCTCGGTACTGGTTTGCTGGTCCCTGCATGGATCAGAGTGAATCACTCAATTATCATAGACAGATACAAACTTCGTGTGGCCACTGATAGCCTATACTCATAAGAGGAGGAAAACTAAGAAGATCGTGATGAGGTGGAAGTTAGAGGCAGCTTCTTAGTACCTGAGTCATTAGCCTTGTCTTGATTACATCAAGTGGAGTGGTTATTGCTCCAGTTAGTGCTCCTGCAAAATATAACATCCACCTAAAGAATGGTATAAATCATTTCATGCATATTTGAGCAGTTCATTCATTTTACTCCAACAAATTTGCATACAGTCTGAAGGCATGAAATTTCTAACTATTGGACAAGAACCAGATTCTTTTGGGATTTTCCTGGGTACTATAACTATACATTTGAGAAACTGAGCAGTGAACTAGGGGAAAAAATTCTAGGGCCTCTAAATTCTCTGATCTTACAAATTAACAAATATAAAGCATTACACTCAGTTCAAAATTGGTGAACACCTTAAATACGTTGTTCAAAAAAGTGTAGGGCTGAATAAGTATCAACAATAAATACCCTTCAGATTAAGCTGCACCAGAGAGGCAAGCTAACTTAACTTAAATTCATAAATATTATTGATAAATCAACTGTACAAAAGGAAGTGAAAGCTCAGGGACAGTACTAGGCAGACAAAGAAAAAGGCATCAACTTTAGTGACTCGGCAAGTGACTACAGATTTGTGACTATTCTAAAAGCACATAATGACATCAACCACCAGCTTTAACTCAATGAGGGGGGGAGCTATATGCATACACTAAGCCTTATTCCTAATGCAGCAGATGCAGCAAAACTGTTTGCCTCTTCAGACCAGTGTAAGAAAGCTGTAGGAATATCCAAACACATATCACATGCCATGCAGGAATTAATTGGGCAGTCAATAAACAATTCTCTTCAAATTTGATGGAATCATTTGTCGCAGTGTGCCGCAAAATTTCATATAACACAATCCTATCCGATCATATTGTTGAAATTGGCAAATTGCCCCAATCGAGAGCCTTTGAAGACAAAATGGATGTGAAAAGAGAACGCAAAATCTCACCTGTATGCTAATTTAAGAAGTAAAGTCTGGAACCAAAATATTCACCAACCTTTATGCCATGGCAAATTAGGAAATTACGCATCTAATAGCTGTTTTATTATCTTCATTATTCAAGGGTGAGGTTAAGGGTCATAGATAAGTTACGAGCATATAGCAACATGCATAGGTCTAGGGAGCATGTTGTTCCTGAGTCTATACTGTGGACTTAGTGAATTAACTAAAGGAAACCATTGCGGCAATTGGAACTTTCTGGTGAAACCTTCACCTATGGATGGAAATGGAAATAAAGTAGTGCACACCACCTCTTCAGTCTTTGGCAGTTACTGGTTCCTTGAACAGAACTTTCACATTTTATGTGCATGGAGCAATTGCGAAAAAGCTTATTGATGCAGTACAGAATCAATGAACCACAGTCATCAGAATTAACAGCAATAAATAAATAGTTAGAAACAAATATTGCACCAACATCTGCAAAAGCACCAATAAGTACCTGCAAAAGCTCCAATTGCAGCATTCTCTGGATCATTCAGCTCTCTACGTGCCTGTTTGGGAAACAATGAAAGAATTCTTAATCTCTTTTGAAAGGCAAGAATGGCTTAAGTAAGCACACATGACGACATGACTTTGCAAAAGTGCTTCCTCCAAACGATACAATAGCCATATTTAATCAGTTCAAAAGGTGGTCCCATGGTGAAAAAATTCTATGAAGAAAACAGATGTTGATAATTTACTTGTTAAAAAGACATAATCGAGATGCTTACTGCCGCTTTATAACCAAGCCGAAGCTGCTCATAGATGCAGAATTGGATTGCGTCAAATGGCAAATCCCGCAACAAAAACGATCCATATCCCTAGAAAGAATGAGATCAAAACATCTGCTGAGTGAAGCTGACGTTACAGAAAGCGCTGATGTATACATTCTTTCGGCGGCAGTGCTTATATGATTGTGAAACAAAAGAAAACAATGTCTAATACTCAAAAAAGAAGATCCTAATATTAAACTTAATCTTAAAATAGCAGTTTCTTTAGGTTTTCTCTTTTTTCCCCATACCGCATAAAGACCTTTAAAACCTTCTTTAGAGACAATAAGGCGGACAGCATCAGGGGCCGAATTAAACTGCCTTGTCTGCATTCTTTGCTTAACAACCTGGAAAGTGTTCAGATACAAAGCAAGTTGGTTTTCTTAGGACGAAAGAAAAGGAAATGAAATGGAAAAATTTGTATGGATAGAACAACTCGACCTCTGTCGGAACACGAATAAGAGAAGCAGCCACTCCTCCTAAGGCACCAGCAGCCTACAAAATGCTCAATAAACTTCAGGAAAGTCGATATTCTCAAATTGCAGCAGATTTAGACAAGCGGCCCAATTTATATATGATTTCTATCACATAGCAAAAACAAGAGGAAAGAAAATCATGATATAAGGGTATGCCTACTTGAGACATAATCCTCCTCATGATATTAAAAACTTACTATGCCATCAAATTAGCCATCCATAGCCAAGCTTGACCTTATCTTGACCGAAGGCTTTACCACTAAGCTACATTTTCTTGAATTTTAATTATGAAGGTGATCACACAAAATCTGCTAGCTGTAATTTGCTCCACTTGTTGGATCCATCGATCCTCAATCCAGTACTATAGTGCGATGACTAGACACCAAATATATCGCACTCAGGAGCTCATTCTGAAGAACCCTTAATGCTAGTCAGATAACGGGATTTATTCAAATCATAATTTGAACAACTATGTTGACCGGATTTAACCACATCGCCATCTCTTTTCAATCAAATACAAGTAAGCCAGTTAAGTTCAATTCAATGCACACGTTGCTTTACCAGAGAAAGCATTCGCCAGAGGAAGTATGTAAGGATTCCTTACCAAATGAGCAAGAGCGCTGAAATTCTCAGGAAATGTCCTTAGCAGTTTTTGCTTTGTGGGCTCATAAACACCGACAAATAGAGCGGAAGCCCTGAGAGGAGAGTGACCCTTGTCATGTAACTAAGAGAACCATTTGCTATGTTAGAAAGAAAAACATATTGAAGAACTAATCCACAAAGAACATGATAGATGCATGATTTGTTCCTAGTATTTTTATTTGGGTATAATGTCCCACTTTTCTGCCCACAAGGAAATAGGAAATTCTATAAGGTAAACGAATCAAGATTGTTTGACCTAGTAGAAAAACCTAAAGCTGCACAAAGGAATAGTTGATTCACACATTATTTCTAGCCAATAAGTAAGTTTTGCATCTTAAAAAAGGAGCTTACGGTAATACACCAGCGAGATTTCCCGCCAACCCAGAATATAAGCCTTGAAAATTAATTTTTCCTCCACCACGAACTGCCTACAGTAAATCAAAAGATAAATTCAGCAACTCCATAATGAAATTTGAGCAAAATACACAAAATTCACTCATTGATGCAAGATGGTTGCCAAGAACAGATTTATTCAGTTTCATGCAGTTTATCTATGGCGTCGGTGACTTCTCTCTTGATGCTGTCTCAGCTTTTAATGGATTGATCTTAACATAGAAGGAATATCACCCACCAGTCCACGAGTACTTCAACAACTAAAGGAATGATAAGGGCTTACTGAACGATTGTCCCAATGGAAGATGGTTATGTGATTAATGAGGCTTCAATACTACGTTAGAGAACTGAAAAAGGCTCATTGCTGAATGAGAAAGAACTTCAGAGACTTCGACATATAAATTATTAAAGAGAAAGATGGAATTTGGCAATTAACATCAACACAGGTGGGGCGAAATCTCTCGATGATAGTCTTGTAGAGACCAAAAAGAACAAAAATGAGGGAGTAAAGAACAGATGATCAGATGATCCAAGATATTCAAATTGAGAAATTGCAGTTCCCACATGTTAACATCCAGAGAAGGAAACAATAGCTGATTTTGGACGAAAGAACCATCGGAGTATGCAAGTGGGATTCCCTTTGTGTCTCTCAAGGGAAAAGGTTTTTAAAGGCTTTTGAGGGCATATCAATAACATGCTTGACATAGTTGGAGAACAGTGCTCTATAGTATTAAACTCTTTCTTTCATATTTATTTTATGCAAGGGAATTGTTATGCTTATACTACTGATCTATTCCATGTCTTTTTCTTCTCAAACTTCTTTTGAAATCAATGCATAAGAAAGTAATGGATATCGGTTACCGCTGTATAAACAGTACCAATTTTTATAGGAAACCTGCCTGCAGCCTTGTCTTTATCGTGTCAATGGGGTATAAGGCTGTTTCAACAACAACACCAGCCGTACCTCCTGCAATAACTCCATCTGCAGATTGCAGCAAACGTGGGAGAATAGATCATACCATGTAACATCACATGCAACACCAGCACCGGTTCACATGCAGAACAAGTGCTGTAACAAAAGGGAAAAAGTAAAGTCTCCAAAAATCAAACAGAGGAAACAAAAAAACTGTTTCCCAAAACCTGAGAACGAATAAAGATGTAAATATATCAGATGGCTCATCTTTTCATATCCTTTCCCAGCCAAGATTGCCATGATTTTTTCCCATTCTCTTGACCCAGACTATGGAAAGACAATCACCAAGAATGATGGACTCCCCTCCCTCCCCGTATGCTTAATGCTAGTCTATCATCAATATTTCCTCTATGCTTTTGAGGATTCTGTGCTATAGACATAGACTTTGCTTCAGATGCCAATAATCTCTGAATTGGGTATAACTTGGAGAGAGACTAATTACAAACTCAAATCAATTAGATGGAGCACAGAAATGTAACTCACTAAATGATAGCCCAAGATACAGTCACTGGAAGCATACCCAGGTTGATATTTTCCAACTTACCAAACAAAGCACGGAAAAAGTCGAAGGGCTTTTCTTCTCCTGTGCTAACTGAAGCAAAGAACTTTGTTGCATCCAGCTGAAAGTTCTGAGGTTTCATCATGAGCATATCTGCGGAGAACATCAATTCTTTGACAAGATAATCAACAGAATACAACAAAAAAGTACAGGAACATCGAATACATATATAGCCACATCAGTCAGGGCACCGTTAGAAAACAAGATCACACTGCATCAGCAACCATAGCATTTTAAGAGCAAAAAATGGTTAGACGTATACATCCATCAACAATAAGCAAAATTAATAAATCTCTATTTAACACAGACAACCAACCACAATCAAATACGCAGATAAGTCAAAGCAAATGTTTCCGTCCTCTTTGTTCTTTGATTCCTCCAGCAAAGATTTATATGAATTGGGATCCAAATGGGTTGATCCTATGGCATCTAATCGACAACCTATCTCACAATACAGAAACTAAAACAAATTCCTTTTCCTGGGGCGATTACCTGCATTCCCATGTACCGACATCACAGAAAGCAAGCGCAAAACCACCAAAAATACAAAAGGCAAAAAACAAAAGAGATGAATCCACCTGAAGGCGCTTGCGAAGCTCTCTTCGCGTCGAATGCCAGCGCTAGAGGACCCATCTTTCACTGACTACAACTCAACTGCACACAAAAAAAATCACTATCAGCCACCTAAAGATATCCCGAAAATTTACGAAACCCACCAAGCTGATTCCACGCAGTAATTCATCACAACTGAAGTTCAAGCAAAACCTCGGACAAGAGGTGATGAAAAGCTACGGAATCGCGACATGGGAAAGAGGAGAATTCATCAAGTTTTATACAGCGAGAAACGTAAGAGAGATGGCGGAATGGAATGCGGGATGCGTGTACACGAGTGTACAACGTTGTTGTCGGAAGTGTAGAGCGAGAAAGAGAGGATTACCAGAGAGAGAGAGAGAGAGAGCGAAGAAGAAGCGTGCTGTCTTCGGAGACGTCGAGGGAAGGAGATAGACCGTTTCTTGTCTGGACTGCGCGCCACCGGCTGGAGCACTCCACTGCAGCAGTACAGCGTGAGCTTGAGAGAGATGGCATTTTGGTTATTATTCACCTTCTTTTTTTTTTCTTCTTTTTTTTTCCTATTGGTTTGTTATTATTATTTATTTACATGCCATATATTTATATTATATATATATTATTTTTGGCCTGTTGTTCAGGAATATTAGGAGGGCACTTTACAAGATGCCCATGTGATAAAAGATTCTAGACCAGATGAAAATGGAAGTCAACGGTTAAAATGGAAACAATTGGTGTTTGCTATTAGAGACATATCTTTTTCCTCCAAAATGGAAACAAAAATCAATCAAAATCCGGAGAAACATGGTTATTTTGATAGAATCATGGTCATATGCAATGCATACTTATTTTTAGATCTCAATGAAATATGACACACGGAAAGGAAAGGAAAAAAAAAGGAACTTCTCTACCGTGACAAAGGTGATTCATATCAATTGGAGATTCAATATCATAGCAAGTGAATCCAAGATTTAAGATATGCGCAAAAATTTCCTAAAAAATAATGTCATATGAGTTTAAAAGGGAAGAAGGTGTAAAGAGAATTTCAATGCCCATTTTGTAATTTTTTTTTTGAAAGTGAAAAGCCCAAAGAAAATCACAAATCTTTACCAAAAAAAAAAAGAAAATCACAAATGAGTGATCTTTAACTACATAAATCTACTAATTTAGTTGGGCAGAAAACTTGCAATGTTAAGATTGGTGAGATTGAAGTTTAATTTTCAATTAGTTTAGTCCAAACTAATTATGCATTCATAAGACATCATAAAGAAAAGTCTACTCACTTCTCATATGCCTTTTGTGATTCAAAAAGATGATGAATAAAAGTTTACAACTTTAAATAAAGTGACATGAGGATGAAGGGATAAGATGATATGGTTCTCAGAGCAAAGATGGCAATTGCATATATAAACTGTTGAAAGAGAAGGTAATAATAAGACTAGTTTTCTTTGAACATGTTGCAAAATGGACAATATATTAAATAGGGAGAGAAGGTATTTCTGTCTAGTTAACTGAAAAAATAGATTTCTTAACCAAAATGAGAGTAGAAATAATCTTATCCAAACTCATATCCTATTACGATTCAATAAAATCTCTAATGAACTTTGAGTTACAGACTGCCCTTTAAGATCAACACATGATTACATTGCAAGTTAGAGATTCTCAAACTAAAACCATTATTGCATTGTCATTAAATGTCTTTTGTAGACTATTCACTTTCGATTGAGAAAGAAGACAAGATACTTGGAACTGAGGAAGAAAACAAGAGACTTTCCAAGTTCTAAATTGACTTTGCTTACTAAACCCCTTTTCCATGTTAATACCTACAATGATTTCGACAATGACCTAATTGATTATCGAAACGATTCCTTTGCGGGACACGACAAAAGGTTATTGAGCCCCGCTTATAATTGATAAGAGTTGTCACACACACATTTACATCCGAACGAAGTTAGGCAAACTGGGCGGCGACGTGCTCGTGTTTCTTCTTCATATTTATTCTTTTTCATATTTCTTCTTCTAAATTATTTTAGGGAAAATTCCAAAAAAAGACTTAAAATATTATCATTTTCTCAAATAAAAATTCGAAGTGGACATTATTTTAAATAAAGGCTTGAAGTGCCATCACTTCCTCAAATAAACATTTGAAGTGAATTTTGTTTCAAATAAAAGTTCAAATTAATTATGTTTGTATCAAAAAAGGAGCGTGAAGTAATTATGTTTATTTCAAATAAAGACACTAACTTTTTAGCGATTAATGATATTTTCGTTATTTATCATTTTTTTCTTTCTCCTTTTTTTCTTGTTCTCATTCTTCTTCTTCATCGATGGTCAGTTGGCCACTAGCGATGCCCACAAAGGGCTAGGTGAGGGCCACTTGCGCTAGCTACAAGCGAGAGATGGCCTTTGCCTTGACGAGGTGACCCTTGCCCTAGGGGAGGCCGCCCCTCACGAAGGTCGTCCCTTGCGACCATTCGTGAGGTCGGTCCTTACGGGCCCCAAGTAAGGCCGAGTAGGGTTTGCTGAGCCCTCATTGGCCTTTGCTACCGGTCGTCAAAAAAGAAAAAAATAAGAAAAGAGAAGAAAGAATAAACTTTGGATGAAAACACCATTAAATCTTGGGAAAAAGCCACAAAAAACTCCAAACTTTGCATCGAGTAACAGATTTACCCTAAACTTTATTTTGTAACGTGAAAAACCCAGAAGTTTGCTAACTGTAACACATTTACCCCAAACTTTTATTTGTGACACAAAAAATCCAAAACTTTCATTTGTGTGACACATTTACCCTAAATCATAAGGGCGTTTTGGTCTTTTTACTTTTCAAAACTTTTACTTTTTTTTTTCTTTATTTTCTTCTTCTTCTTCTTCCTTCCCTCCGCCAGCCATGGCGGAGGGAAGCCGGCGTCCGGCGAGGGCCTCCCTCGCCGGATCCGGCGAGGGCACCCTTGCTTGATCTTTGGCGAGCACCCCTCGCCAGATCTGGCGAGGGCACCCCTCGCTAGCGTCAAGCAACCCTAGCTAGCCCAAGCGAGGGCGACCCTCGCCTGACGCCAGCGAGGGCGATCCTCGCCGGACGCTAGCTTCCCTCCACCGACTCCACCATGGCCGACGGAGGGAAGAGAAAAGAAGAAAAAAATTTAATAAAAAAGAAAAAGAAAAAACAGAAAAAATAAGATGAAAATACTCTTAATGAGGTAAATGTGTCACAGTTAGCAAATTTCGGGGTTTTCACTTCATAAAACAAAAGTTCTGGGTAAATCTATCACTCGAGGTAAAATTGGGGGTTTTTTGTAACTTTTTCCCTTAAATCTTATTTAAAACAATTATAGCTACTTCGACCCCCTTATTTGAAACTGTCATTTCAAATTCTTATTTAAAATGTTTTTTATTTCGTACCCTTATTTGAAAAAATGATGACATTTCGAGCCTCTTTTTAAAATTTTCTCATATTTTATTGCATCATAACAACAGCATGTCATGTTAGATTTCGATCAAGTGACACAATTTAAAGGTATCCCTAACTCCGGATGATGAGAAAGACTTGATTGTCCAAAATTGAGATGTTCAACAAGCTCAAATGCAAAAAGAGAAACAAGGAAGTTATATAACATCGACACTAGTCCCAAGGTCCAAACGTAATTTACTGCAAAGTGCGCAAAGGTGCGAACTTTATAGCTCCAAGCTAAAGCTCGCCTCTTCTTCCCGTCTCTCTCTCCGATACATCCCGTCCGCCGCCGCGTCCGGCGCTCCGATCGACGGCAGCCGTGAACCGCCGCATTCCGAATCGGGATCCCCCGTGCCGCGGCCGGTCGCCGATCGTCCTACCGAGCTCGAACTGTGGGATTCGTCTGAAGAAGCAGGAGCCGCCGCCGCCGCCGCTCGCGCGGATGTGATCGGGTGAGGGATTCGGTCGCTCGGCTCGAACCCTAGAGAGGAGTGGGGGAATGTCGGCGTGGGCGTAGACAAATTCCGGTCGCTGGTTTACGTTGTTGCTGTCGCTGGTTGTTGTTCCATTGCCATCGCTCTGGTCTGGCCCTCTTCCTTTTTGCCTGATTGCTTGCTTGGTTTGCTTGCTTGATTCTTGTTGTCCCGTCGCCATCGACGCTTGTCGGCTGATGTGTGAAGCTCAAGCATAGAAGAATCCTCCCCCATCCTTAACCGACTCGGTTCCGTTTAGTCCGATCACTGCGGAATTCTTGTTGGATTAGAGGAATACGGAATTGCAAACGAGGGCAAAGCTCGAAAGGAGAGATTTTGCGTCGATTCGATCGGAACCGATTAGCCCCCCCCGGTGGTGGTGATGATCGGGGCTGTGCAGCTGGGGGTTCTGGCTGCATGCGTGGTGCTGTTTGTGCCGATGGGAATGGCGGGCTGGCACCTGAGCCGCAACAAGATGCTGTTCTTCAGCGGGGCCCTCTTCATCACCCTCGCCGTGGGCGTCCACTTGTCCCCTTACTTCCCGTCAATCTCCCACTTCCTGATATCTCCCTCCGGCACGGTGGTTTTGGGCGACGTTCGCGGTTCTTGTCTCTCTCTCTTGCACGACGTTGTCTGGGATGTGAAGCCGGCCAGACTTAAGCGACCTGTGAGCTATGCAGATGGCTATACGAATGGCAGCAGCAAGAGCTCTGCCTACGATCGTGAGTTGTCGTGGAGCTGGGCAAGATTGAATTCCGTCCTCGAATGTGATTTTCAGAAACTTCAGTCTTCTGATGCTTCGGATCTACTTAATGGGTCATGGGTTGTTGTGGCTGGGGACTCGCAAGCACGTTTGGTCGTGTTGTCTCTGTTGAATTTGGTTTTGGACTCGGATCAGATGGAATCTGTCAGAGGTGATTTGTTCAAGAGGCACAGCGATTACAGGATCATGATTTCTGGAATTGGGTTGAAGTTGGATTTCATTTGGGCTCCTTATGTTTCTAACTTAACCGATTTGATGTTAAGGTTCAGGCAAAATGTGAACTTTCCAGATGTTCTTATAATGGGTTCTGGATTGTGGCATATGCTTCATGTGAGCAATGCCTCTGATTATGGTGTTTCACTACAGATGCTGAGTAGTTCTCTTGTATCAGCATTACCATTTTCGCGGGAATTGGGCAACGATGGACCCGTAAGAGGGTCTGCGCCAATTAGATCGCAACATTCGTTTTGGCTTGGGATGCCAAATTTAATAAACTCGATGCTAAACACAGAAGAAAAGAGGGAAAAGATGAATGACCAAGCTTTCTATTCATACAATATGGAGCTCCATACGAGTAGGATACTGCGGCAAGCGGGAGGCCATTTCTTGCTGCTGGACATTCATTCATTAACCCAGAGTTGTGGACCTCAGTGCACAGAGGATGGGATGCATTATGATGGAGCTGTCTATAATGCTGCTGTACAGATTGTCCTCAATGCACTGCTTATTGAATCCAATCAAAAGCTCTGAATGAAAAGTTTGGTATTTTTTGCGTAAGCAATCCATAGGCAAAACTGACCATGATGATTTGAACTCCCACAGAGCAGCCATATTCCTCCCAAGAAGAGTTTGTACTTTTTTTGTAGTTAGTTTGATCATTGCGATTGCATTTCTGTTGATTAACAATATGTCATTGCCAATCAAGCAAATAGAAAAGTTATTATTCTTTTGTTCCCTTAATTTTGTATCTTTAATTTTGGTGGAGCACTTCACTATGTTACACTTAGTACTTACTAGTATTGGCTATAGTCATCTTTAATCGATTTGGAATCCTTTTGTCTACATTTCTGCTGCTACTCTTCCCATCTTTCATCAGTAGTCAATTTGTATATGTTAAGATCACTTGCTGATAAATACTTGGTGACAATTGTTCAACACGTGGCTTCTGTTACTTGTTTCGACAGAGCCTATGAAATGTATTTATATGCAATCGGTTTGTTCTTCTATCTTGATAGCCATTACATAACATTGCTTGATCGTTTGAGTTTGCTCATTGAGCAGTGGGACAGCTGTTCTTTATCTATGCATGTACTATCGTTTACTTGTATAGAAAGATGGCAGTGGGAGGAGCACATGGGGTAACTGATCGATATGGATGGTGACTAGCATATTGGTAGGAATAATCCCAAGGGTGACAGTGATGAGGTAATTGCTATTTGGTGCATTTCTCGAAATTCTTTTCCCACATAATTTAGCTGATCTCAGTTACCGAGGTTGATTTTTAGCTCTTCTATTGATAAGGGATAAGTATTTGGTGACAAGCTTTCTAGATATAGCTTCGACTATTTAAATCAAAGCAGCCTAAGTCATTTGTTGGGTGAATGGTCTCAGAACACTTGGGTGAATTCAAAACAGCCGTTGTTTTTTTGGAGAGGAACTCTTTGGTCTTCGACATCATGATTGAGCTGTCCACAATGTTGTTGTGTTCTTAATTTTTATGTCCCTTGTGCTCTAATTAATTATATTTATTTAGAGCTTTGAATGGATAAATATTTTAAAACTTGCCTCGAGTCCCTAAAAGAACCTAGTTCATGGTTGAATGCATAAACTACTGGTCTTCAAACTGCTCAAAGATTGAATTCATCATGGCATCAAATTTGGCCATAAAAACTGCCTGACCATTTCGACATTGCTGCCCATGTTATCATCCTGTGATATATGCTTGCAATGGAAGTTCACTAGTTTTCTTCCATGCAGGAAAGTAATTTGCAAATTTGATGAAAGTTATTTCTATTGCTTCTCTTTGGACAGTGGCTGTAGGCTGTAGTGTTCGGCTCATAATAGTTTACGCCTTGTTGCTTTCAAATAAACTATACCGCATCAAATAAGAAGAGCAAGCAAGTGTGTGCTGTCAATTAATGGTTAGACTTCAAAAGGTTATCTCAAGGTTATCTCAGACGTTTGAGTCATTAGAGGGCTTAGAATAGTTGATGTAACAAATCAAATGAAGGCTGTGTGTCATGCGTTGGCAATTGAGAGTATGATGCAAGTTATATGAATTAACTTTATTCGAGAGATCTACCTAATGCACCTTGCTTTTTTTAAAACTTAAATAAAATATGTGGGCATCACTGCAGTTTGCTTTTCATAGAATTCAGTTGACAACATGTTCATGTTGCATTTTAGTGCAATCAGGTAATCAATTTCTGTTCCCTCTTGTTTTCTGGCCTGCCATTTTGAGTTAACATTACTTTTGAGGATGTTTTAGTATTCTTTATGGGCCTTTTGTCTTACATTGTCTTCTGCTAGTTTTGGTTTCTCATGCAGATGGAGTAGTCATTTTAAACGGTTTAGTGGCCTCTTGTCCTTTGGTCAGAAACCATTAGCAAGGACTGTTGGACTGACATAAGTGCATGCGAGTAGCACCAGGCAGAATCTGTCATCTGCTGGTTGATTTCATTGGTCCCTGTTTCCAAGCTGCATGACCTCTTAGGCACCTGTTGATTGCCTCTTTATGTTTAAATCACAAATCCCATTGCATGCTGATAATCTTGCAATGTAACTTTTATGGAAATCATATGGCTGAAACTGATTTTAGGTCTAAGCTGAAAATTCGAGTTCATACATCAAAGGCAATTTTGAAAAAACAAAGTAATAGTTCAGGATTTTTCTCATAGGAATTTGCAGAAGCCAAGTTCTCATGGAGAAGCTAAGGCTAGTTGGGACAGGATGACTAAGAAGCTTTAGAAGGGGGAATTGATGAATTCTCAGTCTACTTGGAGAATGACACCCTTAGGTGCAAAGAAAAGGTCATGTGCAGACCTTTAAAGGAATATCATTTTCTCATAGGAGTTTTGCAGAAGCCAAGTTCTCATGGAGAAGCTAAGGCTAGTCGGGACAGGATATATTACTGCAAGATGACTAAGAAGCTTTAGAATGGGGAATTGATGAATTCTCATTCTACTTGGAGGATGACACCCTTAGGAGCAAAGAAAGGGTCATCTGCAGACCTTTAAAAGGAAGATCATTTTCCCATAGAAGTTTTGCAGAAGCCAAGTTCTCATGGAGAAGCTAAGGCTAGTTGGAACAGGATATATTACTGCAAGATGACTAAGAAGCTTTAGAATGGGGAATTGATGAATTCTCATTCTATTTGGAGAATGACACCCTTAGGACCAAAGAAAAGGTAATGTGCAGACCTTTCAAAGGAAGATTATTTTCTCATAGGAGTTTTGCGGAAGCCAAGTTCTCATGGAGAAGCTAAGGCTAGTCGGGACAGGATATATTACTGCAAGAAGACTAAGAAGCTTTAGAATGGGGAATTGATGAATTCTCATTCTACTTGGAGAATGACACGCTTGGCAGCCAAGAAAAGATAATGCGCAGACCTTTAAAAGGAAGATCATTGACTTGTTTCATGCACAAAGCACTCGGAGAAGCATGCAAGGCAATGCACACATTACAGTAATTGAGGACTTAGCTTCTCTAGGATTGTCGCAGCCACTGCCCAATTCATGTGCTGGCCTATTCCCAAGTGCTACTTGGGTGGAAATTAGCATGGAAAGTATCGATGGCTTGCTGCAGTTTCATGGGAAGGATGCTAATTTTTAAGCCTGCCGATGCTGATTTTGTGGTTCTTTCTCATCCAGAATCAGCTGTTCAGGTGCCCGGTTTTCCATGAACTATGTTCCTAAAATGCACAGTATGTGCTCGTTCATCATAACTGAATAGTTATTCAGTTTTTTGAGTCGCTTTTGGCAGGCAGTTTGCTGGCTAATGGCTATAGAGAGTTAATTTGCACTTACTTATCACCTACTACGATGAAGTGAGAGCAAACCCAAGCTGTTAATAGGTGGCTTAAAACTTATCATGCGTATGATATGTGATTATTCGCACAGGTGATTCTAGTGACTGTTTATGATTGAGTCCCTTCCTCTATGAATCGGCCTTGAACATTCACGTGTTCCTGGAGACGCACTCGTACCTTTGTGGAGCAGTTTTGTGTTGCAGCCTTTGATCTCACCTTCACGAGGGTCAAGCTAGAACAAAGCAGTTAGCTGCTGTACGGACGTCAGAGGGGCAGTTTGTTGTAGTAAATTTGGCTGATGCGGATCAAAACGATTGTGGGAAAGTTGTCCGATATGTCAATGAGTCGGTTTTTAGGTTGACCTTTATAGGACATTGTCTTACTAATTGGGAAGCCGTAGTTCATACTCGCTCCTCTAATGGGTTTTTTTCGTATGATAATGGTAATAGTTAGTATTAAAAATGACCCAAAAAAGAAAAAGAAAAAAGAAAAACTTCCTATTTTGTGGAACAAGTGTATGGAAAACTGAAAAAATTGATAAAGAATGTCGAATTACACCAAAAATGTTGGGGAAATACCACTAAAAATCTTAAATTTTGCCCAGAGTGACAAATTTACCCCAATTTTTTTTTTTTTTTTTTTGCATGAAAAATCCCAAACTTTCTGTAAACCGCGACACATTTACTGCCTAGCAGGCATTTTTGTCTTGTTATTTTATTTTATTTTATTTTTTTTTCTGTTTTTCTTTTTTTTTTTTTTTTTTTTTTTTTTTCTTCTCTCTTCCCTCCACCGACCATGGCAAAGCTAGCAAAGGGAAGCTAGTGTCCAACAAGGGTTGCCCATGTCGGCGTTGGGCGAGAGTCGCCCTTGCCCGGGTTGGCTAGGGCTGCCCTCGGTTGGGTCGGGCAAGGGCCTCCCTCGCCAGATTTGGGGAGGGCACCCCTCACTCGACGCCGACGAGGGTGAGGGCAACCCAGCCAAGGGCCGCCCTCGCTCGACACTAGCTTCCGGCCACTGACAGAGGGAAGAAAGAAGAAGGAAAAAAAATAAAGAAAAAAGACAACAATGCCCTATAGTTTAGGGTAAATGTCTTACAAGGATAAAATTTTAGGGTTTTTCGTGTGATGAAAAAAATTTTGGGGTAAATTTGTCACGATTGGCAAAGTTCGGGATTTTTCATGTCACAAAAAAAAAAATTGGGGGTAAATTTATTACTCTGGCAAAATTTAGGGTTTTTGGTGGTCTTTTCCTGGAAAAAATTTGCGAGGATCAAATTAAGAGGTGATACTAGATGGAGTTATGGAGATTGATAGGGAAAAGTAATATTAAAAGGTCAGATCACCGCCCACAGCGGTGTAGTTGGCTCGGGCTCTGTTCCCCTCACAAAAAGAAGAAGTTCGAATCCTAGAAGCGTCGTTAGAGATTCTTACTTGGAGTAGTGTAGTGGTGGTGGGTCTTGTAGTCGCTCTCCCAGGGTTTGCTTGTTGACTATCGGCTTACGAGATTCTGGGTTACAAAAAAAAATAAAAATGTAAGAGCTTTTAATAGGGAAAAGTAATATTAAAGGTCAGGGCTTTTAATACTAACGGCATGCATATAATTTTCACGTTAAAGCAAAGAATAGAGCTTGGACTCTTAGTATATTCTAGGGCAATATTTTTTGTAATTGTAATGTAGAAACTTGTAACTATGATACTAATAGTGAAGAGATTATCTAGTGTGGCATTGTGACCTTTCCTTTTCTGATTTTGAAAGGGTTTTTCCTGTAATAATTTGCTTATTTTTTTCTTCAAAGATTTGCGTTCTAAAAAATTGGTATCAAAGTTGGCAAAATGGTGGGAACAAAAAAATATGAACAAAGGGAAAGGTTTGATGGCAAGAACCTTGGTTTATGGAAGATGTAGATTGAGGATATATTGTGCTGTATGAGAGAACTTGCATTAGCATCTGTTGGGAGAGAAACTAGATTCGATCAAGCAAGTAGAAATTGTTGGAACTGCAAGCTTTTGGTATGATTTGTCTCACATTGGCGCAAAATGTTACCTTTGACAGCGGCAATTAGAACCCTTCTACATCAAATAAAATATTTTGATGTGTCGTCCTTTCAATATGAAGATAGCTGGTGCTCTTGTGACAAATCACATAAATGAATTCAATGTGATCACGACTCAATTGAGCTTGTTGGAAATCAAATTTGATGATGAGGTAAAAACTTGACTTTTGTCTTCTTCTCTACTTGAAATTTGGAGTGCAATTGTGATTGAAGTGAGCAGTTCGTCCGGTTAAAAAGCTTTTTCATTCTTAGCAAAGGTATTCGCAAAAGAGAATCGGATGAATTTTTGTATGCTGCTTTAAATACGAAAGGTAAAGGGAGAAGCAATCAATGAGGCTAGAATCAATTCTATGGTAGATTGAAGTCCAAAGGAAGAAGAAATGAAGACCTTGCGGTGAAATAATTTGTTGGAATTGCAAAAATAAATAACATATGAGATGAGATTTTGAGTCCTAAAGAAGAAAATTCAGTATCATGATCAAAATTAAGAAAAGAGAAAGTTGTGAATATAAGTCTTAAAGAGACATTTGGCAGTAGTGCTTTAATTTTGAACATTGATAGTCTGATTGAATTTTGAATTCTAAACTCAAGTGTGTTGTTTCACTTTACTTAGTGTAAAAAATTAACAATTGATATACCTAAACCCACTGTAAGAAGATCCAGTAGAATATCTAGACTTGTATAGAAGTATTTTAGGTCATTGCATTTTTCACTTTTGACTTGCGCTGATGAGCTATAAAATTTTTCAAAAACGATACAAGTTAAATATTCTGTTAAGTGGAAGTTAGCAATGCGGAATGAGTTGGATTCATGCGAGAAGAACATCACTTGAGTGATGACTTGGTTACCAGATAGGAGAAAAGCATTGTAGAATAAGTGGGTATACTGGATCAAAGAGAATCTGATGGCAATAAAAGGTTTTTAGCTAGAAAAAGGAATTAATTATATATTTTTTCTCTTGTTGTGAAATTAACTTTAATCAAGCTAATGTTAAGTATTGTTGTTATTGAAAATTTACATCTAGAACAATTAATTGTAAAGAATTGCATTCCTCTATGGTGACTTAGAAGAGAATATCTAATTGGTAGAATTATAAAGTTTTTTAGGTTCTTGAAAAGAAAGTTATGTCTGCAAGCTGAAAAAAAAACATATGTAGCTTGAAACAAGTTCCAAGACAGTGATATAATAAAATTTGACATCTTCATGTGCGGTAACTAATTCAGTAGGAGTGAAATGGATTATTGTTGTTACTACAAGAAATTGATGACTACTATATTATTTTGCTATTGTATGTGGATGATATGCCCACTATAGAATTTAGCATGAGGGAGATCAACATAATGAAGTGGCAGTTGTTAACAGATTTTGAGATGAAGGACTTAGGAGTAGTGAATTAGATTCTTGGGATCAAGATCATGCTAGATAGATATGAAGGAATTCTAAAGTTATCTTAAGAAAAGTATATTGAAAGGTGTTGGATAGGTTCAGAGTTTAAAATGCTAAGCCCAAACTCCTTTAGGTAGTCATTTCAACTCTTGAAGAACTAGTCGCCAAAGGTAGGTGAAGAGCCAGAGCATATAGCTAAAGTGTCTTATGCGTCGGCTGTTGGTAGTTCAATGTATACGATGGTGTGTACCAAACTAGATAGAACTCACATAGTGGGAATTGTGAGTATATACATGACTAATCCAAGAGTAAGGCATTGAGAAGCTGTAAATTGGCATTAAGATACCGGAGAGACTTTTTTTTTTTTTGGGTTGAACCTAAGAGGCACTTTAGATATGTCATTAGTTTTATGAAAAATAGTGTAACTCTACAAGACTTTATAGATGTAGATATTGGCGGTGACTTAAATACTATGAAGAGCACTCGGGTTGTATTTTTACTTTATGTGGCACTACAATCGGTTCAATGTTTAGACCTCAGAAATGTGTGGCTCTTTTAATTATTGAAGTAGAGATGTTGCTATTTTGAAGATGGCAAGGAGATAATTTGGTTGAAGAATTTTCTGAAGAAGATAAGCAAGGAGCAAGATAGTAGCGTTCTTTTCAGCGATGGGCAGAGTGCTATTTGTTTTGTATAAAATCTGGTATTTCATTTAAGGACAAAACATCTTGAGTTAAAGCATCATCATATTCATCAGCTGATGGATGATGGAACATTGTCATCGAAAAAGATTCATGAAGCAAAACTAAAGCTGCGTATTGCCTCCGTTGGTCTCCATATCTAGAGGAATTTTTCAGTTTGGGGGGGTTGGGGGGCACAACACCAAGAGAATTATGTTCAAAGATGATTGAAGACTTTGAAAGGTTATTGCTGTTTTGAAGATCAACCTTCAAGTAGGAGATTAATAGAGTTGTGGAATTTGACAATTGCCTTTCATGGAACATTTAATCTTTAGCTCTGGGCATTGGTAAGCTCTATCAACGTCTTTATTATTTCTAGGATATCTCTTAATGCTTTTTCTTCTCACACAAAGATTTTCAAGAGCTAGATGGATCTCTTGCTAGATTTCTCCAAGAGTAGCTTCAACTACTCAATTCTACTTGATGTTGAGAGATTTCTAATGCCTGACATATTTCATATAAAGCTCAGAGCTTTTATTGCAAACAACATGCATGAAATTTTCATGTTAAAGCAAAAAGTAGAGTTTTTCTATGCTTCTAATGACATATATGTAATTTCCATGATAACTATCTATGTCTTGGACTCTTGCTATAAATTGAGGCAATATCTTTTGTAGTTATAACGCTGAAACTCGTAACTCAAGATATCGATAGTGATAGGGAAAAGATTGCCTAGTATGGCGCCGTGATTTTTCTATTTCTAATTTTGAAATTTTTTTTTTAAGTAAGGATTTGCTTGTTTTCTTCTCTATTTTTCGTCTTCAAAGATCCGTGTGGCTAACAAACAATAAGTACAGCAATAACTAGAGCAACGATGCCTTTCATTTTGATACCTTCCTATTATTAGCACAAGCACAATGAACAACAATGCCAATGCGCATTTTAACTAACACTTCGTTTCTATTCTGTTCTAATCATCCATTCCCATTCTTCCTCACCTAGTGTCGTCGAGAAAGAATTATATCCGTGTTGCAGGCAGAGGAGCCGAGGCGAGCGCCAGCCACTGTCGCATTACATTCAACCTATTGATCACCTGAGGATGAAGGATCAAAGAAATGAGTGATGAATATAATCAAGAACAATCATAATAATGCAAAGAATAGTGAGGACGTTTCCTGCTTGTGCGATTTAACAAAGCGAGTTCACCCCCGGTGCACTATTAGATGTGCTTGGTATTGGGACGAAACTTGTTACTGATTATACGTTAGAAAGCTCCAAGATATGCCGGCCTAAAGGACGGAGAGTATCACGAGCATTTTTTGCTCCACATACATTCTCGTTCTTCCTCTCCAGCGCAAACTTGTCCAACGTTTCGTTCGTTACAATGTTGTCTCTTCGCTCTCTCCGTTGCATTCATTCTCTGGAACCAGTTGCGCTCAGACCCTCTTCGAAACTCTCTCTCCTCTCTTGAAACGACAACAATGGGGTGTTTTCAGTCGAGGCCTTCCAGGACCTCACCATCCCACGGCCTCGAGAAGCTGAGGCTCCAAAGAGGTTACGTCAAGGCTGACAAGGGTTGCGGCAACAATAAGCCCGCCATCAGGCGTGAAGCCAAGGACAACAAGATCGCCATCGCGGTAGGAAGTGCTGCTGAAAGATCAGGTGTTGCAGGAGGAGGAGCGAATAAGGCAGTCTCGAGAGGGCTGGGCAACGAGAGAGCGAAGAGCAAGAGTGATGGCAATGTCCGGAATGATAATGTCCTCAGTGATCAGAGAGTGAACAGTAAGAAGATCAATGGAGGTGGAGGAGATGATCTTGTGGATGGTTGGCCCAAGTGGCTTCTTGATAATGTCAACAAGGATTTTTTGGCTGGTTTGGTTCCTAAGTCTGCTGATTCTTATGATAAGCTGGCCAAGGTTAGTGAAATCAATAAATCCCTTTAAGCTGTTCATTGTACTTCAAATCTTTTAACTATTCTTCCTTGAAGATCCTTATCAGTTTGGATGATGGTTTAGAATTTTTAGCAATAAGCACGACTCACCTAGGTGTTACAGATAGTAGCATCTCTGGAGTTCTAGTTTTTCATGCTTGTAATTGCATGATGCGCACGTGAATTTGAACTAGACACAAAAGTGAAGCTTTAGGAAAAACCTTTTTCGACGTGCCGACATATAATCATGCACTCAATCAAAAGCAATCTCATTTTCAGTGAATATAAAAATTTACAACCAAGAAGATGACTTGATAAGTTAGTAATATCATGTCAAGGTTACCCGTTATATAGATATTACATGATGATTCTGTATCTTGATACTGTAATTTTGTTCCTGATATCCCCTGAGTTCACCTTTTGTATGAGTCTGTTCTCCTCCATTTGAATTTCTTTACTGCTACTACACTAGCACAGATCGCTTTCCTTGGACCCATTGTGGTCTAAATCTCACAGGTGTTTGTTTCGGCAGGTTGGCCACGGAACCTATAGCAATGTGTATAAAGCTCGAGACAGGGACACCGGGAAAATTGTGGCTCTCAAGAAGGTCCGCTTTGATACGACAGAGCCCGAGAGTGTCAAGTTCATGGCCAGAGAGATCATGATATTGCAGAAGCTAGACCATCCTAATGTGATCAAACTTGAAGGGATTGCCACCTCAAGGATGCAGTATAGTCTCTACTTGGTCTTTGATTTTATGCAATATGACTTGACCAAAATAATCTGCCGCCCAGGCTTGCGTCTCTCAGAACCCCAGGTCATTAATTTTAGCTTGTGCACTCGCCAACTATGAAGTTACTTAGGCACCAAGCAATTATGTCTTGTTAGAATGACTGATTAAAGATTCAACTCTAGAAATAGTTGCAGTATCTCAATTTGTTTTCTTACAAGTTCCTTATAAACTTGAGCGTAACAAGTTTCATCTCTGTTGCACCTCTCTTGTACAATGACAGATCAAGTGCTATATGCACCAGCTGCTTTCGGGTCTCCGCCATTGCCACGAGAAAGGAATTCTCCACCGGGATATCAAAGCATCGAACTTGTTGATAGACAAGAGTGGCATGCTGAAGCTCGCGGACTTTGGACTTGCTAATTTCTTCAATCCTAATGAAAAGCGTCAGCTCACAAGCCGAGTCGTCACACTCTGGTACAGAGCTCCAGAGCTCCTGTTAGGCTCTACTGATTATGGGGTCGGCATTGATCTCTGGAGTGCAGGATGCCTACTGGCTGAGATGTTCCTCGGAAGGCCATTCATGCCAGGGAAAACAGAGGTAAAACCTATATGGATCTACCTTAGCACATAATTAGAAAGAATTTTTCTTGCATTTTGTGTCTGAGGTATATGGGCTTGTCATTCAGGTCGAGCAACTTCATAGAATCTTCAAACTCTGTGGTGCGCCCTCGGAAGACTACTGGAAGAGAAATAAGCTACAGACGACCTACCGACCACCGTCACATCATCAGCCTAGTTACCGTGAGACTTTCAAGGATTTCCCGTCCTCATCGTTTGGTGTCTTGACCAAGCTTCTTGCTCTGGACCCGGCTTATCGGGGTACTGCGGCCTCTGCTCTGAAAAATGATGTGAGTACGAGAAATTTCTCATCTGCTTCTTTTCCTGTCATAATGATCAGATTTTTTTGAGGGCTTATTCAGTTATCAACTTTGTTATAGCAATATATGTCAATGTGATATTGAGTCATACGCAGGTTGACGATGCTGCAGATGACGGATTTATCGAATTCTCCATTCTAGGAATCACTTTGATAAACAATGGCATCTTTGCTCTTTGTCTAACATTATTAGAGGTCTCTGCTTGCAGTTCTTTAGTTCCAGTCCACTGGCATGCGACCTCTCAGGTCTACCTGTGCTGCAGATCGAGGAACCTCCACCATCTCATCAAGCTAAGATCATAAAGAGGCAAGTTCTGCGCCAATATTACAAAAGTTGTTTTCATTCGAAGAATAGAAGTAGCGCCAAAGATGGTGCAATAATGAAAGAAGTTTGGTCGCTGATTAACATATCATACGTGGGGAAAACTGCAAATCATGCCTGTCATCATTGTTGCATACACATCGTCTGCCTGACACAAGGCAGTACTTGAATATAAGAGAGATCTAACCGCTTGAGATTAAAAAGCAAACTATCTTATGTTGCATTGCCTAGCTCATGCATGGCTCGAAGCTAGAAAGCCTATCAGTGTGCTTGTATTGTTTCACTCGACCCTTTTCCAGTTCTTTGGAAGGTATGCTTGCAAATCGTTGTCTAAACTGTACGTAGTCGCAGATGAACATGTTTCAAGGTGATACAGACATTCGACCGACCAGTTTTTACCACCTTAATGGTAAAACAGACAATCAACATATAGCGCATGGAGTGTTAGAGGTTCAGTTTGAACACAATATTGTCATGATAGTCTACTATTAACAAACGCATTACCAAACTCTTCGAAAGTTTTTCACGTCCTTATTACGTTCATTCCATTGTGTAGACGCAAGTCCTCGAGAGCAAAGCAATTGTCTCAAATGAACGGGAAAGCACATGATGGGGAGGCCGTTTTAGCTGTCGAAGCCAAACGGGATTCTGAATCTTCTAAAGAGGTATACTTATTCAACTATACTATAATCTTCAAATGAGCTAACATATGCGTTCTGGCCCAGGGCTGAATCACAGAATTTCGTGCTTCACTAGTTGTTTAAGAATAATTTATCTCAAAGAGCATAATACTTTTGAAGTGTCTCCTTGACATCCTTTAAGGGTAGTTTCTTTATACGCACTTCAGCAAAGAGTTCCTTCTTTTTTACAGGAGAAGATTGCAGAGTCAAGCAACCAGAGTCAAGAGGCGACGAGCAATAGCACAAGTAGCACTTCCTTCAGCCTGAAGCCGAACTTGCATGAGGACACCATACACGTCTCTCTCTCGCCAATGCACCGATCCAACCTTAAAGCATCATCCCCGAGGACCGAAGGCCACCCGAACGCTGCCAGGAATATCCAGAACTATAGCGCCCTCTTGCAGGCCTCCATAACGGACATCATCAATCCCAAGGAAGGCAACCAGGTTCCGCATTTCCGGAGATCGCTCTCCACTCTGGATTGGCGCCACCTCAACCCCGAGAAGATATCCGAGCTCTTTGGAGTGGAACATTAAGGATTTGAGGCCACAAGAGTGCGATTCCATTCACCCTTAAATTGCCTGAAGCTTCATTGTCCATTGATCATGCCCGTTCTTTCTGTTGAGCATTGTTCCTCTTTTGTGAGTCATAAATTGTTCTTTTGAGAGGCTACTAAAGTTGTACAATCAATAAGTTAGTCCGTCCATTGCAAAATAAAGGAGTATGCAGTTTGTATATTCAATAAATTCGCTGGTGCATTGAGAATGATTCTATGTAACATATGATTATGCACTTTATATATCCAGTAAATTGGTCTGGTGTGCATTGAGAATGAATCTTTATAACGTATGATTGGCTCGGGTGCAAGTCCTAACTATCCTAGGCAAAAGCTCCTTGTGCTTAAGTTGGTGCATGAAAGTTAAAATGCAGGCGCAAGAATCAAGTGATCGAGTCTTCCAAAATATAATCAACAAGTCCTAACTATCCTATGCGTACCGGCCCGGTCCAGTCTACACATGTGGCGGAATTTGTCCGTGTCAGGACCCGAACTCTGCCGACCGCGTTTGGAGTACGACAGATCAGTTTTCGAGTCTTATTAGGGTCAGCCATATGGTGCAGAAAGAACCACGCGATGCAGTTGGATGTGGAATGTGATCCACAACATGAAGCTCAGTGATTTTGTGATATTGGGGTCCAAACTTGTCAGCTCGAAGATGGGTCGGACCGGGGGAGGGGCCCCGGTCAGAATCTCCCTGAACGTGCGGGGGTTGCTTTCGTTTCGGTCGACAAGGTGTCCCAACTTTGTCTCGACGGGACAAATCATTTTCGGGACCAAAACATTGATTTGATTCAAGTTGGTGCACTCTTCGAAGTCAACAAGTTTTGACTTGCCAGGCGATAGTGGGTTTCCATGGAGATTCCAACCCTTCAGTGATCTTTTTCTTCTTTCTTCATAGTCGATAACAATGTCCATAAACATGGATAATCCTCCCAACTTTTAGTACGTCTAATAAAATTTTTATTTTATCATTTGTCAACCGTTCTGAAAAGCTTGAATTGCAAGATAAATGGTGTAAATAAAATTGTAAATATTCTAACACTTATCCTCCTAGGCAGGGCTTCTTATGAGACACCTGCCAACTATTCTAAAAACTTAACCTTATAGATGAATGCATAACTTATATTTAAATATTTTACGTCATACACAGTGAAAGGTGACGGTGTGATCGGTCCCTGCTCAATCTACCCAAATTCAAAGCATCGAATAATTTTCAGTGGTGATAATTATTACTCAGAAAGGGCCCCTAGAGTCAACGAAAAAGATGCAATGAATGTCTGAAGGAGAAAGAATGAAAATGCTAATCTAAGATATTAGTGATCACAGAAACTTAAAGTGGGCTCTATAGTGTGATCGAGCTGGCTGGATTAGCGTCAATATGGACCGGACCCTCACCCCATGCATTGACCTCTTCAATGGGCCATCTTATTCATATTTTCATTTACTATTGTTTTGCCTTTCTTTCTCTATTTTTTTTTTTCTTTCATGTCCTAATCTGTCCATGATGGAAAGCATGTAAATCTAGTTGCGTATTTCACGGGACAAAATTTAACTTTGAGCCACAATCCGTGAGAAAAGATCTTTGCCTCTCGAATGTCAAAGAACTATTAATGGAGGGAGGAAAGTTGCTTTCTCATTTTTTTGAAAAGGAGATTTGACTCTGTTCACTGTCAATGAAAATAATAGTTCACTAGCAAGTGATGAACATGTGGACATCCTCTTAATTATCTTATTGACACAACTATTTAATTTCTGTGGAATGCTTATTCGGAGGATTTTAAAGCATTTAATGATTCTCATTTTATCTCTTTTCATTTCATGATACCAAATTCTTGTCAATGCTTTCCTAGGGATATTAAACATGGGTAAATCCTAAATACATCAAAGAGGCATGTAAGGGCGTTCTTTTCACTTTTATTTAGTTTGATTCCTTTAGCTTTTTTTTCCCTCATATTAGATTTTTCTGTTTCCTTTTCTGATCTTTACTTGGCTTAAAAATTATTTTGATCAAATGACAGATGTTTTGTTCGCTTATGAAGGATGCATATATTAGAATCATTAGGTAAGATGCTTTAAAAATTTGATTGTCGTCGAGGGTTTTCGCTTTTTGGATGCTAAAAGAGATCATTACATATATTAGGGATATTCAGAATGTCATTTGAACTGTTGTCATCTTTCATAATTTGCATAAAATTTTGATAGCACGTCTGTATATTCGCGCCCGTCTTTTGATATATTGGGTCATACACAGTTTTTTTTTTTTTATAAATAAATCATTTTATTCAACAATGTAAGAAGCAGCAGGAGGGCACCCTGCTCCAAGCTCATTTCGGTTTCAAGGCAACGAACTAGACAGTTAACTAATCTACCGTTTTCCCTACCCGATGTTCGGCAAACCCTAGTTCCTGCAGCTCCTCTACAATGCCAGTTGAAGAAGAAGGAAGGACAGGGGCGCCTGCCATCACCCTCCGTAGGAAGGTCGGATAAAGTCCTGGGAGGTGGTTGGTGATGGCCTGAACAGTAAACATCTTCTGAGCTTACAGTTCCAGGCCTGTTTCAGCAGCGATTCCATCTTCTTGACCTTCTCAGCCGCCAGAACGAACATCGCTAGGGACGGCCTAACACCGGCTAATCGAAAGAGTACGAGGATTTTACTAATAGAGATAGCAACGAAGAGAACTTTAAAGTCCATTAGACAACTAATAGCGATGTTTCCCATGGAGTTTTCATTTTCCCATGATATCCTAACATATAACTATTTTGGGATGGTTCCTTTCAAAAGAATTAAGATATGACAGTGAATATTTTTCCATGTGACTTTGTTGTAATAACCATATCATAACCGGTGCTCCGCGCCAACACACGGGCACTTACTAGTATGTAGGACATGCGAGTGTGGTTCGACCATGCTTGATTTCCTATTAAATAGTGCTGATTTGGGCAATATCGATAACAAGACACGTGTCATGACCTTATTCGAGCTAGGCATTGCCCTAGTTGAGCTCATTGCATAGCAAAAATTCATATGAAGGCAAGTATATATGGTTACATTCCCCGGACAATGATATGCGATCTAATATATCTACCTGCACACCCAAGACCTATCCATCGAGGCTCTTCATCAAATCCAGTTGTCCTATCTTTTCAATCAATTGATATCTCCAATTCGAAGCCCCAGTTAGCAGTACGATAGATCATGTTTATCATTGTATGCACAGTCTCTTTATAGACAAGGCCGAGCCACTTAAGGGATGATCATTAGGGCACGGCCATGTGACTTTGGTACGTACATTAACACGGTCATTTGCCTTATCTGAAGCTCGAACCTTGTCTCTTAGTCCCTTTCACCATTATAATCACCACTTTCCAAAACTTGATTGAATCAAACAAACCCTCTCAAGATCTTATAGAAGTCATACTTTTTAAAGATGGGTTTTGCT
Source organism: Eucalyptus brandiana (assembly GCA_014182725.1). Classification (NCBI taxonomy): domain Eukaryota; kingdom Viridiplantae; phylum Streptophyta; class Magnoliopsida; order Myrtales; family Myrtaceae; genus Eucalyptus; species Eucalyptus brandiana. Next base: position 65,869,158 of record CM024675.1, read on the forward strand.
AGTTAAAGACTGCCTTTGAAGCACTTATTATTAAGTATCCAAATAGGGGAAGTGTAGACTTTTCAATCTACAGTTGCAGCTATTTTGTTTACAAACGTCGGAAGTTCTTATTTATCAGCACTCTCACGACACTTGTTAAGTATACTTGATAAGGATCATCTTGATGTATAGCATACGACTACACATAATACAAATGCGTTTTGAATTTGGTGAAATGGTTTTAGTGAAGTGTAGGATTTCTCTATTCAATTCTACCACCTTACACATTACCAATAGTCCGGTCGGCCAATAATATTTGGTACGTATCATAGTCATTTAATGTGCCTGGAGAGTATGCAATGGAAATCCGTGTGACCTATTTCAATTCTCACTAAAAAGAAACGAAATGAAATCCACATGTTCTCTGCAGCAACAACATTATTATGTCAACTGGACACAATGAGAAGGCCATTGACATTTAATGTTGATCTAAGATTAGAAACATGAATACATATACAGGTATGGCTTGCTTGAAGCTGTTCCCCGCCTGTTTCTTGCTACAGGCTTTGAGCCACCTCAATCACAGAAAGCAAGTAAATCTTGCTCAGCTGGGCAAAGATATCCACTCCTAGGTGAGACAGTGGTTTGTCCGAAATCATTCAGAAAAGGCATGTTAAGATTATATCCGTACACCTCTTATAACCTGGCTTAAATTTGTCACTGATGATGCCAGCAAACTTTAAAAAAGTTTCTCAATACTGTATTAAAATGGAAAACCCTTTCCTCCAACAGGATGAGCTTGGAGTGGTGTCTTGTCCAAAGATGTGTAGGATGTAAATCTTAGATAGCCCTAGGCGAATTTTAACCAGAAAAAAATACTGATGAATCAAGATATAAATTACTGAATTTCATAGTGGAATATAGAGACATCTTTTATCGAAACGTTCGCTGATAATTAAATTATCATCAGCCAAGAAGCTCAAATGTGGAACTCTTCTATCATATACTAAATTCATAAATAAATAAATTCATGTCGAGTTTAAAATATTTCTTATGTACTTCAATATGAATCCAACTTATATTCTTACCAACGCCTATGAAAAACATGTTTTCCTCGAACTATATTTAGAATTGACATGGTGGGAATTCAAGTCTAGTATATCAATATATGATCATTCTATTAATAGTTATTCTCCACAAACTTGCGTGGTTAATATCTGTTTTTCGCTAATGGTGGATGGAACAAATATGATCGATTTTCTAAAACATCATGATTCATAAGTCCCTTTACAAAAATAGACCTTTTAAGAGAGCCTATAAATTTAAAAAGCAACCCTAGAGGATCCAATATGTGCTTTGTTCATCGGAGGACGACATTTGCAGCCTATAGCACGATACAACTATTTTAGAAACAGTTTTTTGAGACCCCTCCAAAGAGAATCCATAGTCTAAAAGCTTTTTCCTTTCTATTTTCATTTTCAAGGTTTGGACTTGTATTGGGACTTGGGAGAGTTATCTTTAAAACCTAGGGCTAGCATCTTCATTCAGGACAAAGAGGGAGACATTGATGTGGACTTCACGTAGAGAATTATTACAAGGAAGTATTTCTCTGTCACCGTCATAGAGCAACTCATGTCCATGGCAAGTACAGCTCTATGTCTATATAAAGAGAAATATTATAATGCAGACACACAAGAAGTGACATGAAAAGAAGATTGACTACACATATATACACATATAGATTAAGGGAAGAAGCTTGTGAGGAATATGGCCAATAATAATAGGCTCTCATGCAAGAGGCTTGTTTTGGTGGCATTTTGCTTCCTCTGCTTCATCTCCATCACTGCTCAAGGTAATTATAGTTCCTGTGTATCTCTTTCTACGTATTTTCTCTAATTCCCGATGCTACTTTTTCAGAATTTTTACAGAAAGGTTATGGCAGTCCATGTTTAAGCTGATCAGCTTAAAAGTGTGACTCAATTTTATGGTGGATTTAGATAAAAGAATGATATACCTTTTGCAATATCTATGATTGTTATGACTTCTGATGTGTGTTCAAGAAGATGAACTTGGATTTGATGAAAAGAAGATCCCATTCAAAGCTTTGAAGAAGTGCATATGTAAATGTATATTATTTGAAATGAGGAGGTATACATCAGCATTTGTATTAACAGTACTATGATGATTTTGAGCAGATTGTTCTTTTATTGTTTGCAGGACGGAGTTTGCATGCTGCTGCTGTGGAAAATATTGATGTGTTAGTTCCCAAAGATGCAAATACACCAAAAGAAGAAGGAACAATGGAAGCCGCCGATGATTTTTCGTTAATAGATTACTCTCCTGCGAAGAAGAAGACTCCGATCCACAATTAAATTTGCATAGTCTCTGTCACCCCAAGCAAATCTAGTTGTTGCATATGTACTTGGTCATATATATTCATCCACAAAACCTGGATATGCAAGAACAAAAGTTTTTAGGGATGGAAACTGGGTGATTTCTCTACTACATGTATAGTATATATAGTTTCTATCGATTCAGCATCAACTAGATGTTAAATTATTGTAGAAGAAATGACAGTACGCACAGTACTAATCAGACAAATGCATCATGAACTCAATGGTGAGTATAATGTAAGTCAAGTCATTCACCTTTTCTATTTCAATTCATTGAGGTCATGCAGGCATCAGAATTGAGTACTTGCCAGGTTCGTTACTCCGGAAAGACTTGGATGGATCATTGATTCATGACATTAGATGAAAAAATCGAGCTAAATGTATTTGTTCCTTCCCTTTTTTCCAAGTTTCTCCTTTTTATTTTGGATAGAGGGGTCTAATTTCAGCTTCTGCTGTTATACAACCTACTTGATCATGGTGAGCTGTACGAGTGGTGAGATTATCTCAAAAGAAAGGTTTCCAGTTAAACTTGATACGTAATCACCATATTTATTAATCTGTTGATGACGCAAGAGAGGAACAGAAGAAATACTTCATTGGAAGTGAAAGGAAAATAATCTGTTGAGTGTTTTTTATGAGAGGTTTCACAACACAGCGCCATGTACTTTAAGCTAGAATCGAACAAACAACCTGTGTTTTCCAAAAGCTCCTGTAAGGCCTTTAAGGGTCTGACTTCTTTTTAGTGCAAGTCGATCTTTTTTTTGCTTTTGTGATAAAACCCTAGATGTAACACATAAGTAAAATTGGCCATCTCTCATGTCTCCGAAGTTCATCAGGTTAAACCTCAATGTCAATTGGTTAAACGCGACGAGTTTCGGGAGCTATTTGGAGTTGCCAAAATGAAAATGCCCACCAACAATAAGTATGTATGAGAGATTTTAATTGTTTGGATTGTAATCCATCAGCAAGGGGCGTGGATGATATTTTCCCCTCTTTCAACAAAAAATTGGTGAACAAGAAGAGGTAAGTATAGATCACGCCCCACCGACTGACACATCATGACGAGAACATCACATGACCTGTCCGAATGATATCGCTGATAACAATCCGTGCATCTTTACTCGTGGCTAACCTTGTATATGTCAAACAAATCAGAGACCCCGTACCATACCGTCCAGGAAAGCGTTTCACCAAGTGAGATAATTGGCTTGTGTCCAGCTCAACTTATGAAAATCAATCCTCATTTCATGATTAGATTTCAATGAAACACTGTGTTCTCTCCTAACACAACTTAAAAATACTACGTATTTCTCTCATAATGAACATAACAGATAGGCGTTGGTACAGAGACACACAGATACATGAGTGTACTTTTTGTTCTTCTAGTCATCCTCAGTCTGTCCTTTTCAATGAACACAATAGTACACAATTCTGTGCAAAATAGGAGTAAGAAATATCATTTATTGATGGGTAATAACCGTGTGAACCTGATGACTACTGATGCAAGTAACCGTGTAACATCCCTTTGAACAATTCAGATTCCAGGTAGGAGAGACATCATCATTAACATATAGATGGTGTAATCAGCCACCTGTTTGGCAAAGTACTTAAAACCACTCAGAATGGAAGTTGCTGGTATTTTGGTTTCCCTATAATACCTATCCAACGAAGATTGAAATTCTAATCAACAACTGAAAGAATCCTACAAAAATCTGTCTTAAGGATACTCTTTCATCACAGATTTTTCTTGCTGGCTTGCATGATCTGCTCTGCTGAAATCCCCATATCCTTAGAAGACAACATAAATCTTTTGATCTTTTTCTTTGGGCAGAGCATGCCCTTGACTCTTCACCACACCAAGGAGTCTGCAATTGTACAAAATCGCTGGTGTCTGGGTTGCTAAAGCTTCCTTCATATCAGATATGCACTGCTGGTTCACTCTTCATTTCTCGAAAGTGCATTTGAAAAAAAAGCCTCAGATTCTCTGATTATGGAACTTCAACCATTACAGGCAACTAGTTGTTACTTTTGACTTGTACATCTCAGCCCTAAACCAATCTCTCATAAAAGAGCAAGCTAGCCTCAGCAGCAAGAACATCACTTTCTGACACATTGTACACCTCTGAATCTGAAATGTAAAACCATTGTTCTGAGGCAGTTTCCAAGTGTGGCTGATTTTCCGCCTCAGGCGGCTTGGTTCTTACCCTTCTGTAAACTGTATAATGGCCGCTTCCTGTTCTTCCAAAATGTTCCACCACTGAAACAAGACAGTACCAATGACTTTTTGAAGCTCGGGGCGTCAAATCCTACACTCCAAGGGAGAGAAACAAGTAAGCGTAAGAAAACTGGGCAATATGACAGTCAAGTATGTTGGAGAATACCAAGCTGTAGTTTTAAAATTTCTAGCTAACTTGTGTGAAATCAATTACTCAACAAAAGAACATAGAATGCCTTTGCATTTAACAGAAGGCACACTGAGAACAGGGAACAAGAGAACAGGGATGATGACCCAAGCCTAGAAATGAAACACAGTAGCTATGAGCTTGCCAAGCAATATTGCCAAAAATAGCTACATGCAGCCAACTCTTATTTGGATAGATGGTCAGTTTAGTTCACTATGGACTTGTCCTAATAATGTGATTTTATAGTTGTTATTCACTACAGCTAATCCAGTAGCACATCAGTTATGGATTCGACTAACCTTGCCATGGGATATAATGCATTCATCATTACAAGAGTCACTAGAGCTGGGAACATTTGCCACCTCCGCCTCTTCTTTGAAGGGTTTCTGCTGCACACCAGACCCAAATTCATAGTCTACCAACCCTCTTAACCGGATACTGTGACTTTCTGAATCAATGTGCATGTTAGACTGCACAGAAAGAGGGCTTATTTGTTGACTATTAAGGTTCCCTTGCCCAGCGGGAACACTTCCTTTCATGATTTGCATCCCTACCCTATTTGTTGTGTAAGCAGAGAGGTCCAGAACCAACGGAAACGAAATGTGGCCCTACAATCATCAATAATGTTGTTGCGCAGTGAGAATAGCCCAAGACTGGACCACAGCAAGTTTCAAATGAGAATACAAATAAAAAGTCACAAGAAGACAATCATGTGGTATCTATTCGCAATCTGCTTTGAGCTCAAAAGGGGGACAAGGAAAATCATTTGAATAACATGCTTGGGAATGGTCAATATGACTAATGAAGATCCAGTGCTAGACAAGGTACTCAGTTGAAGACAAGTACACTATTAGACAGTAGATTGGGAGGACTTCATCAAGTAATAAACATAAGTACAGAACATATCCCTAGAAATCTTGCCAGTGCAAGATTTCCAGTGAAACCTCAAGGCAAGAATCTTCGAGTACCTGAAGTTTTAGAGGCTCCCCAAATTCATTCACTGAAGCCCGTTGCAACTGAATGCACAAAATCTGCAGGCAGAAAGCACACAAATTGAGCCCTCCAAATATGGAAAAGGCTCTTGCTAACTAGTGTCTCCAATACACTTGTTAAACATACTTTACTTGGAATAATATAATTTTCAAAAGATTGATCTCTTAGTACTAGGACAATAAATGTATGGGAAATTGCAAAGCTTCCTGAATTAATTACTTAATCAATATCTCTAGTGTACTCGTTAACAAAATCCACATAAAATTTGTTATACCTCATGATAGGAGGAGAGAAAAGGAGAAGCTCTACATAAGGAAGGTTATGGTCTATCCAGAATTTTCTAATTTTTAGAACTTTTTGCTTCTCCTTTTGCTTTTAGCATTTCAGATTTGGTTTCTATTTACATATATATGTTGACATTTAAGGTCATTCAGAATCATCTGGAATTTTTACTTTTTTCACATTAACATAATTTTATACAGGAAAGTCAGATAAATGCTTCTTTTTTTTCATAAAAGAAAAAACAAATTAGGCTTTAATCTGTGTTTTCTTTATTGCCATAGCATAGAGTAGCATCCACATTTCCCACAAGGGAGCTTCTGTCAGCCCAACAAGGCTGGCAAACAATGGGATACCTGCTTCAAGCTAGGTCCTCCTTAAAATTAAAGAAAGTGGGTTTGCATGTTGACCTCATCCTTCACTTCCAACATGTCAAAAGAGAAGGCCTTCAACCAACAATAGAAAAAGAAAAGTCTTACACTCAAAAGATTTAAAAGTGTATTAAATTTCACCTTTCATAGTATACTGGAGTTAAACCCATCAATTGAAAACAACTATTTGAAGTAAAGTTCCTGAATTCACAATATAATCTCCAAGAATATCCACTTTCACAACAAATATGATGCTATATCCACTTTATAATTGCTTCCAGAAGCATGAGCCACATCTACCATGAACCATGCTAAGCAAATTCTATTTGCGAGAATGAAGCATGGTTTTAGATTTCATGAAATTCAATACTGTGTAATTGCTGCTGTGCCCACAAGAATGTGCACTATGTATAAACAGGCAAATGCAATATGTGAGAAGCTTAAAAGGAGACTTCAGGAATCTAATTTCATTTATCAAAAGAGATCATGGCTTCCTTTACATTGAGCAGAGCAAAGACTCAATAATACCTCCGGCAGACGGGCAATAGTTGACTGCCTAACAGTTTGCGAAAAATCATTTGACCAAGGTAGCATCTCGAGATTGAACTGATTTTGGCAGTCACATAAATCTCCACCACTGCATGACTTAAGTTTCATGATATCCATCTGGGGAAAAAGGCACAAAAGCAACATTGATCTACATAAGCACTAAGTAACTTCAAAATATCATAAGATTTTATCACACAACATGGATGGATGGGTGGTGTCTACTATCCCAAACCAGGATTAAGGAATATGCAGATGAGAATGTAGAACATGCACAAATTCAAGTATAATTTGCCCCAAAGCAGTTGAGAGAGACGGAATAAGTAATGTCTTTGAGTAAGTACCTCACTTGACCTAACCAATGATAAGTACTTCGCTGCAGCGATGTGCCAACATTGACTACAATGGTAATTGACAACTCTCTCGGCAGCAACAAACTGCTTTAAGCAATCTTGCAATGTACAACCTCCTATCTATTCCAAGCAAAAAAGTTCCAAGGTGAAAACAAAATGACAAAGATTTCAAACTATATCCAGGTAGATCCTTAGTGAACTTACAATGGTTGAGCCATTACACAGCACAGGAGAAAGCAGCAAAGTATGGAAAAATTCAAAATTTAGTGAAATCTGCAAAAACAAGAAAAGCCCATATTCAGCAGATAAATAAGTGGATCACTACAAGTCTACAACCTATATGTCCAAACCTGAACAACAACATACAATTCAGATCCAAGGTCAGAGACATAATGTGCTTCTGACAAAATGACAAAAGTGACTCATAAGCTTTTCAAAACAAATATCCTTGTGAATGCCATATGAACCTGAGATGAACAACTTTGACACGTTAAAAAGCTACGAATAATCCCATCAAAAGGCCCGAGGAAGTGCTTCTGCCATCTTTGCTGTTCACTTTGGTTGTCTCTACTCTTTGAAGAAAGAACCCTACTGGTAGTATCAGAAACAACGGCTAGAGGACTTCGAACTGGAACGTACCACTCTGAAAATTCCTCCCTTAAGGAGGAGAGAAGATGGAGGAGTGCTTCTGCTGCATCCTAAGCACCAAACAAGGAGAATGCACTAAAAGTCTGAAAATCTTAAAGTCATCAAATAAAGCAATGCAGGAGACGTAATAGCACCTGCTGGCTTGTCAGATTGAAATTGGGTATATAATGGGCCATCTCAAGCATCACTCTTCGAGGGCTCAGTACTACCCTCCTATCACCAGAACTGCATAGCTCTGCAAAGAAAGGAAAAGTAGTTGGAATTAGAATTGACATGTATCAGTTCTTGATAACTAAGTGAAGAGCAATGAAAGAAACTTTTGCAATGACCAATAAGATGATTATGCGGTCTAATTGACCCTTGAATTTTTTTAAAAGTTCAAGGATTTCCACTTTTCTTCCCTTCGTTCTTTCAAATTTGGGAGAATAAAAGAAATGATACATGTTTAATCAAGCTATAAATGTAATACTGCCGCATCTGCATTCAGAATTGTGAAATTCCAGCCAACCATAGGATGAAAAAGGAAGCACCCTACTCATGCAACTTCCAATAAGTTTCCACCATCAACTCATTTTAAGATTAGCGGAAATATATTGCCTCCTAAGTTGCGACCACAAACTTACAATGAGTCTCCATTAAAATTGAAGTGTTACCTTCGAGAAGATCGTCCAATGCAAGGGTTAGTGGCATCATTCCTGCCTTATCCTCCACGACTGTCAGTTCACATTCCTCCAAGAACTTGTGAACAAAAGGTTGGAAGCATGAACAACTAGCCAGAGCCTGCAAAAGTCCCCGTCTTCTTTAGCCAAACAAAATCAACCCCATCAATCAGACAACCATCCACGCTCAGGCACATGAATATGCATAATCACAGCGAAGCACCCAAACATCATCATACGCGCTAATCAAGATTGTCTCTTTGATCAAGATCTCACTTCCACGTTCCATCCACAAGCTCCTTTAAACCAAAGAGCTTCGGCAAAATGTAAAGACAGAACAAAGAAAAGGGGCAAACCAAGAAAACTCAGCCAACAAGCATGACCCCCAAGGACAAGAAACCTCAGTACCTGCAAGACTGCATTGAGGAAACAGTTGTTACCGAGGTTTTGCAAACCGGGCACGGAGAATTTCGCTTCAAGATGATTCTTTCTCTGGAATAACAACGAGAGGCCACCGAAGGACCCGACTATGCCATCTCTTTTCAAGGCGAAGACGAAACCGGCGACACCCACAAGGCCCGCGAGGGAGAGATGGAGCTTAGAAGCAGAAACCCACTTCATGGGCGAACCAGAAGAGCGCTACTCCTGCTCAAGGTCGTGTCTTTGATAGCAGCAACACATTCTTCGCTCGCCAAACTCCTCTGCGTCAAGAAACGACCTTGCCAAACTCCTCTGCAGAATCACCGTACGTCTCCCTCTCACAGTACAAGCCGGCACTGGGCGGGCCTAGTAGGCTCCGCCCATCAGCAGAGCTCAGCCCAGGCCCTATCAGGCTTCGGACCGAAATGCTTTATCCGGATGAGGGAAACCATCGATGCATCCACTCGTGGAAAAGCAAGATCGAATTAGGTGAGCAATGAGCAAATGATCAAGATTCTTTCTCCAATTCTTGGTTCTTCGGTCTCTAGGGGACTCCCAAGTCTCCCAATTATAGGCCAAGAGCAGTCCACTTTAGGCCCAAGATAAAGCAGGAATTTTAGGATGGGAATAGTGTTCTTTTATAATTTAGATGCACGCACATGAAGACTGAACTATCTCGAGATTTGTGAAATACCTTACAAATTTCATGAATCGATTAAGTTTAAATTTTTTACAGGTACAGATGGGCCGACCTAGAGCAGTTTGCAATACTATTTATAAAATTCGAACGGCTGACAAACTCCAGTTCCTGAGCTATAATTCCCCAAGACCCAACCAGTGGCACCAAACCTCGGGATAGATTGGTGTTGTTTATGCTATAGCTATTAATAAGTTGTATACAATTAGAGAAAATAGTATTGCCACCTCAGTCGTCGCGGCCGACTAGGACATTGTTGAGGCAGTCAAAGATGGTGGTCCGCAAGCCACCGATGGGGAGTGAGGGAGGACGAAGAAAATCAGATTTTTGGGTACTCTATATCATGGCAATCGTCATCATTGATAGCTATTTCGCGTAGTACAATGACAATTTTGTAAAGGTTTTTTTAATGTGAGATAAGATATAAAGATTCACAATAAATCAAATTAGAGGCTGGTTTTGTGTGAACCGAGTAAAGCTCAGTCTGTGATGAGAATGGTCAAGTTATTTCTTTAACCCTCATGCACGAATAATCTCATATAAGGATCAATTATTAAATGCAATTTGTGAGGGATGGTCTAATTGAATCAGTGATACATAGGGCAATAGAAGAGAAGCACTTGAGCTTTGAAACTTCACCATTCCACGTTAAAAACAATGAATTACAAATTTCTTTTTCTTCATTTCTATGTTCTAAATTTTAATTATGGAAATCTTGGGATGTCATTTTCGCGGTTTACAGATTTTACATAGCTGAAAAAATCATGGAGGCCAAAATCCGGTTCAAAAGTTTCACTCTTAAAGACATACGGTACGCATTCAAGCGTTCGCGAGACTTTTGCGGTATGAATGATGCCTGGCACCGTAATTGAAACTGATTTACGAACAAATATAAGGCCAATTCTTAAATCACAAACAGGTGCATATACAACTGAGTATATTCAGTACTGCCTAGAGAAGGAGCTAAAATGGCCAGGAACCAGATCGAGTGGGGAAAGCAAAAGATGCTGCTTTTGAAACTGAAGATGAAGAAGAAGGCGGTGACGAAGATGATGGCAACGGATTAGAATGCGCGAGGTGGATTAGAATGCGCGAGGTCAGGATCAGGAGACAACCAAGAGCACCATTCATTGAAGCCATGATCCGGACCCGAGGCCAACTGATGCTCCGTGTCTGCCGGAACGGTCACATGGGTCCTCGCGGCGTCTGGAACCGTCATCTGGGTCGTGGGAGGAGCCGCCAGCGACAGGCGGGCCACGACGTTCTCCGGGAAGTTGAGCTTGGCCTTGTTGCCTCGGTATTTCAAGGCTGCGACGTCATACGCCCGGGCCGCCCCTTCAGCCGTCTCAAACGTGCCTAGCCAAACCCTCGCGGCCTTGACTGGGTCTCGGATCTCGGCTGCCCACTTCCCCCACGGCCTCTGTCTCACCCCTCTGTATTTTCTTCTCGGTTGGTGTTCGTTGTTAGACATCGACATCGCAGCTGTACTGTTGCTGTACTCATAAGTTGGAGTTGCATGGTTTGTTGTCTTCATGCTGGGACCTTCCATGATGCCTATAACAAAGAATTGGAAAAGAAAAGTACAAAAAAGTTGGTAAAGGTTCTCACCACAAAATATGTTGCGCAACTGTCGTGATACCACATACCGATGAAATTTCCTATGCTTGTTTTGAGTTTTTAATAGACATTTTGAGAACAAGATCTTTGAATTATAAAGTATATAATATCACATCCGAGCGTTGTATGATGCTACCGTTATGTAAATATTAGAAACGCTATGTTTCAAGGAAATGACCATCTATCGGCTAAATCAATAAATGTGTTTACGAGTTATACTACAGATCCTATAGAAAATTAGACGAGTTTAATTGCCTCCTATCAATGAAACAAATGTGTGTCATAAGCTAAAGCAAACGTAACGAATTAGCTGCAATGCAAAAGTGGAGTTAAAGTACATGTTAGATATGATATTAGTAGTCTAAAACTTGTGATTTATAGTCTCTGATATTTAGATGATTTATATTAGATTTATGCAAAAGGTAAAACCGATGATATGAGTTCTATATGCGGAGTATTTCATAGCACACGTCATCTCCGACTTATCTGATGTCTTCACATTTCATTATTGTTCCCATTTTATCTGATGTCTATGGAAAGCCATTAAGCTCATAACCATTGCAATTACCTCTCGCAGCATCAAAGGACGACTCTCTTCCAGGGGCTCTCCGAAGCTGCGCCTCCACCGACGGCTCGGCCGACAGATCTCCATGGCCTCTCTTCAGCCTCAGGACTCCGGAGGAAAAAGGACACGACTCCTCGGCATCGCCGGGGACTTCCCCGGCCACCACTCGCGCCAGAGCCAGGACCATGGCCGTCGTCTCTCTTTCCCGGTCCAGCCCGGGATAGAGGATCGGCGCTTTGTCACCCGGATCAGCCACCTTCAGCCCCGACATGACTCGTGCACACACCGGCAGCAGCCGCTCGCAACGCCGTCAAAACCCTCAAATACTCGATAAACGCTTGCCAAACTCAACGGACGAGAGCTCGAACGAGAGCTGGAGAAGAAGGGTCACGTAAATAAAGGGTCGGGGCTGGCGATCGGGCTGGTGAGGAGGCGACAATGTAAACGCCGCCTTTTCTGCTGCAACTCTCTAGTTGGTCGACATCGGAAAACACCTTATAATAATAATAAAGATAAGACGTGACGTTTAAGATATGGGAGGGGAAGTACAAAGAGCGAGAGATGGATAGACGTTGGGGGCGGGAGTTGGCAATAAGATAAGTCAGAGTCTCATTAAAGATTCTGCAACTTGGGAAAAAGATAGATCAAGAAGAAAAGATGTACAGAAACTGCGCATGGATAGTCAACAACCGTGGTGTAAAAAGGCTTCCGTTCACAGCGAGCGGTCTTCGTCTCGGGAGGGGGCCGAAGTTTTTCACTGTTTCACTTTTACCCGCACCGAGAGGGTGGCGGTGATATAATTATAGATTTTAGTTGTTGTCATATAGCATCACTAATATTATTTTTGTGAGAGCTCACAAACAATAAATGTCTATTTAATTTTAAACATTTACACGAAATTCCAATATAATCATCCTACTCGATGCGATTGAAAGGATCACGTTAAAATTTTGCATAAAAATTTAAGACTAAATTGATAAAATTGAAAGATTTTAAATAGGGTTAATACCCTAAAAACCCCAAACTGGTACAACTTATGACAAATTTACCCAAAACTATTTTTTTGACCACCAAAAACCCCAAACCCAGGTATACCTTTGACAAATTTACCCCAAACCGGTACACATGTGACAAATTTACCCTATGTTAGTTTTCGTTAAATTTTATTCTCAAATTATTAAGTTAAATGACACATGACCAATTTAGGATTTTAAGCTCCATTTGTCACAAGCTTTACAATTTTTGTGATTTTTTTGTGGTATTAATCCAATTTAAATAGAAGATATTTGTCACAAATTTACTGGGTTTAGGATTTTTTGCTGTCAAATAAATTAGTTTGGGGTAAATTTGTCATAAATGTACTGGTTTATGGTTTTTATAGTCAATCGCAGAAATTTGTCGCGGTTTACCGTTTAGGGTTTTTCAAATGGTCAAAAAATAGTTTGGGGTAAATTTGTCACAAACAGTACCAGGTTTGGGGTTTTTTAGGGTATTAACCCTTTTAAATATAAATTATTAACTCCACACTGAGTCAATGGCTGATTAAGTAATTTTTTAATAAGCTAAATATGATGATTTTCTAATCATGTTTAAATTGTATTATCTCGTTTCTTTAGGAATGTGTGCGCTTTTTAGGAATGTGCGCGCTTTAATCGATTTATTATAAAGTTCACACTCCGTTCATAGATTCTCTGTTTTTTAATTGAGAGCAATCGGCGGACCACGACACCGACGAAACTGCGTGTTTCGGATAGGACCGAAAAGCATCCCGACCGACATGAAAAGGTTAGAAAACGAAAGGAGCCAAAAGAAGATCTAAGGCTCCGCCGGTCAGCTGTCCACGTGGGCTCTCGCGATTGGGCGCTTGCAGCGGCGACACCCGGGGACGCAGTCAACATCTGGGGATGGTGGTCAACGCTCCCCTCGGTCGACTTTCGAATGAACGCGGTTTGGCCCCATCCCCCCACGCCAGCTCGGTGTCAGTGGCTTTCCAGAAGCCACTTGGTTACACGGTGCACGGTTGGAATTGCCTTACTCTTTACTAAAAAGACAGTGATGTAGATGTCGACGAGGTCAGATGTTGTAGGCCCACTTTCGAGTCGTGTAAGATAAGAGAGAGACAGTTGTCTCGCGCTCCACCACCAATCAAACCCGTGTTGGTTTCGAGTACCAATACCCTTTTGTAGAAGGCGAACAAGTTGCAAAACCAACCATTTCATACTTCAAATTGAACATTAGTTATACACATTCCAGAGTTCAAACCAACCCCACATCAGTATTTGAAAAACTATACAGATAACTTGTCTGTCATTCAGATTGAAACCTATGGCGCCAAAGCTTCTTTTTTTTCGGCTGGACCGAGCACACAAGCTGAGTGCTCCATTCACCATGGCAATAAGACAGCCGACCTGTTTGGTGAACTCATTTTCAGCTTCCACATGCCATGCATTCTTCCCTGTTTGTCAAGGAACACACCACCTGAGCCATTTTTGTGTCGTCATCTTGAGCTGCAACAGGTTCCTGCATCACCAAACGTAAATGGGCCATAAAGAGAATGAACTCCACATAAGTCAAAATTCTCGTGTCCAAACAAAAGTTAAATGTATAGCCTTACTTTGATCACTGAAGTATCCACTGTGAACTTGATTGCATCAGCTGCAGCACGGGTTCGCAGATAGTACATCCCCGTTTTCAGACCCTTTCATGACAAACATTAATGAGTGAGATGAGCTGCTAACAGATTAGCTTGATTAACAAGAGACAAACGACAGGTATACATACCCTGGTCCATGCATAGAAGTGTAGGGATGTTAACTTTCCGAAATTGGGTTGATCCATATGAATATTTAAGCTTTGACTCTGGTCAATGTAGCTTCCACGGTCTGCAGCCATGTCAACCAACGTCTTCTGCTTGATCTCCCACACAGTCCTGTGAGCAGATGAATTTTTTTTGAATAAGACAAGACATAACCCCAAGGGAGGTGAAGGAATATCCAGTGTAACACAGTTACATACTTGTATATAAGCTTTAGCTCTTCAGGAACCTCTGAAATATTATGAACAGAGCCATTCTCAATTATTATCTTGTTCTTGACAAATGGAGACCAAAGACCCATCTCCGTTAAGTCATGAAGAAGATGTTTGTTCACAACAACAAATTCACCACTGCAAAGAGAAACATAGATGGACACAGTCAGAAATTGCATAGCAGTATGAAAGAGAATGTAACAATTACTGATGCCCAAAAGAAACCTTAGAACTCTTCGGCTGTATATGTTGGAAGTATAAGGCTCAAAGCACTCATTATTCCCAAGAATTTGACTGGTCGAAGCAGTTGGCATGGGAGCTATAAGAAGTGAGTTCCTCACTCCATTCTTTGATATCATGTTCCTAAGAGCAACCCAGTCCCATCGATCAGATGGAGTCACATTCCACATATCTGGCTGAAGAACACCCTAAGGCATGGACCAAAACATTGCCAGTTAGGATTAATTAAGATGGCCTACCAATACATACAACATTCAGAAGAAAAAATAGAAAAGACAGGTAACATCGTGAAAGGTGTCATGTGAATCAGTAGCACCCAAATGAACTGCTTAATTTTATCTTTTCTACCTTTTAAGTACTAGCTATAACAATGCAATAAAACAGAATCACAAGCCTACTCAGGAATCAAGACACTACAAAATAGGCTCCTTGCAGAAATATACCTTGCTGACAGGACTTCCTTCATATGTCTCATATGCCCCTTCTTTTGCAGCCAGCTCAGTGGAAGCCTTCAAAGCATGGTAGTATATGGTTTCAAAGATGTCTTTGTTTAACTGCTGAGCCTGAAAGTGCACAGCAAAAACCACTGATAAGAATGGATGGACTCACAATCACCAAGACAAATCAAGATTGGACTTGGCTTACCTCTGGCGAATCAAATGCCATACCAAGCAAAATAAACGTATCAGCAAGTCCTTGCACACCAATGCCAATTGGCCTATGTCGTAAATTTGACCTTCTAGCAGTTTCAACAGGGTAGTAATTGACATCGATAATCTTGTTCAGGTTCGTTGTAACAATTGCAGTAACCTGACCAGACATTACAAGGAAATAAGCTTCATCACAAAATGTAATGGAATCACATAGCAAATAGTGTATGCAGTGAGTTATAATGCAAACCTCTGCCAGTTTGTCGAAGTCAAAATATCTGTTCTTAAATCCCCTACTCCCGACAAGCTTGGATGCACTTGATTCCATTCCCTGTGATCAAGAACAGTTAAATATAACCAACAAAAGGACATATTAATGGAGTGAAACCAAGAGAACTCCTAATGGAAAGTCATGCCATACCTTCTCTCGGACAAATCTAGGCAAAGCAATAGATGCAAGGTTACACACAGCTGTTTCTGTTGGACTTGTGTACTCAATAATCTCAGTGCAGAGGTTGGAAGATTTGATGGTACCTAGGTTCTGCTGGTTGCTCTTTCTATTGCATGTATCCTACATGAGCAATAAGATCAGACAAAACACTAGACTATTCCCGTGAACATCAATGTAGAACAATAGCTCAGAGAACATACATTATAGACAAAATTTCCTCACCTTAAAAAGCATGTAGGGGTTTCCAGTTTCAATTTGGGCCTTCAGTATTTCAAACCACAAAGTCTGGGCCTGGACAACCTTCTTTGCTTTACCCTACATACAGAGAAAACAATAATAGTTAGCTTTTACTTCCAGAGACTAATAAGACATAAACAGACACGTTTCATAATGTACCACAAGCAAATTTAAGTAGCAGAGCAGACCAACAATAGTTACCTCTCTTTCATAGTGCAAATACAACTTTTCAAATTCTTCACCCCAAACATCTGCCAATCCTGGAGATTCACTTGGACAGAAAAGTGACCAGTGCCCATTACTTTGAACCCTTTTCATGAATAGATCAGGCACCCAAAGGGCATAAAACAGATCCCGAGCACGATGCTCTTCCTGCAATATCAAGGTTCATCAACAATGAGAAGAAACTATTTCAGAAATAGTCAATCAGCACATGCTATTACACAAATGACAGACATTTGAATTAAAATAAACACAAATTTGAGGTATTAATAAACTCTTACAAATTCATTGGCATAATATTTATACCTTCCCATGGTTTTTCCTGAGATCAAGAAACTCAAAGATATCTGCATGCCAAGGCTCCAAGTAGACAGCAAAAGCACCTAAATTGCAGTGCGAATAATGGATTAAAGATATGAAATATTATAAGGGCATCACCAGAAAACAAAAAAACTAGAGAAAAGAATAGAGATGGCAAGCTAAAATCACCTTTTCTCTTGCCACCCCCTTGATCTACATAACGAGCTGTATCATTAAATACTCGCAACATTGGAACAATGCCATTGGAAGTTCCATTCGTCCCACGTATGTAACTACCAGTGGCACGGATATTATGAACAGATACACCAATCCCTCCAGCCGATTTGCTGATAACAGCACACTCTTTCAAGGTATCATATATGCCCTCAATACTATCTTCTTTCATGCACACAAGGAAGCAACTGCTTAACTGCCAATGTGAATCAACAGTATGATGTCAGCATATCTGAAAATTCAAAACAGCAGGAACATGCAATTCCCAATAAATATCAAATCTCGGCCTTATGCAGCAATGCACATACTTGGGGCCGAGGTGTTCCTGCATTGAACAGGGTGGGGGAAGCATGTGTGAACCATCGCTGAGACATCATATGATATGTTTTGATGGCAGAATCGATGTCATCCTTGTGAATTCCAACAGCAACCCTCATCAGCATGTGCTGTGGTCTTTCCACAACCTTCCCTTGGACCTTCAGAAGGTAAGACCTCTCAAGTGTTTTGAAACCGAAGAAGTCATAGTCAAAATCTCGATCATAGATGATTTCACTGTCCAAACGAGCAGCATTCTGCCAGACAAAAAGAAGCACAAAACTTAATCATAAGAGGAAGCCTCGCTTCTATAAGCAATCATTACATTCCAGACAAGCTACTATCTCAAGGCCTAATTTCACACGTAGGAAACATGCCCAACAAAGTTGCCAGCCAATTACCTTCATAATTATCTCATAAACATCATCAGCGATCAGAGGAGCCTTTAGCCCTGACCTCTCATTGACATGGTAGTACATATCCTTGATCCTGCATCAGAAAAAGGAAGAGGAAATCAATAATTTTTTCAGTAAAGGAGATGAGAATCTTGCGCATCCCACAAGATGATTTTCAGTAATGCATCGGTAAGAGGTGAATTTAGCAATACTTACGTCTCTGAAAATATCTTTTTGGTGTTCTTGTGAAGATTCGAAACGGCAATCCTAGCAGCCAACTGCAAAACAACATGGAAAAACAAGGACATCAGATCAAGTCCTCATAATCTGTGCTTGGGGTAACGCAGCAATTGCTTATGCAAAGGTCAAATCATGCGCAATTCAGAGCCCCAATTACAACATCACCCCAAAAATTCAAAACCTAATTGATTTAGCCAATTGGACAAACTGGACACCACTTGAACGAACACGATGGTCATACGGAAACACAAATCACCTTCTACTGCAGCATATCCATCCAACAAATCAATAATCATCGGCACGATCATTACCAAAACATCAGGAAAAAAAAAACATTCAGACAAAAGAACCTCTGACATCACGCCGAGGCCATACAGAAATCAATGCTAGAAACAACACAAGCGCTTCTACTGAAACACGAATGCGCACACGCCGCTGCACAAACACACAACCACAATCAGGGCGGACATCAACAGGCTCGACGATCTCAATCAATTGCCCAGAGGACCCATTTCAATTTCGAACGAACAAAAATGGACGGGGCATCCAACTCACGCAAGCATAGTCAGGGTGATTGGCAGTCATGGCGGCAGCGGTCTCTGCTGCCAATTCATCAAGCTGGCTGGTGGTGACGCCCTTGTAGACCCCGGCGCAGACCTTCTGCGCCACCGAGACGGGGTCGCAGTGCTCCGTGCTCAACCCATAACTCAGCTTCTTCAACCTCGCGGTGATCTTGTCGAAGTGCACCGACTCCTGGCGCCCGTCCCTCTTCACCACATACATCTTCACTCCTCACCCCCGCTCTCTCTCCCGCTCTCTCTCTCTCTCTGAGGAATTTCTTCAAACAGGTCGCTCGCACACCCCAAAGCGGAAGATGGGTCGGATTTATATAGCGCCCCAGGTGCGCCAGCGTGCTCGGGAAGACTGAATTCGAAATTCGTAATTCAGGGTCGGCCTGGTTTTCCCTCTACTGTGGCCAATTCGGGTAAAG
The DNA here is from genome assembly GCA_014182725.1 of Eucalyptus brandiana. NCBI lineage: Eukaryota > Viridiplantae > Streptophyta > Magnoliopsida > Myrtales > Myrtaceae > Eucalyptus > Eucalyptus brandiana. The sequence continues at coordinate 65,888,382 of CM024675.1, forward strand.
TTTGAAACTTTGGCGCCAAAAACCGAGTTTTTCTTCTATGTGCTGGCTCGTCGTAGTTGGGAGGATTTGAACAGGGAGGGTTCGAAATTGGCTGGAGGTGAGTTGTCTTCGTGGGGCCAGATAGGCACTAATTAAAGCGACCCACCATGAGATTTGAGGGGAAACGCGAAGGAATCAGGGGAAATTAGGGCACGTAATGGAGCGTCCCCTTTTTGGGGCTTGGCGCAACTTTTCGATTTTGGCGCCCAAAGATATGAGAGAGAGAGAGAGAGAGAGAGAGAGAGAGAGAGGGATAGAGGGGGACCTCTCTTTTGATGGCAAGTTAAGTCACGCTAGCTCACATTGTTAAGAGAAATCTGGAATTAAATGATCAAATTCATGAATGGTCGACTTTGGTATGTTACTTAAATCTAGGGGATGATGGAAATTAAAAGTCTCTTATAATGGAAGTGATAGGTTCCCAAGTTGATTTGGTCCAACATAAGAATCAGGAATCGGATCAAAATGATCGATTTCTAATCTCTTGAACTAAGGAACAAATTGGGCTGGATAGATCGGTCGATTCCCAAACGGTCCAATGAAATTGATTAGGACACGATATTTCCGGATCTAAAGAACGAGTAAGAGATGGAATAAATAGATAAGGCAAAGTCATCTTCATTTTCCATATTTGAACATGTCTCACTAGGGGTGTGCTACTGGACCGGGTATACCCGGTTCCCGGATCGGCCCAATTAGAAAACAAGGTCAGGAATCGGTTCCCGTTGAAACTAGTCCAAGAACTGGTTCCCAAAATTTGGAATTGGTTTAAACCGGTCTGGGAATAGGTTCCTAGTGATTACCCACTCGAAAACCGATTCTCAGATCAGTTTTGTAATTAGAGGTCCAAAACCCTTTTTTTCCTCCCGATTTCTATTCTTACTCCCGCAATCACATGACGTTTTTCCTCTTGGCTTTCTCAAACACACACGGCACTCCTTCTTTGTCATTCCTCTTCCTCACTTGCTTCCCTCCCTCATCAGCTCCCTCTCGCACCGTCTAATGGACGAATGGTATTCGTCACCGCCAAATTCTTGTGTATCACATGGATTAGCTCGCATAATTTCCCTTTTGTAGGAAAAGTTATACTTGCATAAATAAATAGCTTCATGTAGTGGTTGTGGGAATAAAACTAATATTAAACCCATGTTTGTTGCTAATTCTCTGCCTTATGATTTTATTTATTATAATTAGCCCTGTGGATCCTTAATTTTCATTTAGTCAAAAAGTTCATGTATTTATTTATTACAAGTACTTAATGTTTCAATACAAATTAAGAGGATTACATTATTTTATCGCGTATTAATATAAAATTCGAAATCATATAAAATATCGAGAGATTGCAAAATAGGTTTCAGTGAAAACATGGTTGATCATGGAATCGGATTGAAAAAACATGGTGGGTCGAATACAGGGTCCAATACAAATATGGTCGGATATATGATCTAGAAAATGAGAACCGATTATAATAGAGTCGGGTACAGGTCTAGGTCTAAACCTTACCCATCCTGGATCCGATCACCCTTATGTCCCACTTAATCCATTTCGTGAGGAATGAATATGGGCCTTCCCCCAATCTTACAGTCTAATTTAGAGATGCATGTGAAGCTCGCATCCAAAAGAATAGAGCATTGTCTTGATGAGATGCAAAAATAGAAAAAGAGAAGAGGTGAGAGTTGAGACGAGACCATGAGAGGGACGTGACTTAGGTGAGAGAAGGTGGTGCCGTCTGAGAGTCGAGCGAGAAGGACGTGACTCACTGACTCGGGCAAAGGAGGGAAACAGATGAGACTATGCGTGACTCACAGTTGAGCCAGCCCTAAGAGACGAGAGGCAATTAGGGTTTGTCTCCAATGAGTTGCTAATTTAAGTGAGAAGAGGAAAAGAGGAGGGTTGTGTGATTTGTGAGTGGTGAATAGGGAAGAGAAGGCGTGAGGCTTAAGCGATATAGTTTATTAAGAAATAATATATATATATATATATATATAAATTCGGTTTGATCCAGACAATCTAATTCATTATGGAATTGAGAATCAAATCGAAATAATTGATTCCAATTTTACAGAAACGAGAACTAAATCGAGGCTTTCAAGAATTGCTCAAAGCTGGCCAATTTCGGTTCGATTGGTTTGTGTTGCTCACTCCTATTCTGTAGGCCTGCTTGCTTGGAAGCATGGAAATTCATTCCTCTTTTTGCCATTATCTCAAGTATTCGCAATTTGAAAAAGGACAAAGCACTTAAAAAAAAAAAAAAGCGATGGAATTGGCCGAAAACACCACCTTGGCAATCGCCGGCTCAAAGCTCGAGTAGCTACAGCCACGAGCTCAAAGCTCTAGGCTCAAATGGCCATGCCGACCACGAAATCAAGCTCTCAAGTTGATACTTACCAGCGACATTCTCTTGGACTTAAACAGAAAAATTTTCAAAACATATAAATGCTGACGAGTAGAATTATATATAAATTGCCCATTATTTTATAAATTTAAATAACAGTTCAAGTGTTTACAGTAAAAGAGTACTTTTTTGCTTTCAATTAAAGACAAACAACAAACCCTTTTCCCTTGCAAAGGAGTTACTACTCTCCGTTGCTTATGTAATTTTCTAGGCAGGGGCAATAGCCTAGGAAGCCTTGGCAAGTAAGAGGGCCCTTAATCTTTATGGGGAAATCGATTACATTTACATACCCATCTCAATATTCCAAATATCAATATTTACATTGTCAACATCAAGAACCCTATTTTTGTTTTCCCAAAATCGAGTTTTATTGAAGATTATCAACATCGTAGGAACGCTTACAACATTTTATCTATTTTTTAACGGGAAAATTATATTTTTGGTTCTTAAAGTTTTGTTTATTTTTTGAAATTGTAGCCAACAAATTCGTGAGTTATACCATTAAGTTCTTGAACTCGTAAATTTTTCCGATCAAGTCGTCTTATCTCCATTTCTAGCAAATTGAAGATGATGAACAATGGCCATTAGTTGAAAGCGTGGGGCAGAAATAATTAATGTTGACGCATGGAAAGAAAAGCTATTGAGGCGACCTATGTAGTACCGACACTCTCTGAGAGCCTTCGTGTCATGTCTGACACTCCAACATGCTCCAACACACGGTCAACGAGTGTCGAAAAATCCGACACACGGTCAACGAGTGTCGAAAAATCCGGCATATGATCAACTCTCTTCGACACGTGAGTTTGGAATTTTGACATGCAATTCCAACACGCATTGGAGTCAATTTTAAAAACTTCTAACACTTGAGGGGTCAAAATATAAATATACAAAAAAAAAAAAAAAAGGGGAGGCTTGGTAGGCCGGCTGCCGCCGTTGCCGTTGCCACCGTCAGAGGAGGCCAACGACCTCGCCGGCCATAGGCGGCAGGGGGGGCCTCGCCAGGCCGAGCAAGGCCATTGCCGACTAGCCTTGGCTGGCAAGGGCCGACGTTGCCTAGATCTGGGCAATCCTCGCCAGCCCCAGTCGACGCGTCACCTAGATTCGGGCGAGCCTCGCCCAGGCCTCGTCTGGACCGGCAAGGGTCGCCCTCCCTCCGCCACCTCACCAGCCCCCTCCAATGGTGGCTGGGCACACCGCTGACGGGGGCAACAACAACAGTGTGCCCAGCCACAACCCCGCCTCTTTTCACTTTTTTTTTCTTAGTTTTGTTTTTTTAGAAAATTTTTAGATTTTTTAAAGTCTTTTACCATGAAAGAAGTAATAAAAATGCTATATATGATAAATAAATAAATTTAAAAATATCATTTTAGCATTTTTTCTTTAAATAATGTTTTTTTCCTCTAAGTTATGTATAATTGTAACAAATTAAAATAATAAATGATATTAACAAATGTTAAATTAATATTTTTAGTGTAAATTAATTCTAGGCTATTATATATATATATTTTTTGATACCCAGGGAACCCCGTACAGCCGGCAGCCAGCGGGTAAACCCTGGAGCGACGCTAGCGGATGATCCACCACCCCGACGTCGTGTTTAAGATTCCGTGCGTCATGCGGGATTTGAACCTCATTTTTATTATTATTTATTTATGCATTTATATATAAAAATATATTTAATATATAATGCGTCAGAATGTATTGAAATTTTCTATTTTTAAGAAATGATTTGTCGGCCTCTCGCGTCGTGTCGCATCGCGTGTCGAGTGTCCGTGTCAGTGTTACGTAGGAGGCAACCATATTCTGCTTTCTTCGTCTGGTCGATTACAAGTTGGATTATGATTATGAATTTTTAATCCAAATGGTCGATTACAAGTTTCCTTTTGGTTTTCCTCAAAAAAACAAAAGGGTAACCATAATTTCTACAGCCACATGAGAGAGAGATTTTTTCTTTTTTTTTGGGAGGGGCGTGGGGTTTAGAGTAAAGGTAAATTAATTTATTATTCAAGGATCTTCAACACAAGTACATGAAAGCCACGCCACTTCAAACTCTAGGGCGAGAATTTAGCGCATCGTATTTTTCCTTTGGAGTGAATTCGGAACGAAACACAGGTGGATATTGGCAAGCACAGAAACCGTCACAATGACAATATCTTGGGTCTCCACATTCACTGACAGTGCTGCATGGTGGGTTGAGGTTTCGTGCTCCGACCATCGCTTGAGAACCTACACCAAATAACACATGCACATCAGGTTAAACCATAAGCACTTGCAATAATATGAGAGAGAGAGAGAGAGAGAGAGAGAGAGAGAGAGAGAGAGAGAGAGAGAGACCTAATGCAATGACCAAAAGCACGAGGAGCAGGATTGACTTTGATGAAAATTTCTCCATAATCTTGAGAAGGAGGACGAGAGATGATAAATTGGAAAAGTCGTTCACTTTCGTTTTCTTTTGATGAGGTTTGCTTTGCCAATCCCACCGTGTACATATTTATACAAACTTGATGACAGTGTGAATTAAAAGCTCATTTTCTTTGGATTTCGTCCTGATACGCATTAATTATGCTTTGATACACTTACTCCACACGCAACGAACTGTCATTTTTTTTTTTTTTTTACTCAATCACTCAAATTGGATTATTAAAGTAAAGTGCAATAAATGGACATTAACGCCCATATTAAGATATCCTTCCTTATATTCAAATAGACAATCATGAAAAAAATTATAAAAACAGAAAACATATGAAAAATATTACTATATGCTCTAGATGAATGTATCCTATTTGTAGAGACTACTTGATTTAGAATTTATCAAAAGTCGACTAGCTGGTCTTGTGCGTTGCATAAGGTTAATTATTCGATGTCGATTATACTTGTTAGATTGATTCTATATAACTGAAAATGTGTGACCCAACCGAAGTTATGAAGGTGAGTAGCTTGTGAATTCTATCTTGATGAATTAGAGAAGAACTAAGTGCGCACCAACTCTATACATGATGAATATAACACTCCTTTCGTTGTAATTACTTTCGAGGCAACAAGAGCCGTTGAAATGGAGTTTTGGATCGTGTATCATTATCTGAACTGCTAACACAAAGGCCAAGAGGAGGGGTTGAGTTGATCTATTTAATTTTCGCGAAGTACTTAAATAAAAACTTTTCATAGAAGGAAAACAGATGAATAGGTGCAAAATCATCTATCAAATAGAAGATGAATTAGTTGAAGAGATAGAGAGATTTTCAAACAAATATATAGTTGTTCAATCATTCCCTTCAATTTATGTCCACTTCCCAAGACTAACAATCACAAATTAGGTTGGAATCCATGAGTATCGTAGAGCTATCTACTCGAAACTTAGTAGATAGCTCTACGATACATAAGCACCTCTATCAACATAAGCACTCTCTATTCATACATTGCAAAGCCCAAAACTCCTTCGGGGACTGTAAATTAGAATAGAAATAATAAATCTCGCTCAAGAGCACGAAAGTATTCAAGACAAAAGAGAATAGAGCTTTCTATTTCTACCGCTTTCCTCATTATCCATCGAATCCGTTTTTATAAACTTCCATATGTTATTCTAGCTATTGGAAAGTCCTTTATAGGTCAAATCCGTCGGATACAAATTCTCTACTTAGCCGATCTTCAAACTACACAATCAGTCTAGTCAAATTTGGTTAGAGATTATATCTGAATACTTTCTCCAGAATGAGTGTCAATTCCTGAATTTCATAACGGCTAGCCTCACCTTGTATTCTATTGGAAAATATGCGTGAATTGTTCGAGATCCATTTTGAATTGAGATCAATACACTGAATTAATTAAGATCAATCTAATATTGAATCTAATTAATAGGATACATTATTTCCTTTTTCTTATACGCACATTGTACTATAATATGGAGCAATGTACATTAAATCAATAAATAATAGAAATACAGAAAATTCTTCCCTGCAAATTATCTTCTCCTTTCCTTCGGTTTCTTGCTTTCTTTCATATTCGTTGTCTAGCATTATCTAGTCCAACTCTCGTTTGATTTGTTTTTTGTTATGAATTTGTTAATGTCTCTTTTATATTATTCTCAAAGCACTAATATAAAAGTTTCAATCTGTTTTTTTTTTTTTTTTTCAATTTTAAACAAATTAAAAATTTTAAAAATTTAATTTAATCATACCAAAGGGCTTTCCAAATATATATTTACCAAACAATCTTGCATTTCCTTAAAACACTTTTCAATTACGGTTTACCAATCAATCTTGCATTTCCCCAAACATTTTAGGCTAAAGGTCATTGCATTTGGTATATTGCATGGAAGTAATCATGCCCGAAGTGGAAATCCCTCAAGTCAAGCTGACTCAAGCAGAGTGGATGCAATAGAGTTTAAAGTACTCAACATGATTAGTGAGAAGTGATTGAAAACTCTATTTACCACGATCAATGTTATCAACAATGAATAGCGAAGTTTTTTCATAAGAAGGTTTGACCACATTTTGAAGCCAGTGATATGGTCCCATGGAAAATATTGCTGATCATTCCTGATCCCTCGAGGAAGTTCCCTCCAAACTTTAGTGGACCATATGTCGTAAGGGAAGTGCTTCTGGAGGTTCTTTGATTCTAGTGGAGATGGATGGAGCAGAGTTCGCGGATTCTGTAAATTCTAAAGCTGTGAAGAAGAACTGCCCATGATAGAAACTAATTCTTCTTGGGGAAAAGTGCCAAAAAAGTCTTAAATCTTTTGTCTTTGTGCCGATTTAGTCCTAAACCTTTTTATGTTGTGTTAATTCAGTCTATTCCGGCCAATTTTGGCCAGATTTCGCCAACTGGACGTCGGCCGACTGACATGGCTTGATCAGCGTTGACGTGGACTACTTTTAATAATATTTTAATATTTTAAATTTTTTTTTCTTTTTTTCTTCTCTTCTTCTTCCTCCAACCGATTGTCGGACCTCAGCGATCAGCAGGAGGTGATGGCTGGCGAGGTCGAGGTCAACCTCACCGGCCACCTCGCCAGTGGCTGCAAGGGCGGCCTTGCCCTGGGTGGCAAGGCTGCCCTCGAGGCCTGGGTAGCGAGGCTCGCTCTCGCTGGATCTAGCGAGGGTCGAGCCTCCCCCATGGTCGGCGAGGGCGAGCCCTGCTAGCTTAGTGCGAGGAGGCCTCGAGGGCGGCCTCACATTGGGCGAGAGAGGCTCACCCTTGCCGGAGGTCGCCGGAGGAAGAAGAGGAGAAGTAAAAAAAAAAAAAAAAAAGAAAAAGAATAAAAATAAAATAAAATAAGAAAAAAATTCGAAAATATCAAAATATTATTAAAAGTTGTCAACGTCAGCTGATCGACATCTAGTTAGCAAAATCCATATTATAATGAGTTAACTAATTGATAAAATTATGTGCCAATAAAAATATCTCTAGTTGATACTTACCTGATTATTGCAACTTTATAGAAGTCTATGGATATACTCCAATTTATATCGAGCAAGTCTCGATAGATTTTTACTTTTTTTATTTAATCAAATTCTTGTGGCTCCTTTTAATCCAAAACAGCAAAAAATTCAAAATATATAAATGTTGCCAAGTAGAATTATGTACAAATTGCTCATTATTTTTTTTAATTTAAATAACAGTGTAAGTGTTTACAGTAGAAAAGTAAATTTTGCTTTCAATTAAAGGCATATAAATAGAGCCTTTCTTTTCTAAAGGAGTTACTACTCTCTCGTTGCTTATGAAATTGTCTAGGCCTTGGCAAGTAAGAGGGCCCTAGTCTTTATAGGAAAATGATTATTTTTACATACCTATCTCAATATTCCAAATTTCAATATTTACATTGCCAACATCAAGAGCCCTATTTTTCTTTTCTACAAACTTGAGTTTTATTGAAATTTATCGACTTTTTGGGAATACTGGCAACATTATATCATTTTATTTGAACGAGAAGATTACATATTTGGTTCTTAAACTTTTTTTTTTTCACATTGTAGAGAGCAAACTTTTGAGTAATACAACTAAGTCCTTAAACTCATAAATTTTTCCAATCAAGTGGTCTTATCTCCATTTCTAGCAAATTGAAGATGATGAACAATGGCCATCGGTTCAAAGCTTGGTGTAGAGATCATTAATGTTGATGTCATGCCTCGATCCTCGAGTGCGTGCCCATCCCTCGGTGGTCAATAAATTTCGCGACGTTCCCAGAACGCGTTGCCAACCCATTCATTTTATAATACGCATGTGGAAGTGAACAATTACCCCTGACAACAAAAACTTGAGATAGCAAAGCAGGATAACAAATCACAAACAAGACAAGTTTTTTGGCAAAAGAACGCTTCAAGTGCCTTTAACTTTGCAAAAAGGACACTTAAGTCGCCATAACTTACGAAAGGTACACTTAAGTGCCAAAATCGGAAAAATGGATCACTTGAGTGCCAATCCGGCCAAAATCCGCCAAAACGCCGACGTGTCAATTTTCCGCGAACCGAGTGCGAAACAAATAAGCGTCGTTTTAATGCCGACGTGGCCAAAAATTTAATATAAAAATTAATTTAAAACTAAATTTATTTAAATATTTAAAAAATATTAAAAATATTTAAATATTAAAAATGTTAAATTTTTAAAAAATTTAAAAATTTTAATAAAACTAAAAATATTTAAATTTTTTTAAAAATATAAAAATTTTAAAAATTTTAAAAATTTTTATAAAATTTTAAAAAATTTTAAAAAATTTTAGAAAATTTTGTAAAAATTTCATAAAAATTTATAAAATTCTATAAAAATTTATAAAATTCTATAAAAATTTATAAAATTCTATAAAAATTTATAAAATATTTAAAAATTAAAAAATTAAAAAAATTAAAATTTAAAAAAATAAAAAAATTTCAAAAATTTTAGAAAATTTTTAAAATTTTTAAAACATTTTAAAAAATTTTAAAAAATTTCTCAGCGAGGACTCTGCCCTCAGCCGTTGGCTGCCTTTCTCCTCCTCCTCCTACATTTATTTTTAAATAAAAATAAATTATATTATTATTTTATTTTAAATTTAATTTAATTAATTTTTATATTATATTAAAATTCAACTTATACCAAAACAACGTCGTTTTGGCCGATTTAAGCGCTCTAATCTGGCCAACACCCGAAATGATGTTATTTTGGTGCTGACATGGTAAAAAATTTAATATGTAAATTAATTAATTTTAATTTAAAAATAAATTTATTTTAAAATTTTAAAATTTAAAAACATTTGCAAAATTAAAAAATTTACAAAAAAATAATTTAAGAAAAAAAGAAAAGGGTGCCGGTTGAGGGCTGAAATTTTTTGTAACTTTTTTAAATTTTTGTAAATTTCGTAAATTTTTTAAATTTTTTGTAACTTTCTAAAAATTTTTGTAAATTTTTTGAATTTTTTGTAAATTTTTTGAATTTTTTGTAAATTTTTTAAATTTTATGTAAATTTTGTAAATTTTATGTAAATTTTGTAAATTTTTATAAATTTTTTAAATTTTTTTGTAACTTTCTAAAAATTTTTGCAAATTTTTAAATTTTTGTAAATTTTTAATTTTTTAAAAATAAATTTTGTCTAAATTTTTTAAATTTTATGTAAATTTTGTAAATTTTATGTAATTTTTTGTAATTTTTTTGTAACTTTCTAAATTTTTTTGTAAATTTTGTAAATTTTTTGTAAATTTTTACATTTTTTTAGTAATTTTTTAATTTTTTTTTGTAAATTTGTAAATTTTTTGTAAATTTTTTATTTTTCTTAATATTTAAAGTTTCTAAATTTTTTAAAAATGTTTTAAATAAATTTATTTTTAAATAATTTTTATATTATTATAAAATTCAAATGATGTCAAAACGACGTCGTTTTGGCCGAATTCGAGCTGACTCAGCTCTCCGGCGAGACACATCAGAAATATTAATATTTTAATGCCACGTATGATTTCCGGCCAACTTCGCCGGAGATGGCACTGTCAGTGTCCCACTTTTCTTAAAATGTGGCGACTTAAGTGTACCTTTCGTAAGTTATGGCGACTTAAGTGTCCCTTTGGCCAAAGTTATGGCACTCCAGGGGTCCGCACGTCCAAGTTTTTTATAAACATTTCGAGTTTATACACAATACTAAGCTGTTTACAAAAGATTGACTCAACTAAATGGGAACTGTCCTATGACCCACTAGTCAAACATGTTCACCAATTTTTCGGTCTCTTATTGAAGCGTTTTACTTCTGAATTAAATATCTATGGCTAGTATTTTGGCTCCAGGTTTAGTTGAAGGCCAAAGCAACACCACCCAACATGCAATATCGGTTAATTAAATTGCCAATCTAATCTAACTAACTACATAAACTATACTTAGTCTAAATTAATCAATCTTTAAATGTTATTAACTCCCTAAGCAAGGATTAGTGAGTAAAATTTACTGGATTAATGCGAAAACTGGCTCACGGCGACGGTGACGCGACGGCAGCCGATAAACTCCAAAGTGGCGGCATCTACAGGAGCCCCGACCGGGCCAAAATTGGCCCCACAAAGCTCACAGTCGAGTTGGGTTTCTGCTCTTGCGCTGTTGACCTTGCTGTTTCGATGGAGACGTGGGCTAGTGTGGAGCCGGGCCGTGGGTGGTGGACGAAGGGCCGGACTTGCGTGGCCTCAAGTGGGCTGCTTGCTGCGAAACGAGGGAGCTGAAAGATGCAAGGACTGCTTTGGTGGTGTTGCTGCTGGTGATGCATGGCAGCTGCTAGCGTGGACCGGAGAAGAAAATGAATGAAGGAAGGAGCTTCGATGGAGGACATGGGTTGGTGGTTTGTTGCGGTGGCGAGGAGGGAGCGGTTCGCTGGTGGACGAAGGGAGTCGATGGGGAAAAGAAAATAGGGAACGTGTAGAAAATGGAGTCTTCAACCGAGCGAACGGGAGAAAAACAGAAAATAAACAAAAAGGGGGTCGGGGGAGCTGCACTGAAAGAAGAAGGGAAGAAAGGGATAAGTGAGAGGAAGCTGAGGAAGCTGTCGGTCAAGGGGGAAGAAACGTGGGAAAATAGAAAAAAAGGGAGAGATAAGGGAGCAAAGGCTGTCGACTGGTGGGGGAAGATGCGTGAGGGAAAGAGAGAGAGAGAGAGAGAGAGAGAGAGAAGAAGAAGAAGAAGAAGAACGGGGAAAACACACAAATGAGGAAGGAGGGAGAGAGAAGTGGGCGTGAGGGAGGTTGCGGTTAGGGAAAAAGAAAAAAGAAAGAAAGAAAAGTCGAATACAAATATTTTTGACCACAAGAGAAATTAATCAACCTTATATTCAACTAACAAAATCAATTGGTCACCCAAGGCTAATTTCTTCACCAACTTGCACAATTTGAAATCCAATTTGAAGACCAAAATGAGACAGCCCTTCAAACCCATGAATTTCTCTCAATTCCAAATTCTATTTCATTTTTCCCGAAATCCGATTTCTTAACAAATCTCTCTGATTGATGTCTAATTTGGTTGAAGAAAAAGCCCACACAATTTCCTTTCACCAAATAGCTCACACAAGAGGCCAAAAATCCCTTCAATTTGGCCAATCCGAATTTCCGTTCGCCTTCCGAATCGTCTGAACTGATTTTTCGTAAAAATCTCGAACCCGCCAAGAATTCCTCAAAAGGTGAGTGTCACGATCAATTTTCCGGGTGTGAACCACCTAAAATTTGGCTAATGGATTGTTAAGCCTAAACTTAACTCAGGTTCTCCCAAGCCCATACCAATTCGCGACTTAGGTTCAAGTTCTTAGCATGTAATTGATTTTTTAATCAGGAGTCGCCATTAATTTATTTTTTGGTAGGTCGATTAGAAACCCAAGTAAAGTAATGGGAGTTTCACTTTACTCCTGCGAACCAGAGACTCTAATGCCCTTTCGATACCACTTCTTTTTTAATTTTCAAAAATGTTTTTGCAAGCAGTTCGGATTAATTTTAAATCTATTTCCTAACATGTGAGGTGATCATGCGGGTGCACAAACCACCAATTTAACATCCAATAAAGCAATGAAATAAAAAAAAAATGCGGGGACTTACCTTGTAGCAATAAAAGCATTTGCATGGTTAGATTAAAAATTCACATCATCAACCCTAAATATGATTTCCAATTAACACACAATTTATTTTATTTGTTTTCACTTAATTAATGCAAATCATGCAATATGCAATGCAATATTAACTAAATGATCAAATTCCAATGACATGTAATTTCTAATTAAACAAACCTAGCAACAATCACTAAATGACATATATTTCATGAATCTAATTCTAAATGACATGCAATGACATTTTTATTTTATTTTATTTAAAAAATGCAATCTATCCTAGAGATTGAAACTAATTTATTCTAAGATATTTTTTGTATTTTTTTTTATGAAATTCGAAATTAGAAAAATGTGAAAATTATCTAATTAGATGAAGATCCTATTCAATTTGTATTAGGAATTAGGTTGAGCTGAATCCTAATTTAAACTAAAATATTATCTTAATCCAAATAATCTTAAAATGCAATATATTTAAGAAAATACCTAAACTTATAATAAATTAAGAAAAATATTATCTAAGATTAAACTAAGTGCAATTTCTAATATGCAATGACATACAAAATATGCCCTAATTTTACATGACATATGCATGATGATTTTTTGTTGTTTTTTCCTTTTTTTCCTTTTTTTTAATTTCCAAATTAAAGAAAAGTCAAATAATTAAACATGCATTTCAAATTAATGAAATGAAAATCTAACATCCTAAATTCAATGTTTTTGGTATTAAAAATTCAGAATAAATAAAATGCTTAGTCTAAATATGTAAATTACCCTAAAGCATGAGATAATCTAACTCAAACACATTTCAAGATAAATAAAGCAATCAGGACCAAATAGATCATCTAAAATCATCAGAAATATCACACATCGTTTAAATCAACAGGTAATATTTCGCTAGTAAAATCGATAAATTGATCTTAAGCCTTAAAAATCAAAATATCAATTTTATTCCCGCTTGATTAATTACTTCATCTAAAGTCTTATAGATGAAATAAAAAAACCTAGGCGCGGTTGCGAATCAGGTGATATGTTAGAATTTTCAATCATATATTAAAGACTAATTATACTAAAAAAACAAGATCAAGTAAAATAAAATAAAATAAACTAAGAAAACTACCTAATGTGTTTTCTTTTTTTCTTTTGTTTTTTCTTTTTTCCAAGCAAAGATGATGGTTGCTCTGGTGAGGGGATTCGCCGGCAATGGACTCCGGCGAGGGGATCAACGGCAAGCAGTACGTCCGGCGAGAGCAGCTAGGGTAGCTACCGGCGAGGGAATCCGGCAAAGCAGGGCGACGGCGAGGGGCGTCGCGGGGGAGGTTGCGGCGTCGGAGCAGAGGAGGGTCGCGGACGACGAGCGCTGGTGCAGACGCGGGTGAGGTTTGCAGCGGTGGCATGGGCGCGAGGCTGGCCGTCGGGCGCCGGGCAGAGGCGAGCATCGGCGGTGCGGCGGCGGCTGAGCGTTGGGTGGAGGCGAGCAGGGGCGGTGTGGTCTCCAGTGCTGCAGATCGGCGACGGCAAAGGGCGGAGCAAGGGCGTTCGGGTCTCAGCTGCTGCGGGGGTCTCAGATCTACCGGTGTCGGACAGCCGAGTGGCGAGATCGGGAAGCGGCGGTGAGGATTGGCACGGGCTGGAGTCGAGGCAGAGCACGGCGGTGGTCGACGTTGGGGCTGGGTCGCAAGCAGATCGCGGTCAGCTCGGGCTGATATGTAGACGACGTGGCGAGACCGGCGGTGTCCGGCGTCGTGGTGTCGGCGCAGTGGCCGGCGCGGGTGCAGGCTGGCGCGGGCAGGGGAGTCCTCGCGAAGAAGACGACGCTGTACCCCTTTTTTTTTCTCTCTCTCTCTCTCTCTCTCTCTCTCTCTCTCACGTCACTCTGTACGGTCTCTGCCCAATGTTTCTTCGACCAAGGCAAACCAGAGTTGACTCTTCCCAAAATTTTCTTTTTGAATTTTCAACTTTCATATGAAAACAACCTCCTCACGTATTTGCTCTCCAATTTTTCCCATCCTCCCTTCTAGTTACGAAAAATGAAGCTTTCTTTTATACTAATTCTAAAAGGCCGCTTTGTATGGCATTTTCCGAGTTTTCATCTTCTATCGCATTAAATCAAAGCTGCAAATCAGAGTGTGATTTCGTAATCAGCTCGATTTTGCTCCGATTTATTCCGTTTTGAAAATTCTTGTCCCTTATTCACTTGATTTTTAAATTGCTTCTGCATTTAACAAAATCTGAATATCCATCAATTCCAATTTTCCATGCATAATCAATCAAATCAATTTCCCCCATTTTTTCATTTTTTTCCTTTTATTTGTTCCAATGCAATTTTTATTTTCTTTATTTTCCTAGATTTGCTAAAATTAGGTGTCAACAGTGAGTCGACGTTCTTAAAATAACTCGTGACATGACAGAACTTTCAATTTTTGAAATCGGGTTTAAATTCATGATTAATTTCAATTTGACGTGATTTTAACGTGACCTAACCTACCGGATAGCTTTTATGAATCTTTAGTGTAATTGACCCATGGGCAATTTTCTTCGAGCCACATGTACCTTTTCGACACATTGGTGGCTCTTGGTTGTCGTGAAAATCTCAAGGTTTCAAATATGGACACAAGGCGCCAAAACGACAGAAAAATCAATCTGGTGCTGATTGACGAGGATTTTGCAAATTAGTGAAATCACCCATATTTAGCCACACATCTCAGTCGAGCCGACCTATCTTTGATCTATAATCGATTTTTAACTGTGCCATAATGACCTTTACAGACTAGCATAGTTAAGCAGTCGAATCTTGGTTGAATTTTCAAGTTTATTGCGTTTATATTCCTTAATGACTTCAACTGATAGGCCAGTTATCTCGTGAGTGGCCATCTTAGAGAAAAGCATTATAGTCGCGTCGATGAAAGGCCCAATTTATTCAATCGAAAACAGAACTGAATTTTCAGGATGTTACAGTTGAAGCATGGAATGAAAAGCTATGGAGGTGACCATCTTCTGCTTGATTCGTCTGGTCGATCACAAGTGAGATTATGATTGTGTGTGTGTGATTTTTTTTATCCAAGTGGTCGATTACAAGTTTCCTTTTTGTTTTCCTAAAAAGAAAAAGGAAAAAAAAGAAAAAAGAAAAAGCAAAAGGGTAACCGTAGTTTCTATAGGCGCATGAAATCCCAAACATGTGAACGAGAGAGAGATTTAGAGTAAAGGTAAATTAATTTATTATTCAAGGATACTTCAACACAAATACATGAAAGCCACGCCACTTCAAACTCTAGGGCGAGAATTTGGCGCATCGGCTTTTTCCTTTGGAGTGAATTCGGAACTAAACACAGGTGGATATTGGCAAGCACAGAAACCGTCACAATGACAATATCTTGGGTCTCCACATTCACTGACAGTGCTGCATGGTGGGTTGAGGTTTCGTGCTCCGACCATCACTTGAGAACCTATACCAAATAACATGTGCACATCGGGTTAAACCATAAGCATTTGCAATAATATTAGGGAGAGAGATAGAGAGAGACCTAATGCAATGACCAAAAGCATGAGAAACAGGATTGGCTTCGATGAAAATTTCTCCATTATCTTTGGAAGGAGGATGAGAGATGATAAATAGATAAAGTTGATTCGTTTTCTTTTGATGAGGTTTGCTTTGCCAATCCCCACTACGTACCTATATATGCAAACTCGATGATAATGTGAATTAAAAGCTCTTGTTATATCTGGAGTTCTTCTTGGATCCTCATTAATTTAGCTTGGATACATTTACTCCATATGTAACGAACTGTCGGTTTTTTTTCACTCTATCAATCAAATCAGATTATTAAGGTAACGTGCAATTTATGGACGTCCATATCAAGATATCCTTCCTTATATTCACATAGAAAATCATGAAAAAATTTATAAAAACAGAAAATATCTGAAAACATTACTATAAGCTCTAGATGCATGTATCTTATTTGTACAGACTACTCGATTTAGAATTTATCAAAAGTCAACTGGCTAGTCTTGGGCGTTGCATAAGGTTAATTATTCAATGTCGATTATACTTGTTAGATTGATTCTATATAACTGAAATATGTGACCCAACCGAAGTTACGTAGGTAATAGCCCGTGAATTCTATGTCGATGAATTAAAAAAGAACTAAATGCTCGCCAACTCTATGCATGAGTTATTATGACCAGTCTATATATATATATATATATATATATATACCACTCATTTTGTTTGTAATTACTTTCTAGGCAACAAGAGCAGTTGAAATGGAGTTTTGGATCATATTTATCATTATCTGAACTGCGAACACAAAGACCAAGAGGAGGGTGAGTTGGTCTGTTTAATTTTCGCGAAATACTTAATTAAAAACTTTTCATAGAAGGACAACAGATGAATAGGTGCAAAATCATCTATCAAATTGAAGATGAATTAGTTGAAGAGATAGAGAGATTTTCAAACAAATATATAGTTGTTCAATCATTCCCTTCGATTTATGTCCACTTTCCAAGACTAACAATCACAAATTAGGTTGGAATCCATGAGTATACTTAGAAGGTTACAGGTAATAGCAGATGCTCCTCCTACTCGAAACTTAATAGATGGCTCTACGATACATAAGCACCTCTATCAACATAAGCATTCGCTGTTCATACATTACAAAGCCGAAAACCCTTTCGGTGAATGTAAATTAGAATAGAAATAGTAAATCTCGCTCAAGAGCACGGAAATATTCAAGACAAAAGAGAATAGAGCTTTCTATTTCTACCACTTTCCTCAGCATTCATCGAATTCGTTTTTATAAACTTCCAAATGTCATTCTAGCTATTGGAAAGTCCTTTATAGGTCAAATCCGTCGGATTCAAATCTCTGCTTAGCCAATCTTCAGACTACATAATCAGTCTAGTCAAATTTGTTTAGACATTATATTTGAATACTTTCTCCAAAATGAGTGTCGATTCTTGAATTTCATATCGACTTGCCTCACCTAGTATTCTGTTGGAATATATGCATGAATTCTTCGATATCCATTTTGGATTGATATCAATACATTGAATTAATCGAGATCAATCTAATATTATATTTGAATTATAGGATGCATTATTTCCTTTTTCTTATACACACATTGTACTATAATATGGAGCAATGTACATTGAATCAATACAGAATAAAAATACATATAAATTCTTCCCCGCAAATTATGTTTTCCTTTCCTTCCGTTTCTTGCTTTCTTTCATATTTTTTTGTCCGGCATTATCTAGTCCAACTCTCATTTGATTAGTTTTTTGTTATAAATTTGTTAATGCCTCTTTTACATTACTCTCATAGCACAAATATAAAAGTTACAATCATTGTTTTTATTTTTTCAATTTTATATAGATTACAAATTTTAAAAACTTAATTTGGTCACACCAAAAGGCTTTCTCGATATATATTTACCAAACAGTCTTGCATTTCCCAAAAGCACTTTTTAATTATAGTTTACCAATCAATCTTGCATTTCCTAAAACATTTTTAGGCTAAAGACCATTGCATTTGGTATATGGTATAGATGCAGTCATAATGCTCATAGAAGTGGAAATCCCTCAAGGCAAGCTGACTCAAGCAGAGTGGATGCGATATAGCTTAGAGTAGCTCAACATGATTGATGAGGAGCGATTGAAAGCTCTATACCATGATTAATGTTATCACCAATGGGTAGCCAAGACTTTTAGTCAGAAGGGTCGACCACATTTTGAAACCAATGATATGGTCCCCTGGAAAATATTGCTGATCATTCCTAATCCCTCGAGGAAGTTCACTCCGAACTTTGTGGACCATATGTTGTAAAGGAAGTGCTTCCAGAGGTTCTTTGATTCTAGCAGAGATGGACGGACTAGAGTTCGCCGATTCAGTAAATTCTAAAGCTGTGAAGAAGAACTACCCATGAAAGAAACTAATTCTTCTTGCATAGATAATTCCTTTATGTGTCTAGTTTCGTTTTCAAGATAGTTCTTCATTGAATATATTGAATTATCTTTAAGTTATAAGCTCTTTCATGCTTAAATTTTATAAAATGCTTAATCCTTCGCAAAGAGGTTTTGCATAATAATTTTACTTGGTTAATTCACTAATTCTACTAATGATTGTTAAGATAGACAAATTTAATGAATGATGTAAACTTAATTGAGAATACTAAATGGGGCATGTTAAGATGATGAAAGGGACGCTTGATCCTACACATAATCCCCTGTTCATAAATTATGAGATGGGTGGAAATTCCATTCATCTAGATAAAGGATTTTCTCGTGAAAGGTAAGCAAGCTGAATGACAAGGGGCATTTCATTTCTTTAACCTAAATAGTGTAGGTAAACCATTGTCTAACCTCTTTTTGAGCTTAGATGTTAGAAGAATTCCTCTCATGCTAACCATGTTAAGAATTACTTCACATTACGTTATTGTATTGAGAGTCATGATAATTGAGAATTTGAGCCACAAGACATCGGATCGGATTTTTGATTATTTTGCTTTCCTATTTTGGGTCGTGGTGAAGATATGATTTATATGAGTTTATTATATTGCATATTTTAACTTGAGAATTTTTCAATTTTAAAAATACAAAAAACTTTTCATTGCACGATAAGATAGATTGCATTCACATTTATTTACTATCTTAGAGTAGTATATCTAGGAATCAAGTAATTAATTTACAATAGGATTTAATAAAAATTATTTCCTAAGTTTTAATTAGGTATTCACATATTTTAAAGAAGTTTCATGTCTTAATTTTAAAAGAAAATCACAAAAATAACCTGCATATATCATGTAGAATTAGTTGCATAAATTCAATGTCATTACCATGTCATTGATGCCCGGCCATCGCTTGTCATGTCATTGTCATGTCATCATATTACCATATCATTTTCATGTCATTTTGTGATCGTATGTTTAGGGTCATATAAATTAGATCACAATTGGAATGGTCTATATTTTTTTTACTTGTCTTTAGAATTAGATCATTTAGATAGTTCATGTCACATGTCGGTAATTGAATTAGAATTTGTATAGCCATAGTATAAACTGGAATTGCATCTCATGCATTGCATATAATTTGATTTTCATTGAAAAGAAAAACCCATAAAAAAGAAATTATTGTCTCTGTATGTTTGATTAACAATAGTGTTTAGGATAAACATGCATGTTTGATTAACATGTTGCTAATATTTGGAAATTAATAAGTTTGCATTTTGTTTGTGTGAGGTATTTAAGTTTTGACTCTATTTTAGCAATTTATTTATATGCTTTGATTATTGAGTACTAAATTTTTGTTGCTGTACCCGCATGATCACTCTCGCGGTTAGCAGTTGAGGCTTAAATCAATCAAGATTGCATGCCATATATTTTTTATAATATAATAGAAAAGGTACCAAAAGTGCTTAAATTAATCTATCATAGCCAAATCACCATTTCCATGAATATCTGGTTCACAAAAGTATAGTATTTTCTTATATTTTAATTGGGTTTTTAATCGACCCCAATTAATTAGTGGCAACTTCAAAAGGTGAGAAAATTGCATGTTAAATTGATTATTACGTTATGATTAGTAGCGCTAAAGAGAGTTAGTACTAAAGGGGAGCAATTGTCTCACGAGAGAAACTTTCATTCCCATTCATTACTCCATTAGCTTTCTTCTTGGGTAATTTACCTCTTGGAAGGTCGCGACGGCTCCTGGACTTCAACTTTTCAATTGAAAATGGAGAGAATTTTCATAACATCTAAATATTGAAACATAAAAATATGTTTATTGTTTTAATACTTTTTTTGAAATTTATATAACATTTTAAACTCTTTGGTAAGAAAGTAATTTTTTTCTTTTGATTAATGGCAAACAGATTGATCATTTCCCTCGTAAAGTAGTCACCACTCGCGTATCTCAGAGGCCAATTGTTGCTTGCGAGCCCATGTAACTCTCTCTCTTTCTCTCTCTCTCTCTCTCTCTCTCTCTCTCTCTCTATGCATGCAAACAAATGCGCGCGCACACACACATACTATATATACATATACTCTCTATTTATATATTTTCGTAGTTTTTACGTCCCCCGATTAGGCCCCATAAAATAATTTTGAACTAATCAAAGTATACATGCGTACTCCAACGTCTAACTCGACAATCCAATAGTCCATATCAACAAAATTCGATCAGCAAGAAAGAAAAAAGGAGAATGAAAGGACTAGTAAGACATTTTTAAAAATAAAGGGGCGCTTTTGAACAAAAAATAGAGGCATGGTTTTAATTTTCTAGTAAAATTACAAGGATTACCGGCAACACTCTTAAAATTCCATATTATAATGAGATAACTAATCGATAGAATTATGTGCCAATAAAAATGTCTCTAGTTGATACTTACCTGATTTTGCAACTTTATAAAAGTCTATGGATGCAATCAAATTTATATAGAGCAAATCTCGATTGATTTTTATTTTTTTTTATTTAATCAAATTCTTGTGGCTCCTAGACTTTAACTTTTTTTAATCCAAAACAGCAAACATTTCAAAATATATAAATGTCGACAAGTAGAATTATGTATAAATTGCTCGTTATTTTTTTAAAACTTAAATAACAGTATAAGTGTTTACAGTAAAAAGTAAATTTTGCTTTCGATTAAAGGCAAATAAACGAAGCCTTATAAATGAGTTACTACTCTCTTGTTGCTTACGAAATTGTCTAGGTCGAGGCAACAGCCTAGGGTACCTTGGCAAGTAAGAGGGCCCTAGTCTTTATGGGAAAATCAATTATTTTTACATACCTATCTCAATATTCCAAATTTCAATATTTACATTGTCAACATCAAGAGTCCTATTTTTCTTTTCTACAAATTGAGTTTTATTGAAATTTATCAACTTCTTGGGAATGCTGGCAACATTCTATCATTTTATTTGAACGGGAATATTACATATTTGGTTCTTAAACTTTTATTTATTTTTTCACGTTGTAGAGAGCAAACTTTTGAGTTATACAACTAAGTCCTTAAACTCATAAATTTTTCCAATCAAGTGGTCTTATCTCCATTTCTAGCAAATTAAAGATGATGAACAATGGCCGTCAGTTCAAAGCTTGGTGCTGATGGGAGAACGGTAATAATTCGAACAATATCGAATCAACGCAGCGGAATAAAATAATCTCCCCTCTTGTGTAAACCTAATAGGAATCGATATAGTAGAGTAAAATAAATACCAAGCACGTGAACACAAGACGATTTTTTACGTGGAAAACCTCCTCAATGTGAGGAGATAAAAAACCACGGGACCGGAGTCCACCTGAAAAATCTTCACTATCAATAAAATTGTTCTTCTCTAGCAAATACTAGAGGTACATAGCAGCAAACACCTCAAGAACATAATTCTTGGCAATACACATGAACTTCATAAGAGATCAAGGATAAATCGACCAAAAACACAGGTTTTGATCAATCCACGAAAACCTGATGTAGGGAGCTTCAAACGAAAATCAAACCGTCCAGATTCGAGAAAATTACGCCACGAACATGCTGACAAAATTTCAGCTCAATCGGACCACGAATCGACCTCTCGACGCCAGCTTGATGTAAATCGATATTGCCCCAAACCCCGCATTTTCTCGTTTCTCTTTTCTCTTGTTACTATTTCCTTTTCTCGTTCTTACCTCTTTATATAGATAGTGAGAAACCCTATTTCCTCATATAACTTATTATATGGGCTCAAGCCCTTTTTGGGCTTGAACTCATCGGGCTTCCTCCACATAGGAGTGAACCCAGCTAACAAATCTCCCCCTCACGACAATGTGGAGGGATTCACCATCCCTGCTATCAAACGGCAATGTTCAAGCTTCTCTCTTGGTAGAGTCTTCGTCATCATATCGGAGCCATTATGATCCGTATGAATTTTCTCAAGTTCCAATAACTTTTCATCTAGAACATCCCTTATCCAATGATATCTAACATCAATATGTTTCGATCTAGAATGAAAAGATGAATTCTTACCAAGATGAATTGCGCTTTGATTATCACAAAATAGCACATACCTCTTTTGCTTGAACCCAAGTTCTTCTAAGAACTTCTTCATCCATAGCATCTCTTTACTAGCTTCGATCACCGCAATAAATTCAGCTTCGGTTGTAGAAAGTGCAACACACTTTTGCAATCTTGACTTCCATGACACGGCTCCACCCGCAAAAGAAATCAAATAACCGTAAGTAGATTTACGAGTATCAATATCTCCCCGCCAAGTCGAAATCTGTGTATCCAACTAACTCAAGTTTCCCGGTCCCGAAACCGAGTTTCAAATTTGAAGTTCCCCGAAGATACCTCATAATCCACTTCACCGCATTCCAGGTGCTCTCTCGCCCGGATTTGACAAATAGCGACTAACAACGCCAACCGCATGCGCCAAGTCCGGGCGTGTACATACCATCGCATACATTAAGCTTCCTACAGCTGAAGCATATGGAACACTTTCCATATCTTTCTTTTCTTTATCGCTTGTAGGACTTTGCATCATATTTAACTTAAAGTGGGTAGCAAGAGGAGTACTAACCACTTTAGCCTTGTCCATGTAAAATTTCTGAAGGATCTTCTCGATATATTTCTCTTGCGATAAAAATAACTTCTTAGCATCTCTGTCTCGGGTAATTCTAATGCCAAGAATCTGCTTCGCCGAGCCCAAGTCTTTCATGGCAAAAGACTTGCTCAACTGTTTCTTCAATAACTCAATTCTTGAAGCATTCCTGCCAACAATCAGCATATCATCAACATAAAGCAAGAGAATAATAAAGTCATCATCAGAAAATTTTTGGACAAACACACAGTTATCCAAGGAAGTCTTCTTATAGCCATGTTCTATCATAACTGACGCAAATTTCTTATACCACTGTCTCGGTGCTTGTTTTAGGCCATAGAGACTTTTCTTCAATTTGCACACATAATCCTCTTTCCCTTTCGCTTTGAAACCCTCAGGTTGTTCCGTGTATATCTCTTCCTCCAAGTCACCATGTAGGAAGGCTGTTTTAACATCCATTTGCTCAATTTCTAAATCTAGGCTAGCTGCCAAGCCTAGTACCACACGGATAGAAGACATTTTTACTACCGGAGAAAATATATCATCAAAATCAATACCCTTTTTCGACCGAATCCCTTAACAACCAATCTAGCTTTGTACCGTGGTTGTAAAGTATGTTCATCTTGCTTCAACCTATATACCCACTTGTTCTTCAAAGCTCTTTTCCCTTTAGGTAACTTCACCAACTCAAAAGTATGATTATCATAAAGTGATCGCATCTCATCTTGCATAGCATCGAACCAATTGCTTTTGTACTCATCTTCAATTGCTTCGCATAACACTGTTCACCCGCATCGCCAATAATACATACTCATCTTCGAATACCTGGTGGAAGGTCGTCGGTCTCTAATGGATCTCCGGACTGGAACATCCAAAGTGGAATATCTAATTGAGCCTCGGTTCAGAATAGTATTATCTATCTCAACATGTTCGGAACATGTGCATTATTTGGAACATTGACTTCCTGCTGCTCTTCATCAACCTGTGTAGGGATATTTGTAAGAGGAACTGGATCTAAATCAACCAGATTATCACTAACCTGTGGTGTTGAAATCATCTTTGATTTCTCAATATCCTCTATTGTTTGATCTTCCATAAACACAACGTCTCTATTTCTTACAATTTTCTTTTCAATTGGATCATAAAATTTGTAGCCAAGCATATCCTGTCCATAACCAATAAATATGCACTGTCGTGTTTTCACATTAAGTTTAGACCTCTCATCTTTGGGAACATGCACAAATGCTTTGCACCCAAATACACGCAAATAATCATAAGAAACTTCTTTGCCTGTCCAAACTCTATTAGGAACATCAAACTCTAAAGGAACGCATGGAGTAAGATTTAATATATGTACAACTCGTACTTAAAGCCTCACCCCAAAAGGATCCAGTAGCTTTGACTGTGAAAGTAAGCATCTTACCCTTTCAACCAGTGTTCTGTTCATTCTCTCAGCTAAGCCATTTAACTGAGGCGTCTTGGGAGGTGTCTTTTGATGTCGAATACCTTGTTGTCTGCAGTATTCATCAAAAGGTCCAATATACTCTCCCCCGTTATCGCCCGATACATTTCAATTTCTTTCCAAATTGTCTCTCAACCGAAGCCCGAAATTGCTTAAAAGCATCTAACACTTGATTTTTAGTTTTCAAGGTATAAATCCAAATTTTCCTTGAAAAATCATCTATAAAAGTAACAAAATAAAGAGAACTACCAAGTGATTTTGTTTTCATAGGACCGCAAACATCAGAATGCACTAAATCCAATATACCTGACTTTCTTGAAGGAGGGGTGCTTTTAAATGCAACTCTATTCTGTTTTCCTGCTAAACAATGAGCACACTTCTTTAGCGCTGAACTTTTCAATCCTAAAAGGAGCTTCTTCTTGGCCAATATTGACAAACTCTTCTCACTGATGTGACTGAGCCTCTTATGCCATAACTCACCCGCATCTTCGCTATCTACCGCATTAATTTTGTCTCGTAGACAACTTTGCCCGCATAATGTATAACGAAGAATATTTTTCACCTCTAGCCACAACAAGAGAACCTTTGGTAAGTTTCCATTGACCATTACCGAAGGTGCCGCAATACCCCTCATCATCCAACTTGCCCGTAGAAATCAAATTCAAGCGGATATCGTGTATATGTTTAACATTATTCAATACTAACCTCGTGCCATTGCTGGTTTCTAGGCACACATCACCAATGCCTACAGCTTGAGCTAGTCCATTGTTTCCCATCTTTACAGATCCGAAGTCACCTGACCTGTATGATATAAAGAAATCCCTACGAGACGTAGCATGAACTGATGCACCACTATCAATTACCCAACTGGTCTCATGAGAAACAAAATTCACCCCATCACTATCAAAAATAGTGAGAAAATCTTCTTTAAGTGCAGCAACACGATTGTCATCACTATCATCATCACTTTTCTTCTCTTTACCTTTCTCCTTTTGTTTGTCCCTTTTTAACTGGCGACAAAACCTCTCGAATATGTCCCTTCGATGGCAATAATGGCACTCAACATTAGCAAATTTATTATACTTACCTCTGCTTTTGTCTCGACTTTTATCTCTATTTCTCGAACCTCGAGACTCACTTCTCCCCTTTTCTCAACAACCAAGGCATCGAATGTGAAGAGGATGATCCCTGCGTCTTCCTTCTCATCTTTTCATTCAAAATACTACTCTTGGCTAAATCCATGGTAATCGTACCATCCGGGGCAGAGTTAGACAAAGATGTTCAAACGCTCCCATGAGTCCGGCAAAGTACCAAGCAAACATAATGCTTGTATCTCATCATCAAACTTGATTCCCATCGCAGCCAACTGATTTATAATTCCTTGAAAAGAATTTAAATGATCGATCAAACGAGTACCATCATGATATCTCGAGCCATCATCTGTTTTATCAAAAATAACTTATTATTCCCAGTCTTTCGAGCATATAACTGTTCGAGCTTATCCCATAAACTGCGTGCATGTGTTTCCTCAATAATATGGTTCAAAACATTATCATCTACCCACCGCCCGATATAACCACACACTTGACGATGAAATATAGACCATTCAACATCGCTTTATTCTCTCGGTTTCTCATCAGCAAATACAGGCAAATAAAAATCTTTCACATATAAAAGATCTTCCATCTTCCCTTTCCGATATGATAATTCGAACCATTCAAAGGTGTAACCATCCTACTCATATTCGTTTCCATTGTTTAACACAAGGCAGAAAAATCAAGCAATAACCCGATGCTCGATACCACTCGATGGGAGAACGGTAATAATTCGAACAATATCGAATCAACGCAGCGGAATAAAATAATCTCCCCTCTTGTGTAAACCTAATAGGAATCGATATAGTAGAGTAAAATAAATACCAAGCACGTGAACACAAGACGATTTTTTACGTGGAAAACCTCCTCAATGTGAGGAGATAAAAAACCACGGGACCGGAGTCCACCCGAAAAATCTTCACTATCAATAAAATTGTTCTTCTCTAGCAAATACTAGAGGTACATAGCAGCAAACACCTCAAGAACATAATTCTTGGCAATACACATGAACTTCACAAGAGATCAAGGATAAATCTGACCAAAAACACAGGTTTTGATCAATCCACGAAAAACCTGATGTAGGGAGCTTCAAACGAAAATCAAACCGTCCAGATTCGAGAAAATTGCGCCACGAACATGCTGACAAAATTTCAGCTCAATCGGACCACGAATCGACCTCTGACGCCAGCTTGATGTAAATCAGATATTGCCCCAAACCCCAAATTTTCTGCTTTCTCTTTTTCTCTTGTTACTATTTCCTTTTCTGCTGCTACCTCTTTATATAGATAGTGAGAAACCCTATTTCCTCATATAACTTATTATATGGGCTCAAGCCCTTTTTGGGCTTGCAACTCATTGGGCTTCCTCCACATAGGAGTGAACCCAGCTAACAGGTGCAGAGATCATTAATGTTGACGCATGGAATGAAAAGCTATTGAGGTGACCATCTTCCGCTTGCTTCGTCTGGTCGATCACAAGCGAGATTATGATTGCGTGTGTGATTTTTTTATCCAAGTGGTCGATTACAAGTTTCCTTTTTGTTTTCCTAAAAAGAAAAAAGGAAAAAAAAGAAAAAAGAAAAAGCAAAAGGGTAACCGTAGTTTCTATAGGCGCATGAAATCCCAAACATGTGAACGAGAGAGAGATTTAGAGTAAAGGTAAATTAATTTATTATTCAAGGATACTTCAACACAAATACATGAAAGCCACGCCACTTCAAACTCTAGGGCGAGAATTTGGCGCATCGGCTTTTTCCTTTGGAGTGAATTCGGAACTAAACACAGGTGGATATTGGCAAGCACAGAAACCGTCACAATGACAATATCTTGGGTCTCCACATTCACTGACAGTGCTGCATGGTGGGTTGAGGTTTCGTGCTCCGACCATCACTTGAGAACCTATACCAAATAACATGTGCACATCGGGTTAAACCATAAGCATTTGCAATAATATTAGGGAGAGAGATAGAGAGAGACCTAATGCAATGACCAAAAGCATGAGAAACAGGATTGGCTTCGATGAAAATTTCTCCATTATCTTTGGAAGGAGGATGAGAGATGATAAATAGATAAAGTTGATTCGTTTTCTTTTGATGAGGTTTGCTTTGCCAATCCTCACTACGTACCTATATATGCAAACTCGATGATAATGTGAATTAAAAGCTCTTGTTATATCTGGAGTTCTTCTTGGATCCTCATTAATTTAGCTTGGATACATTTACTCCATATGTAACGAACTGTCGGTTTTTTTTCACTCTATCAATCAAATCAGATTATTAAGGTAACGTGCAATTTATGGACGTCCATATCAAGATATCCTTCCTTATATTCACATAGAAAATCATGAAAAAATTTATAAAAACAGAAAATATCTGAAAACATTACTATAAGCTCTAGATGCATGTATCTTATTTGTACAGACTACTCGATTTAGAATTTATCAAAAGTCAACTGGCTAGTCTTGGGCGTTGCATAAGGTTAATTATTCAATGTCGATTATACTTGTTAGATTGATTCTATATAACTGAAATATGTGACCCAACCGAAGTTACGTAGGTAATAGCCCGTGAATTCTATGTCGATGAATTAAAAAAGAACTAAATGCTCGCCAACTCTATGCATGAGTTATTATGACCAGTCTATATATATATATATATATATATATATATATACCACTCATTTTGTTTGTAATTACTTTCTAGGCAACAAGAGCAGTTGAAATGGAGTTTTGGATCATATTTATCATTATCTGAACTGCGAACACAAAGACCAAGAGGAGGGTGAGTTGGTCTGTTTAATTTTCGCGAAATACTTAATTAAAAACTTTTCATAGAAGGACAACAGATGAATAGGTGCAAAATCATCTATCAAATTGAAGATGAATTAGTTGAAGAGATAGAGAGATTTTCAAACAAATATATAGTTGTTCAATCATTCCCTTCGATTTATGTCCACTTTCCAAGACTAACAATCACAAATTAGGTTGGAATCCATGAGTATACTTAGAAGGTTACAGGTAATAGCAGATGCTCCTCCTACTCGAAACTTAATAGATGGCTCTACGATACATAAGCACCTCTATCAACATAAGCATTCGCTGTTCATACATTACAAAGCCGAAAACCCTTTCGGTGAATGTAAATTAGAATAGAAATAGTAAATCTCGCTCAAGAGCACGGAAATATTCAAGACAAAAGAGAATAGAGCTTTCTATTTCTACCACTTTCCTCAGCATTCATCGAATTCGTTTTTATAAACTTCCAAATGTCATTCTAGCTATTGGAAAGTCCTTTATAGGTCAAATCCGTCGGATTCAAATCTCTGCTTAGCCAATCTTCAGACTACATAATCAGTCTAGTCAAATTTGTTTAGACATTATATTTGAATACTTTCTCCAAAATGAGTGTCGATTCTTGAATTTCATATCGACTTGCCTCACCTAGTATTCTGTTGGAATATATGCATGAATTCTTCGATATCCATTTTGGATTGATATCAATACATTGAATTAATCGAGATCAATCTAATATTATATTTGAATTATAGGATGCATTATTTCCTTTTTCTTATACACACATTGTACTATAATATGGAGCAATGTACATTGAATCAATACAGAATAAAAATACATATAAATTCTTCCCCGCAAATTATGTTTTCCTTTCCTTCCGTTCCTTGCTTTCTTTCATATTTTTTTGTCCGGCATTATCTAGTCCAACTCTCATTTGATTAGTTTTTTGTTATAAATTTGTTAATGCCTCTTTTACATTACTCTCATAGCACAAATATAAAAGTTACAATCATTGTTTTTATTTTTTCAATTTTATATAGATTAAAAATTTTAAAAATTAATTTGGTCACACCAAAAGGCTTTCTTGATATATATTTACCAAACAGTCTTGCATTTTCCAAAAGCACTTTTTAATTATAGTTTACCAATCAATCTTGCATTTCCTAAAACATTTTTAGGCTAAAGACCATAGCATTTGGTATATGGTATAGATGCAGTCATAATGCTCATAGAAGTGGAAATCCCTCAAGGCAAGCTGACTCAAGCAGAGTGGATGCGATATAGCTTAGAGTAGCTCAACATGATTGATGAGGAGCGATTGAAAGCTCTATACCATGATTAATGTTATCACCAATGGGTAGCCAAGTCTTTTAGTCAGAAGGGTCGACCACATTTTGAAACCAATGATATGGTCCCCTGGAAAATATTGCTGATCATTCCTAATCCCTCGAGGAAGTTCACTCCGAACTTTGTGGACCATATGTTGTAAAGGAAGTGCTTCCAGAGGTTCTTTGATTCTAGCAGAGATGGACGGACTAGAGTTCGCCGATTCAGTAAATTCTAAAGCTGTGAAGAAGAACTACCCATGAAAGAAACTAATTCTTCTTGCATAGATAATTCCTTTATGTGTCTAGTTTCGTTTTCAAGATAGTTCTTCATTGAATATATTGAATTATCTTTAAGTTATAAGCTCTTTCATGCTTAAATTTTGTAAAATGCTTAATCCTTTGCAAAGAGGTTTTGCATAATAATTTTACTTGGTTAATTCACTAATTCTACTAATGATTGTTAAGATAGACAAATTTAATGAATGATGTAAACTTAATTGAGAATACTAAATGGGGCATGTTAAGATGATGAAAGGGACGCTTGATCCTACACATAATCCCCTGTTCATAAATTATGAGATGGGTGGAAATTCCATTCATCTAGATAAAGGATTTTCTCGTGAAAGGTAAGCAAGCTGAATGACAAGGGGCATTTCATTTCTTTAACCTAAATAGTGTAGGTAAACCATTGTCTAACCTCTTTTGAGCTTAGATGTTAGAAGAATTCCTCTCATGCTAACCATGTTAAGAATTACTTCACATTACGTTATTGTATTGAGAGTCATGATAATTGAGAATTTGAGCCACAAGACATCGGATCGGATTTTTGATTATTTTGCTTTCCTATTTTGGGTCGTGGTGAAGATATGATTTATATGAGTTTATTATATTGCATATTTTAACTTGAGAATTTTTCAATTTTAAAAATACAAAAACTTTTCATTGCACGATAAGATAGATTGCATTCACATTTATTTACTATCTTAGAGTAATATATCTAGGAATCAAGTAGTTAATTTACAATAGGATTTAATAAAAATTATTTCCTAAGTTTTAATTAGGTATTCACATATTTTAAAGAAGTTTCATGTCTTAATTTTAAAAGAAAATCACAAAAATAACCTGCATATATCATGTAGAATTAGTTGCATAAATTCAATGTCATTACCATGTCATTGATGCCCGGCCATCGCTTGTCATGTCATTGCCATGTCATCATATTACCATATCATTTTCATGTCATTTTGTGATCGTATGTTTAGGGTCATATAAATTAGATCACAATTGGAATGGTCTATATTTTTTTTACTTGTCTTTAGAATTAGATCATTTAGATAGTTCATGTCACATGTCGGTAATTGAATTAGAATTTGTATAGCCATAGTATAAACTGGAATTGCATCTCATGCATTGCATATAATTTGATTTTCATTGAAAAGAAAAACCCATAAAAAAGAAATTATTGTCTCTGCATGTTTGATTAACAATAGTGTTTAGGATAAACATGCATGTTTGATTAACATGTTGCTAATATTTGGAAATTAATAAGTTTGCATTTTGTTTGTGTGAGGTATTTAAGTTCTGACTCTATTTTAGCAATTTATTTATATGCTTTGATTATTGAGTACTAAATTTTTGTTGCTGTACCCGCATGATCACTCTCGCGGGTTAGCAGTTGAGGCTTAAATCAATCAAGATTGCATGCCATATATTTTTTATAATATAATAGAAAAGGTACCAAAAGTGCTTAAATTAATCTATCATAGCCAAATCACCATTTCCATGAATATCTGGTTCACAAAAGTATAGTATTTTCTTATATTTTAATTGGGTTTTTAATCGACCTCAATTAATTAGTGGCAACTTCAAAAGGTGAGAAAATTGCATGTTAAATTGATTATTACGTTATGATTAGTAGCGCTAAAGAGAGTTAGTACTAAAGGGGAGCAATTGTCTCACGAGAGAAACTTTCATTCCCATTCATTACTCCATTAGCTTTCTTCTTGGGTAATTTACCTCTTGGAAGGTCGCGACGGCTCCTGGACTTCAACTTTTCAATTGAAAATGGAGAGAATTTTCATAACATCTAATTATTGAAACATAAAAATATGTTTATTGTTTTAATACTTTTTTTGAAATTTATATAACATTTTAAACTCTTTGGTAAGAAAGTAATTTTTTTCTTTTGATTAATGGCAAACAGATTGATCATTTCCCTCGTAAAGTAGTCACCACTCGCGTATCTCAGAGGCCAATTGTTGCTTGCGAGCCCATGTAACTCTCTCTCTTTCTCTCTCTCTCTCTCTCTCTCTCTCTCTCTCTCTCTATGTATGCAAACAAATGCGCGCGCACACACACATACTATATATACATATACTCTCTATTTATATATTTTCGTAGTTTTTACGTCCCCCGATTAGGCCCCATAAAATAATTTTGAACTAATCAAAGTATACATGCGTACTCCAACGTCTAACTCGACAATCCAATAGTCCATATCAACAAAATTCGATCAGCAAGAAAGAAAAAGGAGAATGAAAGGACTAGTAAGACATTTTTAAAAATAAAGGGGCGCTTTTGAACAAAAAATAGAGGCATGGTTTTAATTTTCTAGTAAAATTACAAGGATTACCGGCAACACTCTTAAAATTCCATATTATAATGAGATAACTAATCGATAGAATTATGTGCCAATAAAAATGTCTCTAGTTGATACTTACCTGATTTTGCAACTTTATAAAAGTCTATGGATGTGATCAAATTTATATAGAGCAAATCTCGATTGATTTTTATTTTTTTTATTTAATCAAATTCTTGTGGCTCCTAGACTTTAACTTTTTTTAATCCAAAACAGGAAAAATTTTAAAATATATATATGTCGACAAGTAGAATTATGTATAAATTGCTCGTTATTTTTTTTAAACTTAAATAACAGTGTAAGTGTTTACAGTAAAAAGTAAATTTTGCTTTCGATTAAAGGCAAATAAACGAAGCCTTATAAATGAGTTACTACTCTCTTGTTGTTTACGAAATTGTCTAGGTCGAGGCAACAGCCTAGGGTACCTTGGCAAGTAAGAGGGCCCTAGTCTTTATGGGAAAATCGATTATTTTTACATACCCATCTCAATATTCCAAATTTCAATATTTACATTGTCAACATCAAGAGTCCTATTTTTCTTTTCTACAAATTGAGTTTTATTGAAATTTATCAACTTCTTGGGAATGCTGGCAACATTCTATCATTTTATTTGAACGGGAAGATTACATATTTGGTTCTTAAACTTTTATTTATTTTTTCACATTGTAGAGAGCAAACTTTTGAGTTATACAACTAAGTCCTTAAACTCATAAAATTTTCCAATCAAGTGGTCTTATCTCCATTTCTAGCAAATTAAAGATGATGAACAATGGCCGTCAGTTCAAAGCTTGGTGCAGAGATCATTAATGTTGACGCATGGAATGAAAAGCTATTGAGGTGACCATCTTCCGCTTGCTTCGTCTGGTCGATCACAAGCGAGATTATGATTGCGTGTGTGATTTTTTTATCCAAGTGGTCGATTACAAGTTTCCTTTTTGTTTTCCTAAAAAGAAAAAGGAAAAAAAAGAAAAAAGAAAAAGCAAAAGGGTAACCGTAGTTTCTATAGCCGCATGAAATCCCAAACATGTGAACGAGAGAGAGATTTAGAGTAAAGGTAAATTAATTTATTATTCAAGTATCTTCAACACAAATACATGAAAGCCACGCCACTTCAAACTCTGGGGCGAGAATTTAGCGCATCGTATTTTTCCTTTGGAGTGAATTCGGAACGAAACACAGGTGGATATTGGCAAGCACAGAAACCGTCACAATGACAATATCTTGGGTCTCCACATTCACTGACAGTGCTGCATGGTGGGTTGAGGTTTCGTGCTTCGACCATCGCTTGAGAACCTATACCAAATAACACATGCACATCAGGTTAAACCATAAGCACTTGCAATAATATGAGAGAGAGAGAGAGAGAGAGAGAGAGAGAGAGAGAGAGAGAGAGAGAGAGCTAATGCAATGACCAAAAGCATGAGAAGCAGGATTGACTTCGATGAAAATTTCTCCATTATCTTTGGAAGGAGGATGAGAGATGATAAATAGATTAAGTTGATTAGTTTTCTTTTGATGAGGTTTGCTTTGCCAATCCCCACTACTTTCCTATTTATGCAAACTCGATGACAATGTGAATTAAAAGCTCTTATTATATCTGGAGTTCTTCTTGGATCCTTATTAATTTAGCTCGGATATACTTCCATTTGTAACAAACTTTCAAATTTTATTTACTCGAATCGGACTATTAAAATGCAATCCATGGACATAAATGACCCGCCCATGTTAAAATATCTTTCCTTTTAGGGAAAATTCCAAATAAAAGCTCGAAGTGCCATCAATTGCTTAAATAAGGGCTTAAAGTGAATTTTGTCTTAAATAAATATTGAATTGCTCTCATTTTCTCAAATAAGGGCATAAAATGGTTATATCAATTTTAGAAAAGAACTCATCCTCATTAGCCAGTTAAAGGCATCTTCATCCTTTATTTTTTCTTGTTTTCTTTCATTTTTCATTTTTTTCCAAAAACTCAGAAAAGATAAAAAAAAAAAAAAAAAAAAGCATAGGCAGAGGGCTGGCAACCCTCCCTACCTATGGTCGTCAACCCATCGCTAATAGGGGTGTCGGCCATGGTTGGTGAGGGCCAGTAGGCCTATGCCTCTGGTCGACGAGATCATCGGCCCTCAATGAGGTGTTAGCGACCTCGCAAGCCGTGGCTGATGCCCCACCCATGAGGGGTGGCAGCCACAAGCAGGAGGGCTAGGGCTAGCCCTCTAGCTTGGTTTTTTTTTTTTTTTTGGGTGTGTTTTTTAAATTTTTTTTAAATTATTTTCTTTTTAAGTTTGTCTTTTTATGGGAAAATTAGAAAAAAACGAAAAAATAAAGAAAGAAGGGAAGAAAATAACAAAAATGTCAAGGACGGCAATACCCTTAACCAATCATTGAAGTCAGGTCATTATTTGAGACTGACATGATTACTTCAGATTCTTATTTAAAATAAGATCTACTATAGGTTCTTATTTGTAAAAATGAGGACATTCTTGATTCCATGATATAAAGTTTACTTCATGCCCTTATTTGAAAAATTGATGGCATTTCAAGCACTTATTTGGAATTTTTCATTCCTTTTTTTCACATTAACAACCATAAAAGAAATTATAAAAACATAAAAGATTTGAAAATATTACTATATGATCCAAATGTATGTATCTCATTTGTACAGACTACTTGACTTAGAATTTATCAACAAAGTTGATTAGCTAGTATTGTGCATTGCATAAGGTTAATCGGCATCAAATATACTTGTTAGATTGATTTTACATAACTGTAAAATATGTGACCCAACTAAAATTATGCAGGTGAATAGCTTGTGAAATCTATGTCAATAAAATAGAAACGAATTAAGTGTTCATCAATTATATGCATGAGTTATTATAACAGTCTAAAGGGGAAAAATGTTAGAAAAATCCTAAATTATTACATTGGTGCCAATTTATTTCTAAACTTTTTAATTTGGAGCCAATTCAATTCTTCCGACTAATTTTGGTTGAATATTGCTGACGTGGATGCCAATTGGCTTATGTGGCATGACCGGCGCCGACGTTGATAACTTTTAATATTATTTTAAATATTTTTTCGATTTATTTATTTATTTTCTTTTTTTTTTCCTTTATTTTTTTCCTTCCTCTTTCTCTAGTCGGTTGCCAGGGTCCAACCACCCGTTAGCCTTGCTGGACTTTATCCGACCTCACCAGCACTAGAGTCCACGAGGGTGGCCTTGCGTTGGGTCAATGAGGCTTGCCCTTGTCGGATTTGGTGAGGATTGCGACATCTAGTAAGGGCAGCCTTGTGCTGGGGTTGGGTGAGGCACAACCTTGTTGACCCTTGCCATTGGCTAGTCATCGTTTTGGAGGAAGATGAAGGGAAAAAAGAAAGAAAGAGAAAGGAAAAAAAGGAAAAATCAATAAATCAATAAATAAAAAAATTAATATATTATTAAAAAATGTACACATCAGCATCACCCGTGCCATATTAGCGGACTAGCGTCCACGTAAGCAATATTCGGCTAAAATTAGCAGAAAGGACTAAATTGACAGTAGGTCAAAACAAATTAGGATTAAACTGACACTAATAAAATGTTTATGACTAAATTGGTATAAATACAATAAGTTTAAGACTTTTCAAACATTTTTCCTTAGTCTAAAGGTATATATGCCACTCCATTTGTTTGTAATTACTTTCCAGGAAAGAAGAGCAATTGAAAGGAGTTTTGGATCATATTTATAATTATTTGAGTAGGCCTATTTAATTTTTTGCGACATACTTAAGCAAAAAAATTTTGTAGAAGAAATCTGATGAATAGGTGCAAACACTTCTATCAGAAAGAAGAAGAATGAGTTGAAGAGATAGAGAAATTTGCAAACAGATATATAGTTGTTCAATCAATCGCTTTGATCTATGTCCACTTTCCCAAATTAAAAATCACTAATAGTATACTTAGGAGGCTACAGGTAGTAGCAGGCGTTACTTCTACTCAAACCTTGGTGGATAGCTCTACGATACACAATCAGCTCTATCAACATAAACACTCTCTGTTCATATATTACAAAGCCCACAACCCTTTCAGGGAATGGAACTTAGAGCAAAAGAAGTAACTCACACTCGAGCGCGAGAGTATTAAAGACAAAAGAGAACAACGCTTTCTACTTTCACCACTTTCCTCAGCATTCCTTGAACCCTTTTTAAAAACTTCAAAATGTTATTCTAGCTGTTGGAAGTCCTTTCTAGGTCAAATCTGTCGGACAAAAACCTCGGATCTTCAACCTACACAGTCCGTCTATTGTCATTAAGCCGAAATGGAGATTTCCAAAAATAGAGACTTCAACTTTGGTCCAAAGTCCAACTCTCTCCATTTTGAATTCAAATCAAATTGGAAAGAGGTATGGGTCTTCTTATCCACGTAGTACAAGCACATCATACATCTTCACTTTGTCAATAGCAGGAGTCTACCAGTGGGTTTTCCAGTCCTTTCACCTTTGTAATAAAATTGACTGTTCAATACCAAGGTTATTGACGACTCTGGTTCTACTCAGCATCCAACTTTTAGATACCTTCTACTCTTAATACCTTGTCCACCCTCAGTAGAGGCAGCGTGCTCCTAGCTTTTGATGATCCCGTTAGGACATCATTTACATGTTGACTTGTTCATCCATCACTTGACTTTTACTCAACCAATAAACACATTAGCATGTCATATATTCGAATCAAATTGAAAAGATGACATAGGTCAAAGGGATTGACCAAACCTTTTATTATCTCTTAGCAAATCTCTCTATCCCTTCAACTTTTTCTTTTTTTGTTACGTAGAAGCATTTGTATCTATTCATCAGTTTCGTTCTACAAAAAAATGTTTCTATTAAGTATTCAATGAAAACTTTTAATAGATCATTTTACCCTCTCTTAATCACTTTGTTGGGCCATTTTAGATGACGATATATGATGCAAAACTCCGTCACAGGTACACTTCTTGCCTAGAAAATAGTTACAAACAATAGCAAGTTTTAGACTGGGCATAATAACTCATAAATATATTTGGTGTGCACTTATTTTTTTAGTAATTCATCAACATAGATGTCACCAGCTATTTGTCAACACAACTTTAGTCGGGTCATTGACAGTTACGTAAAATCAATCTCCTAAGTATATTCGACATCAATTAACCTTAAGCGACGCACGAGACTGGCTAGTTGATTTTAATGTCAAAGTCTCACATCAAGTAGTTTGTACAAATAAAATAACTGTATCTAGAGCATATAATAATTGTTCATATCCTTATTTTTGTTATCATTTCGTTTTTGTTTGTTAATGTGAAGGGGTCTCAACGCCCCTATGCTCTAACTTGGCAAGGACTCTTAAATCACTTTAAGTCTAATTTTGTCTTTGAATGAAAAGATTAAATGTGTTATAAACACAGAGTGTTTGTGTTCACTTCAATCAGTTACCACGTAAAAAAATAATTATATTGAAAGTGAACCAATAAATCATAAAGCTACCATTGAGTATGATAGCACAGTGGTATCATACAATCTTTCATTAGATCACAAGTTCGAGTTATGTCATAATTGAACCTATGCTAACCTGTGCCATGGAGATTTGCTACCTTATTTTGAAAGACTTTTTGGTTTTTGGTAATCAATAGTGTTGTGATGAGTGTGTAATATTGGTGTTCTAATCTCCCTAGGTGAATAACATTATTCCACAGCAGCAAAATTGGCATTCCCATGTATCAGTAACATAACCGAATATGAAGTTTGCATTATTGGTCTTTAGATAGCGATTGAAATGGAAGTTAACAAGTTGAAGGTGTCTGGTGATTTTGCTTTAATTATTCTCCAAATCGTTGGAAACTGAAGAACTAGATATGCCAAGTGAGTGCCTTATCATGACTACCTAGAGAATCTTGTAGAAGAATCTGATAAGATATGCTTTGAGTACCTATCAAGTCCTCAGAATCAGTTTACTGATGCGCTCATGACAATGTCATCCATTCTTAGAGTTACGGATGGATTAGACATCGAGCCATCAAAGATTGAAGTCATCACAAAATCCGCCTATTGCATGGCCGTGATAGAGGAGCCCAATGGAAAGTCATGGCACTATGACATCATCTATTGAATCCAGAAACGAGAATTCCCTAAGGGAAGCGGGTCGGTTGACGGAAAATATATCATGCAACTGGTCTCCAAATTCTTTGTCAGTGGTGAATCACTATGCAAGAGAACTTTTGACTCAATTCTATTGAGACGCGTAGACGCTAAGGAAGTCATGCAGTTGATGAAGGAAGTACATGAAGTAGTATGCGGTCCACACACGAATAATCATATGTTGGCCAAAATAATAATAAAGCTCTATTACTACTGGAGTTGATGAAGGAAGTACATGAAGTAGTATGCGGTCCACACACGAAAAAATCATATGTTGGCCAAAATAATAATAAAGCTCTATTACTACTGGTTGACATTGGAAAATGAATGTGTCCAACATGTAAGATACCTAAAGGGCATTAGATTATACTAGCATAACCAAGTTCGTGAATCCTTGAATCTCTAGTTTGCATATGGAAAGTATTCTTCCATACTTTACTTGGGTTTTTAATTAACCTTAATTGGTTAATGGTGTCCTAAGAAAATTGTATTTTAAATTGAGTACTATGTTAAGATTGATAGGACTTAAGAGAATCCTTGCTAAGCGTGGCCAATTGCCTCATGAGAGAAATCTTTGTTCCTGTTTACTAATCTTTGGCTCTCCCTTAGGTGCTTCACCTTTGGAAAGGTCACGATAGCTCTTGGACTTCAACTTTTTTAAATTCAAAATGGCGAAAATTTTCATAACATATAAATACTGATATATAAATTAATGTTGATTATTTTCATAATTTTCTGAAATTTATATAACCTTTTAAATTCTGGAGTAAGAAAGTAATTTTTGCTTGGCAAATTGACCATTTCTCTCACAAAGTAGTTATCACTCACGTGTTAGTACCTATGAGATCGTCTAGGTGGAGTAAATGGCCTAGAAAGCCTTGGCAAGTAACATTCCACATATCAATATTAACATTCCTAACTTCAAGACTCCTGATGTCCTTTTCTTTTCTCAAAGTTGAGTTTTATTCAATTTTATTGACTTCTTGGGAACCCTAGCTACATTTTATAATTTTTTAAACGGGAAATGTTCATATTTAGTTCTTAAAATTTAATTATTTTTATAATATGTTCAGCAAACTTTTAAGTTATACAATAAAGTCCTTATACTTGTACATTTTTCCAATAAAGTCTCTTATCTCCATTTCAAGCAAATTGAAGATGATGAGGCTGTCAGTCCAAAAGCATGATCGAAAATGATAAATGTATAAAATGAAATGAAAAGCTATTGAAGATTTGCTTAAATCTTTGTATAATACTTAATGGTACTGCTAATTTCAACAAAAATTGTTTGACAACAATGGCATTTGTTTTCTACATCACTCAACCTCTATATACGAAAAAGTAGAGATCAAGAGGATTGAAATTTTACAAGTTCAAGAATGGCGAAATTTACAAATTTAAGGACCAAATTGAAAAAATAATCTCATTTAGAGGATGGGAAAAGTACGAAAAAAGTTCTAAATTTATTGTAATTGTGCAAATTTAATTCTAAAACATTTTACGATTTGCCGATTGAGTCATTTTAGTCAATTTTATTCGAAAATTGTGGACGTGGATGACAACCATCCTAGGTAGCATTGCTGAGATAGTTAGCACTAACATGAACAATTTTTATTATGTAAAAATTAATTTTTCTATAATTATTTTCCTTTTTCCCTTTAATCAAAGCCCTCACCGGCCATTGACAAGGGTTACGGCCCTCGCTAGATTTGGGTGAGGGTTGCCTCACCTATAGTTGGTAGGGTTGCGAAGGCCCGGGGTGAAGGCTTTGCGTCCTCAAGGACTTTGTGGCCCCAACGGTCGCAGATGAGGGCACAAAAGCCCTCATTAGATCTGGGCAAAGCTCTCATCCTTCATGGCTAGTGAGGGCCTCGCTTAGATTTGACATGGGCTTACGTGAGGGCCACGATCCTCTCCAACAGCTGGTGAGGACTTGGGTGAGGGCTGCGACCTTC
This sequence comes from Eucalyptus brandiana, assembly GCA_014182725.1. Taxonomy (NCBI): domain Eukaryota; kingdom Viridiplantae; phylum Streptophyta; class Magnoliopsida; order Myrtales; family Myrtaceae; genus Eucalyptus; species Eucalyptus brandiana. The sequence continues at coordinate 65,928,821 of CM024675.1, forward strand.
ACTATCGATCAACGAGGACTTAGTAGCCCTTATCTAGTGGCCAACAAATGACTAAAATAAAAAAAAATTGAAAATTTTAAAAATCATTAAAAAATATAAATATCAGCGTTGACCATCATTAGTCATGGTCAGTGAGTTTCAATCAAAATTTTCCAGATGGATTTAATTAATAAAATATGAAAATATTTATTATTAAATTAGTACAACTGAAATGTTTGGGATTAAATCGACATAATTGCAATATGTTTATAACTTTTTTTGTACTTTTCCCTCTAAAGGACCAAATATTCTTTTTTCCAATTTTTATTTCATGTGCTTCTTCTGCTAGCTTCGTCTGGTCGACTACAAATTGGATTTTCATCATCTATAACTTTCCATGTCGCCATTGAAGCTAAAACCGTTAAATACATATTTTGCAAACGAATTTACCTTTTGGTTACCCACCATATTTTCTAGAGCCACATGAAATCCCTAACATGGGGACATGTGAGAGAAAGAGAGGGAGTGTGTTTTTGGAGTATGTATAAATTTATTTATTATTCAATGAGATTTTACACGAATACAAGAAAGCCACGCCATTTCAACCTTTAGGATAAGACTTTAGTGCATCATGTTTTCCCTTTGGAGTAAATTTGGAATGATAGGTGGATATTGGCAAACACGAAAGAAACTGTCACATCGACAGTATCTCAGCTGTCCACAATCACTAACAATATTGCTTCAATGGGTGACGTCTTGTGCTTCGACCATCACTTGAGAACCTATACAAAATGGCACATGACCATAGGATTGAACCACAAGCAAGCACATAAGAAACCGTCACATCGACCGTATCTCGGGTCTCCACAATCGCTAAAAATATTGCTTCAATGGGTGACATCTTGTGCTTCGACCATCGCTTGAGAACCTATACAAAATGGCACATGACCATAGGATTGAACCACAAGCAAGCACATAAGAAACCGTCACATCGACCGTATCTCGGGTCTCCACAATCGCTAAAAATATTGCTTCAATGGGGGACGTCTTGTGCTTCGACCATCACTTGAAGCAGGTTGACTTCGATAAAAATTTCTCCATTATTTTTGGAAGGAGTATTAGAGACGATAACTAGGAAATTTGATTCGCTTGGTTGTAATCTGATGAGGTCTACTTTGCCAATCCCCGCTATGGACCTATACTTTGGCTTTATGTAAATGTGAATTAAGAGCTCATATTATATCATGGATCTCGTCTGAGATCCTCATTAATTTTTATCGGATGTTCTTTCTCCATATGTAATAAATTGTCAAATTTTATTTACCCAGTACAATTAAATTAGACTCTTAGAATGGAGTGCGATGTGGACATTAAAATCCCTCCATTATTTTTAGATTTTTCCTTTTATTTACATAAAAAAACCATAAAATAAATTAAAAGAGAAGATAAAATTTGAACATATTATTATAGGCTTTAATATTAATATAATTTTCACAAACTACTTAATATGAGAATTTATTGACAAATCGGCAAGCCAGTCCTGTGCATCACATAAGGTTAATTAATTGTTGTCGTACATATACTTATCAGATCAATTTTAATATTTCACCCAACTAAAGTCATGTGGATGTGTAGCTTGTGAAATCGATTTAGATGAATTAAAAAGAAGTGCGCACCATCTATATTTATAGCCGGTCTAAAAATATATAGATCACTCCTTTTGTTCGTAATTACTTTCCAAGAAGAAGTGTAGTTGAAATGGAGTTTTAGATTGTGAGTGATTGGTCTATTTAATTTTCACCGAATACTTGAATAAAAACTTTTCGTAGATCGAAAACTGATGAGTAGATGCACACTTCTAACAGAACTAAAAAGGCGAATTAAGTAGCTCCAAACTTAAAATTGATGAAAATTTTTCTAATCACCCAAAGATTCACCATAAAAGTTGGACATCCTTAAATGACAACTCGATAAAGGAAATATCCACATACGATCCTATCGGAAAATCCTCATCGCAAAAAACCCTAGTAGCAGACTGTCGATGAAAGCCGGCGGCCAAATCGAGCTATGTAGGCGGTGGTGGGTGATAATGGTGGCTATCTACGGTGGTCTAGCTAATTCTAATTCATTATTAATTTCATAACGATTTCTCATTCTTTGGAGTGCAACTCAGTTCCAACGGGCGAACAAGTATCGATTTCACATTTTCCCCCATTTGAACTAGAAGAATGCACGCACAATTATAAAAAAAGTCATCAATTTATTATAGTTGTGCCAATTCAATCATAAACATTTTTTTGACCAATTGAGTCTTAAATCTTTTGTATTTGTGCTAATTTAGTTCATCCAATCAAATTTGGCCAATCAATACTATCGTAGACAATTTTTAATATTTTGAATTTATATATATATATTTTTTTCTCTTTATTTTTTTGCCTCTTCCTTCTTCCTCATCGTCATTGGGTGAGGGCAAGCTCATCCAACTATTAGTAAGGGCTCGCGAGCGAGGTTGAGGCTAGCTTCACCTAGCCATTGGCGAGGCTTGCCCTCATTAGTGGCCGATGAGGTCAACCTCATAGGTTCTTGTTTCTGGCTAGTCGTCTTAGTTCAGTGATCGGCTAGAGGAAAAAGGAAAAGGAAAAAAAAAGAGAGAGAAAAAAGAAAAACCTCCCTCACCCAACGACAACAAGGTTGAGCTTCACCAGGGGCAAACAATGCTCCCTCTTTGCTCGTGGCTAGTGAGCTCAACCTCATAGGCCCTCACCTCTAGCTAATCGCCTTAGTCCAGTGATTGGCTAGAGGAAGAAGGAAGATGAAAAAAAAAAAAAACTAATTAAAAATTTTGATAAAAACTTAAACTATAATTAAAATTGTTTACGTTAGCACTGATCATGCCATGTTAGTGCTAGCTAGTCAAATTTGGCCAAATATACTAAATCGGCACAAATGCAAATGTTTAGAACTCAATTGGCATAAAACAAGGGATTTATGATTGAATTGATACAATAAGTTTAAGATTTTTTTTTGGTAATTTTCCTAAAGAATGCAAGTTCTTGTTGCGATAGCTCCTGAATGATGCGAAACCAAATGATCCAGTTACGAGCACAACGCTGCAATTCAATTGCTTTTTATTGTCCTTCATTATGACCCATTTTTTGCGATCATCATCAAACCCAGCCCATGCAAGGACTCTTGAATCACTAAAAACCTCACTAAAAACCTCAAAGTACGCAAAATTAAGGTAACAAAGAAATAGAACTCAACCGTGAGAGAGAGAGAGAGAGAGAGAGAGGGAGAGAGATTTCTCTTTGATGGCGTTTTAACTCCTACGAACGATTAAAACCACCAAATCTCGATCCAAGCTTACATCCTTAGCTTCACAAAAAGAAAAAATTATTCGGGGTCTTCTCGTTAATGATTGTCACATATCCTCTCATCCATTTGGCTTAGTCTCTGTGTAAATCTCGACGATATAACTGAACTTCCTCTTCTGTCGATGAAGCGCGTCACCTCAATCAAGAACCGCCTTCATTTTCGTTTTTCTTCGTCGAAGTTGCCTTGCTCTGGCTCTGATGATCGCTGCCCTTGGACCACCAACCTTTGACGGCCCAGCTTGATCTGTTACTACGATGGCTGCTGTTGTTGGGGTTCTCTACGTCCCTCAGCTGCATGAGCTGCCGCCCTGCAATGATCACGGAGGCTGTGAGGCCCTCTCGACTGCATAACCCGATCGATCCCTTAGTCTTTTCCATTTTAATTGCTTCTCTAGATTTTCAGGAAGAGAGAGTTCGATTCAGTACTGGTATATAAAGGCAATTTTGGCAATGGCTTAACTAGTACATACATTGCAATGAATTTAGACCATAAGATCTGGTGGAATCTACAGCAACATCAACCATTTCAACCGGTCCAAATTCAGTTTTTATCAGGCTCATGCAATGATCTTTTCTTAAAAGGGTGGCGTAGAGCGCAATTCTTGTGATTACATATATGTGTTTTGGATGAATATTGGAAACGAAGTACTTCATAAAGTCATCCTATGGAGATAAGTGTTTTTGTTTTTGCCGGATTAGACGTGAACTTCTATAATTTCTTGAAAATGATTTATTTTCGGTTGTTTGGAGTTTTAGGACGTACATGAGAACCATTTTATTTTTCATGATTATATTTTTCTACTCATGGAAGCAAGTTTGGAACAAAAATTTGTTTGGTAATGTAATTTCATTTTTTATTTTTTGAACAGATTTTTGGTTCGGTAATAGGTTTGGAATAGAAATAAAAAGTAAATATTTTATACTTTTTTATTTCTAGAATAAAAATGAGAAATAAAAAATTTTCTCATTGTTTGTCCTCGCCGTTACCCGACTGCCGCTCTCGTCATTGGAGATGGAGAAATTTTATATCATTATCAATCATGTATTTTTATTTAGAAACTCATCCAGAGAATAAAAAAAATTATTTCTAGATAAAAATCGAATTCTGAAATAGACTAGTTATTATTTGAGTCCGGGGTGGTTGTACTTACCTTGAAGAGACAAAATAACAAAATATTTAACCTTGAAGAGACCTTAATGGTAGTGGTACATTATTTTTGTCCCTTTCAGTGTGGAAAAAAACTGTCATCTTAGTAATTTTGTCTCCACACACTTGCTTTTTAATATACCTATGATCGGTCTATATTTTGTTAATTCATGTACTAAACCTTAATCATTTTTTTATTATCAAGCCACATCTCTCTCTCTCTCTCTCTCTCTCATGTCCACCTGTTTGGGATTTCATGTGGCTGTCGAAACTATATTACGCTTTTTTCTTCTTCTTTTTTTTACAGGCAAACAGAAAGGAAATTCATTTGCAATATATTTATTTTGTGGTTTTGCTTCAGTGGCTATTTGGTTCCGCTTTCAACTTTTCATCTTACGCCTTTCAAAATACGGGCGAATTATAAATGGGAAAAAGGCATAAGTTAGAAAGTGATCGATTGTTCTTGACGTTTGTCGCAGTACTTTTTTTGAGGTCGACAGCTTTGGAGAGAATGCAGAGAAAATTACATGGGTATACAAGGTAACGCGCGATAGCTTGCTCCTTGGTCTCAATCGCATGACGTTCGAAGCATAAAATGTTCAAAATTGTTAAAATATATTTCGAGTTTGAGGATATTAAATAAATACAGTCCAAGTTAAGCTGAGTAATTATTGGAGAACGCCTTTTGACTTTGTTTGTTCATGCGTTAATTACTATGCACATGCCTCGTTCAAGAATGAAGAATGTGGCCAGAAGGGAGCGTGCAGCCGCAAGAGGGAAAGTCCAACATTGCTGCTTATATTTAATGCAAATAGAAGCTCTTCGTCTTTTGTTATTTGGCTGAAGTGCAAGGGAGAATAGTACTCAGGTTGGACTTATCCAAGAGAGCTGCGGAGTTGGCTGCGGGAAGAAAAGTGCAATGATGGCATTCATTGCATGGGTCAAAGAGAGAAAAAAAGAAAGGTTCATACGTCCATTTTTCTTCTCTCCTTTAATGCATGCACATGCACTTGTTTTGTCTTTTCTTTCATATGAAGAATAACTCAAGCATGCCAAGTTATCTCGGTGGCCGAGAGAGCTGTAGAAGAGTGTAGAGCTCTCGTTATAATTATACCCGAGTATCTAGGGGTCTCAACCTCAGAAGACGTCTTGAGAGGTGAGAGGGGCTATAGTGGTTATAAAGCAAGCCATAGGGCTTCTTCCAAGCAATGTGGGACAGTTAAGATCCTTTTAGCATGCATCCGGATCCACCTTAACCTGACTTTGATACTAATTTAGGGGTCTCAGCCTTAAAAGACGTCTTGAGAGGTGAGGGGGGCCGCAGCAGTTATAAAGCAGGCCAAAGGGCTTCTCCCAAGCGATAGTTAAATTCTTGTGAGTAGATTTATTTAATTCCTTAAGTGAGGTTTCACTAGGAATTATGGTGGGCTAAACACCGTGTGAGCTATTTTGGTGTAATTTGGGGCTGAAAAATACTGCGAGTGTACTTGAGTGTGCAAGTGGTTGTAATCTCCGGTATATCGCTTGTTTTTCTAGTGGAATTCCGTATTGCTCTCCCCATGGATGTAGGTTCCAATACTCGGACTAAATCACATAAATCCGGTGTCCGATTCCCTTTCCTTCATTCCGACTATTTTATCCGATTCGCTTGTCCATATTACGCAACAAAAATGGTGGTGTATTCTTCCACAGACAACTCCTCTTGCTTGAAACTGTGGAATTTGATGAAAGCATCTCGCTTTCTTTCCGAACTACTCGTCCATTTTATCCCGATGTTTCAACCCACCGCTTTCCTCCATGAGAACTTTGACGCTTTCGGTTTTGCCACCAAATCAAGACATGCTCCGTAAGCTTGATGGCCGCAAGGCCTCAGTTGTCGATTCTCTGCAATAATCTCAAAATCGAAAACTCGCTCAATGGTGTTGAGCCAATCGATGAAGTCTTCGGATGGCATAGTTCTTTCGGGGCTTGGTATATCACGATTCCAATGCCGGAGACGCAAAGGAGCATTTTCACCGCGTGTGTTGGAACGAACATCATGGAAGGGGTTCATCTCGCCTTTGTCTTCTTCCTCTTCATGGTCTATGGGGATCTTCATGCGTCAACCATGGAGTTTTGCTCCAGTTGTTGTTGGATTTATTGCTCGATCTATTTCGATGTCACGGTTGTCCTGCACACGGGTTGCGGGTGCATTGATATAACAGATAAAGAATTTTAGGGACACTCAAATTCCAGAAATTAAAGCTGCGATTACATTAATTAAAACACTTTAGCATGAATGAAACCGAAGATAGGTTTATATGGAGCCCAAATCTAAACCCATCAACATATCTAATTGGATCTATTTTAACTTAAGAACTTAAGCCAATGACCTATAAACCAACTAAGATTATTAACCATTCCTCACCATATTAATGTTACGATGTGGGACGTTTTAAACCCATCTCATATGTGCATCTCAACAATCTTCCCTTCGTGTGTGATTTTCATGTTAGCCCTACTCCTCATTAATTCAAGTATCATTACACATCAACATGTTTCAACTTTAATCTCCCATTTGATTATTGGTTGCCTTGTAAGGGTTGCAACAACGACAACAATGCCCGCATTCATCCCTTATCCTTGAGATATACACCAAACACTGAAATGCACTAGGGGTGGTCATTAATCAACTATCGATTGTCATACCATTTGTTGGGAAAACAAAATAGAAATTTGATAAATGGAGAGATCGCTTAGAGGGAGCTTAAGTTTGACTATGTCAATATATCCTTTTGGACCTATCTTTATTAAAAAAACTCGAGCCAATGAGTTAGAACCAACAAAGATTATTAACTACTCCAATTATATTGATGTAGGACTATTTTAACATAACTCAAATGTGCATCTCAACTTAAACTCAACTTGAAGTAACCCTCCAAGCATAGGCAAATCCCAAGATGCTAACCTTTTATTTCCCAAGATAAGACCAACAATCCCTAGAGAAAACATTAATGTTCTTCAGATACTTGTGTTAGAAAAGCCCCACATCAGAGAATTGGGTGTTGTGAAGTATAATACATTCTAATTGGTACATAACTTATTGGCTTAATTTTATGGAATAAATGTGCGTTCAATTAGATACACTAATGGGCTTGAACTTGAGTTCCCTCTCAACAATCTCTCTAGAAAAATGTATCAGGCTTCTACTGCTCTCTTAATAAATAGTATCAGAGTTAATGTTAATTGGTGGCTTGCTCCAAATGTATATCGATGTTTGGCCAATATTTTAAGGAATGAATTTAAAAATAGGATTTGAGCAGCCTTCATGGTTCGGTCTAGCAAAAGAGACCTAGAGTGAATGTGCATTGTGTACTTGGAGTGAAGGTGGCATTGTGGTGTAGCAATATCTTGATGATAGCCTTCAATGGGTCTGAAGAAATAAACCTATAACGAAAATAGCCATTGGAGATTCAAGTAGAGACATGTTGGTTTAAATGAATTCCTAAATTAATGGGAAGCGGACTAAAACTGAGCTCACTCGTGAGGGAGAGATTATTGAGACACATGTATGAGTTATGTTAGGCAAGTCTCAAATTGAAGAATCAATGTAGTGTAAAGTAGTTAATATATTTTAGTTGGCACATAACTCATTAGTTTAAGATTTTGAGTGAATGTGAGTTTAACTAGATATATTAACGAATTTAGATTTTGACTTCTTTCGGTGATTTCGACAAATGAAGGAATTTTGTTGTACTCCCAACAAATATAACGTGACTCTAGAAACAAAATACATTGAATTAGACGACTCTACAAGAAGATATAACTGCTACAGTCAATTCCCTGAGCAACAATTAGTTTGGGCATAACTTTCATTAGAAGACTCTAAGTTACATGACGCCTCATTAGTTTGAAGCTAGACATGTAGAGTGTTTCATCCATATATGGTGAGACCACATTGGGGCACGTCGTCATCATCAAAACTCAGTGAAAGTGACACTTGAAATTCTGCCCACAAAGCTGAACTTCAACCGTATGTAATTTTGCATATTGTTGGATAAGCCTTAATTCTCTTGATATGATCCTTTGTCAATATTGCTCAAAATATGCCTCAAATTCGAACCGTGAACGAAATTCGCCCAAACTAAAGTGTACAGAAGATCAACTACATGAAGGCGCGAAACCCATGAAGTTGCGGCGGAAAAGGAAAGTCCAACTTGGACTTGTATCAAACCATGTACCTTTCGGTTTGAGAAACGCGACAATTTCCGAAATCAAGTTCGTAGTCGGTCTGATCATAGGACTTCAGCATTATTTAAAACATATAGGTATTGTTTTGGGATTTGTCAGTGTGCTGAGTGCTGCTCCAAGAGGCGCCTTTTGATGTATAGAGAGTTGGTCTGGTGCGATTGGTGGGTTTCTCTTCCAATTTGGTGAAGAAATTTCTTCATGAATCATACTATGAAGAGCCAATGTTCAAGACAGAAGAATCTTTTGGTACAGTTCTTGTGTATTCCTCCATAAGATAGAGTTATTATTTTGCAAGAAAATGTAACTACCAAATACTTTGAGAGTTACTTGGGGAAAACAACAACAACAAAAAAGAAAAAGAAAAAGAAAGAAAGAAGTTATAAATTTATTATAATGGTATTAAATATTGCAATTAACTAACTTAGTTATAAATCTTTTTAGATTGGTACAAATTCAGTTCATCCAGCTAATTTAGGCTAGAAATACTAATATGTATGCTAGCCATTCTACATGACACATTTGGCATTAACGTGGACAATTTTCTAAATTTCGATTACTTTTTTGTTTTTTTCTTTTCTTTCCTTTCTTTTTTCCCCCAATTGTGAGCCGATGAGGTCACTAACAAGGGACGGTTCAACGCCCTCACCCATGGCCACCCCCGCACCTGGCATTCATGTCAATAATTTCCAGTCTAAATTTACTGAATTGACTGAATTAGTACGAATGTAAAAATATTTAGGACTAAATATGTTCAATTGTTAAGTTTATGATTGAACCGATACTAATGCAATATATTTAGGACTTTTTTGATATGTTTCCGTTAGTTGATATAATTAAGGGTTGAGAAACATTTAGAGTATTTAAATGACTTGAGTGCCTATCGTTTCATTTGACTTATAACAGAAATTTCTTCTACTCTTTTGGTGGGGTAGATTGCATTGATCAAATCACATAAATTCGATGTCTTCTTTAGTCATTCCACGCATTATCATGTTAGATCACTTATTCTAACAATGCTTTTCACTAGGTTCGGTTTGATTCATCTAAAATATACGGTGAATACACCATATTGCAAATTCGAACTCAAGAGAGCAAGGGTAATGCATTTTGGAACTCTTTTGGATGACTTAGGGTCCATTCGTTTTGCAGAAAATTGGTCATTTCCGGAAAATATTTTTCCAGAAGTCATTTTCCAGGAAAATGACAATATTTTCTGGTATTCGGCTAAAACCTGAAAACGTTTCGGAAAATATTTTCCGATATTCGGTATGGAAAATATTTTCTAAGACTTCACCACTTAGGCATGTATCACTTATCGACCTATAAATCCATTAAATATGAACTTGCCTTTAAATCCAGGCAAACTTGCTTCATGTATTTGTTCTCTCATTGTTACAAAACGCTCATCTACTCTAAAAAACGTTCGTATGGATTTTAAAAAGAAGCAAAGCATGTACAACCTTAATGAGAATCTTTCAGTTGAGTGGCATGTTCTCCTCCCGTGTTTTTTGTATTCTAATAAACAAAAGAAAAAAGAAGCAAATGATGTAGAGTCTTTTGCTTGAACAATGTACAACTGCAGGATAGAGTAAATAAAGAAAAAGGATAAGCAAGAGTGTAGAGCACGGGCTTGAGATCGACGAGCTTGAGGTTCGCCGGGCAATGGCTAACGACTAGCCAAGAAAGAAGAAGATAGGAAATAAAGAAAAAAAAAAAAAAAAAGAAAAGAAATAGAAAAGAAATAGAAAAGAAAAAGGAAATTAAAAATAATTCAAATTAAAAAATTAAAATTAAAATTAAAAAATAATTTGAATAAAAAAAAAAAAAGAAGAAGAAAAAAAGGGGAGGAGGAAGTGATGATTTATAGAGGTGTGAGATAAGAGAGATTAAGTGAGGAAAATGTTTTCCATTTTTCAAAAGTGGAAAACATTTTCCCCTAATCAAGAAGACTTTTTTCTTTTTATGGAAAACATTTTCTTCAAGAAATCCATTTTCCATGAAACGAATGTCGAAAAATCCGGAAAACGCTTTCTCGGAAATTATTTTTCGCGAAACGAACGGAGCATTAATATTCGTCATATGTCAAATTGCTGATCCACTCAACGTATGATCGACTTAACAGCTATGAATTTTAATTATCGATCAATATACTCTCTTCATTAAGAGATTATAAGTCCATTTGGCATTTTGACCAATCCAAGTTTATCTATTTCAATTCAACTATAATACACACACACACACACACACACACACACATATATATATATATATGCAAAACTCAAATGAGTAGTTCAAAGGTATTTCCCTTTCTTTTGAAATCATGCAAATGTGAGAACCGTGAGATAACTGATGAAGCTGCATAATTTTACCTCTAAAGCTTACCGAGACATATGTATCATTTTCAAAACAAGGTTTATATTTTGTCCTATAGGTTGAAAAAGGAGCACTTGCCCCTTTCATATGATTTCAAAAAGTAATATATTTTGAAGAAGAGCAATATGATAACAAAATAAAAAGACGAAGTAATTAGGTCGAAATTTCAAATGGATGAAATTACACTATACCCATGCATATGTAGTGACGTGTGAAAGAATCACCCTGAATAGGACTGGACCGGCCCAAAACTAGTTCCCATGGGACCGGTTCAGTTCTTGGTTCCAATTTATTAGAACCAGTGAGTACTATTCCGGTTCCCAATTTCGATGGTGGAACCGCCCACCTAGCTACCCGAATTGGACTGGTATACATGTATAATTTTTTATTTTATTTTTGTGTTTTAGATCAAACCCTTACTTTTCTCTTTGGGCCCGTTTGGTTCGGCTTTTGGGGAATGTATTTGCAGAAATGCAAATACTTTTAGGTGAATGGGGTTTTTCGAAATACAAATAGCGTTTGGTGAATTGTAATTCTAAAATGTATTGAAAAACAACTTTGGCCAAAATATCGTTTGGTAAAATTTGCATTTGTAAAGGTCTTTTATTAAATTAAAAAAAAAATTTGTATTTTTTTTAAGTTTGGCCACTGAACCACCGGATCTGGCCGCCGGATTGCTGGATCTGGTCACTGGATGGCCGGATCTAGTCGTTAGTCGCCTGAGGTCGCACGACCTTAGGTGGCAATCCCCTGAGTCGTGCGATTCAGGCCATTAGTCACCTAGGTCGCATGACCCAAGCGTCGCTTGAGGTCCGGCGACGGTCGTCAGGGTCGGGTGACCCTTAGGTGGCGATCGCCAGTGCATGTGACCCTTTGTTCGGTGGTTGTTGGCCTCCGATCGACTTCCGTGCGGTGGTTTTGGAGAAAATGAAAAGTACCGAGGACTTGCATTCCGAATATGCAATTTCCCAAAGTATCTCCAGAGCTACCTTGGGCTAAAGGCTCTTAGAGTCATTTGGAGATGCAATTGCATCTTGCCAAAGTAGCCCAAAAAATCTAACCAAACGCGTTTGCATTTAACTAAGGGACTTTAGAGTCCCAAAGCCCATTCCAAATGCCAAACCAAACGGGGCCTTTATCTCTCACCTCACTCATCTCACAACCTTTCCTCCCTCTCTCACTCTTGCTTTCGGTGGCTTCCGACCTTGTCGATTCCTCTCTCATTCTCACTTTTGATCAACTCTGGCCTCATTGCTCCCTCTATTACACTCGCTCTCAGTTGCCTTTGGCCTCCAGCCTTGTCGCTTACTTTCAAGTCTCACGCCTCTTCTAAGGTGGGTTTATTTTGATTGGCTCCATGGAATCGGACCACTAATTGGCGGTTTCCGGTTTCGGCTTTTTTGGAACCAGTCCTTGATGGGCAATTCCCAATTCTAGAGTGGAAACCATTCACCCTGGACTGACCACCTCTAACTATAAGTAGAAAATGTCTAACATATGAGATATCTACTCATTGATATGATGAGAACCCAATCCAACAATTTACCATAAACACTAGACCTCATTAAAAGAATGTTGTCAATACTAACTCGATAAAGGAAATTTCCATGTAGGATCCTATCGAAAAATTCCATGTCTTGAAAAAACCCAGTAGCAGACCGTCACTAAAAGCCGGTGGTGGACGACTGGTGGCGGTCATCCGCGCAGAGTAGTCGGTGGTAATGGTGTGTATCCAATGTGGTCTATCTTGTACCAACAGGCAAACGTGTATCTGTTTCACATTTTCACTCCAGTTTCGTCCTGTTTTCCCTTCATTGGGACCAGAATGATTCCTTTTCACCATCGCCAACAAACGCAGTCCATGCAAACACTCTTGAGTCGCTAAAACACTATAAAAAAGTACGCAAACTGAAGGTAAATAAGAAATAGGATTCATGTCACAGAGAGAGAGAGAGAGAGAGAGAGAGAGAGAGAGAGAGAGAGAGCATTATCAGCTAATAACTGTCTTGCTCTCTTTTGTTCTTTTCGATAGCCTTTTAACTCCCAATCTCAATCCAAACTTCACAAAAAGAATATTTATTCCCGGTCTCCTCAATGATCATCACACACCGCATCCACGGGCTTGGTCTCTGCATAAATCTCGAGAAGACTCCTGTACTTTTTCTTCTTCTGTCGAGGAAGCGACTCACCTCGATCGAGAACCGCCTCAGTCCTCTTTTTCTCGGTTGCCATCACCTTGCCCTGGTCCTGATGATTGCTGCCCTTGGACGGACCTTTGACGGCCCAGCTCAAACTGTTACTGCCATGGCCGCTGCTATTGCAGCCCCCTTCATTACTCTGCTGCTTCAGCTGCATGAGCTCCTGTATGGCGCTCATTTCGAACGCTGTGAGGCCCTCTCGATTCTGTAACCCGATCAATTCCCCAGTCTTGTCCATTTCTATTGCTTCTCTAGATTTTCAGGAAGAAGGGGCTTGATTGAAATGGGTCCCTCTCTCTCCAGAGGCTGATTTCTGTTTTATAGGAGAGGGGGGACGGGAGGGGTTGGTAATAGCTTAGCTAATACATATATTAAGCTAAATCTGGACCATTGGATCTGATGGGACCCAAATGAGGCCCGTAATTTCTATGATCGGGATTCAATAATTTATACTAGGCTCATGCAATGATCTTTCCTTAAGGGAAGTAGAGTAGACCGCAATTCTCTTGATCATAGGTACAAGATAAGAGAGATAACTTCGATACTTGTTCCACGAAAGGAATGGTTAGGACAAACTTATTATATGGTAATATTGGCTGTATATCGGAAAAATACTTTGTAAACGCAGGCCATGTTTGATAACCTTTCCGTTTCTCCCAATTTCTATTCTCTTATTCCCTAAAAAAAAAAAATCCTTTGATAACGTCGATTAATTTTTCTATTTTCCAAAATAGAAAAGTGGCTAGGGAATAGATTTGGAACAGAAACAAATAGAAAAATATAACTTCTTATTCTCAAGAGCAATGTTTAGAAATAAGTTATTTTTCTTTTCTTCTTTTCTTCTTCTTTGTCGGCCATCACCCCTTTGGCCAATCGTTGCTTCCCGTCGCCTACCATTGCTACAAGCCACTTGCTACAGCTGGCTGACCACCGCCGTCGGTCAACCTTTGCCACCATTGACCGTCATCATTGTCGATGACTGCAGATGCCCCCGCCTGCCGATTGGCCGATTGCTGTTGTTGGTGTCAACGGCCGATGGCCACCAATCACCACTATTGTCTGCCAGCCACCGGTGACCGCTACCGTCCACTAGCGACAGCCGTGATGACGGCTGACGGTTGCTGACGGCCGTTGCCCACTGCCTATCGCCTACCACCAACGACCACCTCAGCCAATGGCGACCTTCGGCTGTTGTTGATTGGCAGTCGACTGCAGCAATCGGTGGCAGCAGACGGCGGGCGACGACGGTTGACAAAGTGGCCGACGGATGATAGCGGCATAAAAAATTAAAATAATAATTCTACATTACAAAAAAATTTGTGGATTATATCAAATGCATTCTGGAATAAAAATATAAAAAGACTATTTCGGAAAAAAAAATTGTTCTCTAGAACAAAAATGTTACCAAATTAACCCTCATTCTCTAGAAATAATTTTTTTTTCCCGTAGGGGTAGACGTGAACTTCTATAATTTTTTGAGATACGATTGATTTGATTTCAATTGGTTGGGGGTTTAAGTCAATATTGGCTTAGGAAACTATTTTTTTAATTGATTCCATTAGTTATTAAGAATTGGTTAGCATTTACTAAAAATATCATGTGACAAGAGATGGTTATTTTAATTTACCTCGAAGACACTTAAAAATTGTTAACATGGATCGACAATGATACCACAAGTATATATGTCCATAGTATTCAGATCAGTGTAACAAAAAATCGTGTGTAAATTATTTTAATGGATTATTTGTCTATTAATGGATCGGAAGTAGTCGTTAAAACTAAAGGAAATTACTATGTCATTTTATCAACTTTGTGTGTAAACACTTGCTTTTTAAATTACCTACGAACGGGACAGAATTTCATTAATACGTCTAATACACTCTTCCTTACTGGATCCATGCTTGAGTGATGAGAAAACATTGTGTGTCATCATTTTATTTTATCAAGTCAATCATATAAAACAATAAGAAGAATAAGAACATGCCTCCTCTCTCTCTCTCTCTCTCTCTCTCTCTCTCTCTCTCTCTCTCTCTCTCTCGGAGGTTCAGTCGCTATCCCAATGGCGTTTGCATCAATGTTGCTGGTCTCGCTGTCCCGCAGTTCCCAGCAGCTCCTTTCGCCATCCTCCATCGTGCCTTCTTTCTCTGCCTTCTACACCCAAACATCCATTGGCATCTCCATGAAGCTGTCCACGTCCCCAAGGATCATCTGCTGCCCTGGCTCTTTGTCATCCGCGGTCGTGGTCGCAGTCTCTGATGGGAACCGGATGGTGAACGGAGAGGGATCCGGCTTGGTTTGCTCAGCTAAGGGCGCATGGCCAATGACCCTTTCCACTTTCCTGTTGTGAATACTCATAATGGCCTCGGTCATGTATATGTGAGGGGCGACCTCATCCAACCCTCGCAAAAGGCCGGCGAGGGTGTCTTGACCCACATTCTCGCTGGTGGCCGATGACCTCCGTTAGCCGTCACAAAGACTAGTGACTGGCGGTGGAAAATAAGGAAAAAAAAGTAAAGGAAATGAAAAAAAGGACAGAAAAGAAAAAAATTCAAAAAATAAAATAAATGTCTACGTTAATGCCGATCATATCACGTAAAACAGCCTGCATCCACATTAACAATATTTGGCCTTAATGAGTCGAATGGAGTCAATTGATACAATTGTAAAAGGGATTAAAATTGAATTGGTCAAATTAAAAAGTTTAGGATTGAACTAATATCAATGCAACAGGTTTAAGATTTTTTTGATACTTTTCTCAAAATCCAAAAAAAAAGTTTAGGATTGAATTAGGTGTTACTCTAATAAATAGATCAAATTTGCAATTTCATTATTCAAAACAATCTAGCATCAAGAAAAATCATAAAGTGGTTTATATAGTCGCATCTTAGAACAAACCTCCAAATATAAGCAAATCCCAAAATACTAGTCTCATTTTCCCAAGATAAGGCCGTCGGTTCCTAGACAAAACAGGATTATAACATTGACTTTTGGCTCTAGACTCGAGACAAAGTACATTTCATTGGACTCAACAAGACCATAAAAATATTAAATGACTTATTCTCAATTTTCTTGTCACTTAGGGCGTGTTTGGTAACGATTCTGTTCCCGGGAGTAGATTCTGATTAGAACTGATTCTTTTTTATTCTGTTCCCGGGAATTGATTCTAAGCATTTTAAGCTGTTTGGTAACTGTCCAAAATTTCTGATTTTGGAATAAAATCGTGTTTGGTACCATGCTCATTAATTCTGTTCCAAATCAATTTCTTTTAATTTTTAAATGACTTTTTTTACTTTTTCCTTTTTTTTTTTTTTTTTTTTCTTTTTTTTTTTTTTTTTCATTTTTCTCATCTTCTTCTTCTTCTTGTGGCCGGTCGCCGGACTGACGACCGGCCAGACGAGGGCTGGCGACCTCACCGAAGCGTCGCCGGCCCTCGGTGAGGTTGGCCCTCGTCAGTCGAGCCCCGCCAGTGGCTAGGCCGGCCTCGCCGGGGCTGGGTGAGGCCTGCCAGGCCACCGGCAGGGCTAGGCGAGCCTCGCCGAGGCTGGGCATCGCGAGGCTTGTCCAGCCCCCTCGCCCGATCCGGCAAGGCTCGGCCTCACCGGATCTGGTGAGGTCGAGCCTCGCCGGTGGCCGGGCTTGCCTCCGGCGAGCTCGCCGGACCTCGACCTGGTCCGGCGAGCCTTCGAGAGCTCGCCGGACTAGCGGCCGGCGACGGCGGACTGCAGCCGGCGGTGGCGATGGATGGTGGCGGCGGACGGTGGCGGGCAGTGATGGATGGCGGTCGCGAGATGGCCGAAGGGAAGAAGAAGAGTTCTTGATTTTGATTCTCAAATTTGTTCCCGGAACAAGAATCAACTTTTTTTTTTGTTCTTGATTCTATTTCCAATCTGTTCCCGGGAACAAATTTGTTTCCAGAAACAAAAATTTTACCAAACGCAATTCTAAGCCTAAACTGATTCTGGGAACAAAGAATCAGAATTTGGCCATGTTTGGATGGTTACCAAACAAAGCCTTAGTATTTTGGGCATAACTTTAAGTAAAAGACTAATGGTGTGTTTGTTTGAAAGAAAACGTTTTCCGTGAATTGAACACAATAAATTTAAGTTGTGAAAGAACATCTTTGCTTTTAATAAGAGGCAAATCACTTTCCCTAAACCATCAAATAAATGAAAACTAACTATTTTTCTAGAAAATTATATTGATTAAAATATTTTTTCTTTATCATGAGGTTTTCAATTAAACATAAACACCCTAAGTTACATATTGAAACTAGGCATATAAGGCTTTCTATCTATATATTATAAGATCATATTAGAGCAAGAAATCATCATCAAAACTTAGAAGAAAATGACCCTTTGCATTAAATGTTGGAAAAGGCTTACTCCTCTTGAAAAGATTTTCATCAAGATTATTGAGAATATGTTTTGAATTTGAGCCCGAAAATAATATTCAGCCTAAATTAGAGTACTTCCCAATCCAATGAAAGTAAGAAACCCATGGAGTTACGGCAGGAAAAGAAACTTCCAACTTAAAGTTGCATCAGCCCCGGATTTTCGGTTTGAGAATCACGCCGATTTCCGAATCCAAGTTTGTAGTCGGTCCGATCAAAGGGTTTTGTCAGTGTGCCAAGTGAGTACTGCTTCAAGAGGGGCCCTGGATGCGGAAAGAGTGAGTCTCGTGCAATTAGTGGGTTTCTCTTCCGACTTGGTGAAGAAATTTCATCGTCAATTATACAAGGAAGAACTAGTGTTCAAGTAGCAAAATTTTGTGGCACAGTTCTTGTGTATTCCTCTGAGAGATTGAGTGATAATTTTGTGACAAATTATAGATACTAAACACCGTATGAGATATTGGGTAAAATTAGGAGTTATGAGTATTTGAATTACTCGAATGTAGTTGCGTTCTATATTATATTCACTTGATTTTTAATAGAATTATATGCTGTGCTCTCAATGGAGTAGATCGCATTGACAATGACTACATGAATTCAGTGTTAAGATTTATTTCTTTGTTTTCTTTATTATTGTGTTCAATCACTTATTTTGATTACTACTTTTTCTTAGGCTCAGTTCAGCTAGATTTATGGCGAATGCACCATATTGAAAATTTGAACTCAAGATAGCAAGCATACATGCATTTTAAAACTTTTTTGGATGGCTTAATTTAAATAATACCTCTATTTGTCAATGCAATTAATATAGGATCAAATTCTCCCTTCAATAGCTAAGAATTTGAATTATCGTTCAATATAGTCGCTATATCAAGAGACTATATGTCAATCTACGGTACCGGGAGTGCTTGTTTTGGCTTTTTGATATTCCTTTAATAGGCCCCCTAAATGCAATTCTGAGTTTATTTGTTCATATATATATATATACACACACATACATACACATGTGTATGTACATATGTGTACGTCATATGTATGTATAATATAAAGGGAAAATTTGAAAGATTGGTACGAAATGGGGTCATTTTCTCAAAAAGACATCTCAAAGTATAAGTTCATGAAAGTGGCTAACTTAATCTCAAATAAGGTTTTAAGCTTGTTGGCCTGTCAAATTTTCATCAGCCAACAAGCACGTTTATTTCACGAGCCACTTTTCAAGTCACGGGCTATTTTTCTTTCTCTCCTTTTCTTATTCCCCAGTTCTTTTGTTCATCTTCTTCTTTGTTTTTCTCTTTTTCAGTTTGGAGTCAAATTGAGGTAAAGACGGACTCAATGAACTTGACATCGGCCAAGCTTTGAGATGTAACTGCGGCCTAACATTGAACGATGACTTGACTACCGCGTTTTGTTCTTCAACGTCGTAGTGTATCGAAAGGTGCTTAGAGACAAAAGCCAGCTGAGGCATAGCAATCTTGGCCTTCTTGTTGTTGCGGAACGAGAGCTTGAGCTTGGCGAAGCGGGAAAATTGTCCAAAAAATCCTAAACCTTTTGCACTTTTGTTAATTCGGTACTAATCCTTTCAACTTTACCAATTGAGTCCTAAATTTTTCACTTTTTGTCAATTAAGTTCATCCAGCCAATTTTGGCCGGAATTTGCTAACGTGGACACTTTTTTACTATTCTTTTTGAATTTTAAAATTATTATTTTTATCATTTTTTATTATTTCTTTATTTCTTTCCTTTTTTTTTCCTCTACTTGGTCGCCTAGCCTCCGATGACTAGCCAGAGGCCACGACTAGCGAGGGTTGGCCTCGTTGGCCTCAAGCAAGGTCGCCTTTGCCGGCCTAGGGCGAGGCTCGCCCTCGTAGAGGCCAGAGAGGGTCAGCCTTGTAGGCCTCAAGCGAGGTGGCCCTCGCTAGGATTTGGCGAGGGGCAACCTAGCCGGCTGCGAGCGAGGCTCACCTTGACCAGATCCGGCAAGGGCTAGCCTGCCCAAGGCCAGTGAGGTCGCCCCTCGCCTAAGGCCCACAAGGCCTACCCTTGTTGGCCTCTAGCGAGGGGGAGCTCCGCTTGAGGACAGCGAGGTTGCCCCTCACTAGATCCTGGCGAGGGCGACCTTGCCAGAGGCTGGGGAGGCTAACCCTCACTGGTCGTGGCCTCTGGCCGGTCATTGGAGACTAGGCGAATGGCTAGAGCCAGCAATCGGCTAGAGGAAGGAAAGAAAAAAAAAAAAAGGAGAAAAAGAAATTAAAAATACAAAAAAATATTTTAAAAATAATAAATTTTGTTCACGTCAACACCGACAGTGCCATGTAGGATAGTTGGCATCCACGTGAGCAAATTCAGGTCAAAATTGGCCGGATACTCAATTGGCAAAATGTTGAAAGATTTAGGACTAAATTAGCAAAAGTGCAATAGGTTTAAGACTTTTTGGACAATTGGTAAAGCTGTTGAAGAGTTCTGCAGAGACCTTGCGGAAGAAGATGGACCTCTCGTTGTTGTACTCAAGGTGATCCGAAGGGTCGGCCTCTTTAGAGAATGAGAAGAGGAGTCAAGGTTGCAGCGGTGACCGTAGTGACAGTGGTTAGGAGGGAGAGGATGGTGGGACTAGATGCTTAGAGTTCAGATGAGATGGTGACGAAGAAGAAGATGAACAGAAAAAAAGGGGGAAAATAAAAATAAGCGCCCCAGATGAAATTACCTTAGCCCAAGGCTTCAAAAGTGGCATGTGCTTTGGCCGGCCGATGAGCTCGAAACCTTATTTGAGACTTTATTAACTACTTTAGGACTTTGTTTAAGATAAATAATACTTTTGGCCTTCTTTGGAAAAAAAGCAGCTTCATTTCATGTCCTTGAAATATTTGATGAAGGTGAATGATTTAGTAAATTAAAACGCTCCAAGACATGTGTATCATTTTTAAAAAAATCTCGTGTTTATATTTTCTTCAAAAAAAGGACATAAGAAGTGCAACAATTTTTATATAATGCTCGTTTTAGTGTCATAATTTATTGAGTGATCACTTGAGTATCATTTTTGTAATAATAATAACAATAAAAAGATCACCTTAATGTCATCATTAATTTGTGTGGCTGGAAAATTTGACTTGGCAATTTTTTAGTATTATTCATCTGACGTGGGTCGTTAGTAAAGTGAATTAACATAATTGATGCTAAATGACGTCGTTTAACACATTTATTTGTCTCAAATTAAGGAATTGGGCTTAACCACAAATGTTCTTTAACCTAAGCCCCAAATTGAGGAATTGGAGCAAAGAGGAAGGCGACTCCAAAGGAAAGAACATTTACTCGCGGGGTTGTTGGAGAAATCTTTCCAGAGTCTTTTGAAGCTGACAAAACGTTTCTATCAGTCTAAGTCTGGATATTCGGAGACCGAAGATTAAAGTCTCAAGACTTTATTATCTCAAGACTCAAGACTCAAGACTCTAGACTCAAGACTATTCTCACCGACGCCTCTTTCTATTCCAAAGAGCAAAGGAAATCCAGAGCCGAAGCTTATGGTTGAGGATTCGATCCTATCCTCCGGAAAAGATCCCTTGGTTGGATAAACATCTCGGAGTCTTTGTTTGTTCTTATCTAGATCGATTAAAGATCCGATGGTTGTCGAAGTATTCTTGGAATGTTCTATTCTTGGAAACCAAGATCCCGATTGTATGGGCGAACAGATTGATGGGCTATCGCCGACTCCTTAAATAGCTCGAATGATCTTCGTAATTGATTCCGTCCAACGGGTAGATTGGAGGAATTCCTTTGGTAAGTGCCAACGGCTATGATGGCATAAAGGAGTATAAAATGAAGACATTCCAAATTGTTTTAGAGAGTGTGATTGATAGAAAAATTCCGAGTCCGAAGATCCTTGATTATTAGTCGAGACCATTTTGAGCGAAATTGTAAACACAGAGAGTGTTCATTTCTAGTGACACCTTGAGAGTGTGGAAGATCGTCTACACCAAGAAGTCAAGGAAGATCATCACCGTAACATCTCTTTGTTCATAGTGGAATCCAGCCAATTGGCTGTCGGTGCGAAGAGTGGACGTAGGCTTGACACAAGCCGAACCACTATAAACCTCGTGTCTAATTCTCTCTTTCCCTTACTCGATCTTACGATTGTTTTTCTTAATTGCTGCAAATCGTTTATTTATCTAAATAGTGTGTAATTATCAAAAGAAAAATCTTTTATACCTATTCACCCCCTCTAGGTAATCGTACTAGCTATATCAATTGGTATCAGAGCCTGTGTTCTTACTTTATTTGAAGTGTTTTACTTCAGAGTAAAAGATCCATGGCTAGTATGCTAGCATCAGGGTTGGTGGAAGGTCAAAGCAATACCAGATCACCCTACTTCGATGGAAAGGATTATAACATCTGGAAGAACAAGATGAAAGCTTTCCTACGATCTAAGGATCCTCTGGAATGGGATGTTGTGGAGAGAGGAATCACTCCTATTATCGCATCGCATCGATCCGAAAGAGGGAAAGAAACTGTTGAGACCAGCGGAATGTCTCAAGATGAGATAAACAAGAGACAAGCACTCGATGCAAAAGCAATTTATTCTTTATATTGTGCTTTGTCACCAACTCGAATATAACAGAATATCTTCTTGTGTCACAAAGCAAAAGAAGTCTCGGGATAGATTACATATCACCTATGAAGGGACAGACCGAGTGAAGGAAACCAGAATTAATATTCTTCTTGGTCAATACGAAGCCTTCAAAATGAAACTAGGAGAATCTATAACTCCGACATGTTTAGCCGTTTTTACGATATTGTCAATGGACTTGATAATCAAGGACAGAAAATTACTGATCCTATGAAGGTGAACAAGTTGCTTTGAGAGGACTCTCCAAGGATTGGAATCATATAAAGACTTCAATACGAGAGACGCAAAGAATTATGCCATTATCTCGTAGATGAGCTGATTGGAACTCTTCGATCTTACGAAGTGGAGCGAATTAATGAAGACGAAGATCCAAGAGGTAAGAAATCCATTGCATTAAGATCTAATGATGACTCTGATGATACAGATTCTGAAGAAGATCTGGATGATGAGGAGCTTGCTCTTATGATAAGAAGATTCAGAAAGCTGAATAGAAAAGGAAGAAGGTTCAACTCAAGAAAACAAAGTTTTCAGAAACAGCAAACCAAGTATGCTGATGAGGAACCAAACAAAGATGTAGTCTGCTTCGAATGTAAGAAAAAGGGACACATCAGACCCAACTGTCCTCTTCTGAAGAAGAAGAGAGGAAAAACCGAAAAATCTCGAAAAGCTCTCAAAGCCGAAACCGGAGCGAAACAGAGTGTGAAGAAAGTGATGAAGAATATGCCAATCTATGTCTAATGGCACAATCGGACTCGGACTGGATCGATTCGGAAAGAATTTGAGGTAAGTGATTTTAAAATTCCTATCAAAGTCTCTAAATATATTGATGAATTATGTTTCGTCTTAAGACTTCTCTCAAAAAGATTTCCGAACCGAAAAGGAAAACTCAGCTTTAAAACGAAAGGAAAATATTTTAGAAGAAAAAGTGAAAAGTCTAGACTTGAATGTTTCTACTCTTAAAGAGAATGAAGATAAACTTTCAAAAGAAAATGCTTTCTTGAAAACCGACTTATCAAATATTTCAAAGAAATTTTCAATAGGGTCTGAAAAACTTGAGAAAGTTCTTTCAGGTCAAAGACCTTACTTCAACAAGTCTGGTTTAGGCATGACAAAGCGAAACAATCCCTTTGATTGATTTTCCGAAAGTAAAAGAAAGAATCAAGAAGAGACCATCGAGAGAAGCATACAAAAATCATTTCAAAAGGGTTTTTGTAAAGTCTGTATGTCGAAATGCTCTAAGGTGTTCAAAGTGTAACAGTCAAGATCACTTTGAAAAAGAATGTCCTATGATCCGGAAGCCTCGTTAAAAGGGTATGGCCTAATAATATTTTTCCTACTAACACCAAAGGACCCAAGAAAATTTGGGTACCAAAGAAAGCTTGAAACTCTCTTTTGATTACAGGTCTCTGTCAAAAGAAGGTAAAATGGTATCTTGACAAATGGATGCTCAAGACACATGACAGAGACTCAAATTGCTTTATAAAGATTGTTCAAGTAAACGGTGGAAAAGTTTCATTTGGTGGAAACAGAAAAGGAAGCATTGTGGGATTTGGAACTGTTAAAATTGGAAATCTCACAATAAGCAATGTTTCTTTAGTGGAAGGACTCAACTATAATCTTCTCGGATTAGCCAACGTGTGATACTGGGTTCAAGATCTCTTTTCAAGAAGGGATATGTTCGGAATAAGTAAAGACTCAACTCGCCTTTCATGGGTCGAAGGCATGGAAATATCTATCTTCTTGATGTAAGACCAAATGAAACGCAATGTCTCATCTCAATTCAAGATGAAGCGGTCTTATGGCATAGAAAGCTTGGCCATGTCAACATGAAGCAATTAGCCAAAATATCATCAAAGAAGCTTGTTCAAGGACTACCAAAACTGCCTTATCAAAAGTCGACTCATGCACACCATGTATTCGGGAAAACAGGTAAGAAATTCTTTTAAGCCTATAAAACATATCTCTACTAATCATGTTCTCCAGTTGCTGCATATGAATCTCTTTGGACCAACAAGAACCCAGAGCATTGGAGGTAAGAAATATTGTCTAGTAATTGTAGATGATTACTCTCGTTTTACCTGGGTATATTTTCTTGCAAGTAAGTCAGAAACCTTTTCGTACTTTGAAAAGTTTGCTAAAAAGGTTCAAAATGAAAAAGGATGTGCTATTTCAAGTATTAGAACAGATCATGGAAGTGAATTCGAAAACCAAAACTTTACAAAGTTTTGTGATAAATCTGGTTTTAATCATGTATTTTCCTCTCCATATACTCCGAACAAAATGGAGTTGTGGAAAGAAAGAATAGATCTCTTCAAGAAATGGCTAGAACACTTTTAATTGAAAGTAAAATTTCTTCTCGATTTTGGGCTGAAGCTGTTTCAACAAAGATGTTACATTATCAATAGAGTCTTTCTAAGACCCATTTTAGAGAAAACCCCCTATGAATTATTCAAAGGTAAGAAGCCTACTGTCTCATATTTTCATGTGTTCGGTTGTAAATGCTTTATTTTGAAAAATGCAAATGATCGAGTTGGTAAGTTTGAAGAAAGATCAAGATGAAGGCATTTTCCTTGGATATTCTATGACAAGCAAGGCTTACAGAGTCTTTAACAACAAAAGCCAATCGGTGGAGGAATCTATGAATGTCAAATTTCAAGACTCAACGCAAGTTGAATCTAGTCGACTCAATATGAAGAGTCCGAATCATCTCCGATCTTTCAAGTCTTACAACTCAAGAAGCATCTCGGTCTGGAAGTCCATCATCAAAATGTTCTTGAAGATTCAAATAAAGAAAGAGATCATCAACCAGAAAATCAACCAAGAATCGGAAGCACAAATCCAGTCATCCCGAAGATCTCATTATCGGTGAAATCAATGAAGGAATCCACACCGATCAAAAAGACGTGAAGAATCTAGTGCTTTGTGGCACTAATCTCTCGAAATTGAACCAAAAAGCATAGAATAAGCTTTATCCGATGAAAGTCGGATTGAAGCTATGCAAGAAGAACTCGAGACTTTAACATCAATGATGTCCGGGATTTGACATCAAAACCAAAAGGTAAAACCGTTATTGGAACCAAATGGGTATTCGAAACAAGATGAACGAGGATGGAAAAGTCGTACGGAACAAAGCCGGACTCGTGGCCAAAGGATACACGCAAGAGGAAGGAATAGACTATGATGAGACCTACGCACCGGTAGCAAGGTTAGAAGCTATTCGTCTATTACTTGCGTTTGCTTGTTATAAAAATTTCAGGTTATTCCAAATGGACGTCAAGAGTGCATTTCTAAATGGATTCATCCATGAGGAAGTTTATGTGGAACAACCACCTGGATTTGAAGACCCAAAGAAGCTAGATTCAGTCTTTAGACGGAAAAAGGCCTTGTATGGTTTAAAGCAAGCACCTCGAGCTTGGTATGATAGGCTAAGTAAGTTCCTAATACGAACGGTTTTGTCAAAGGTAAAGTAGATACTACCTTATTTATCAAAAAGGAAAACAAAAGCTTTTTACTGGTTCAAATATATGTAGACGATATTATATTTGGATCTCCTTTTGAAAGCCTATGCAAGAAATTTTCTAAGTCTATGCAGGATGAGTTTGAAATGAGTATGATGGGAGAATTGACATTCTTTCTTGGACTCCAAGTAAAGCAAATGAAGGAAGGAACTTTTATTCATCAAGAATAGCAAGCAGGGGTCCACAAAGAATGGAGAAGGGACCAATACACTTCGATCTTACTAAGGAGGAAGACTTTTCAAGTCAGCAACAAAGTCCGATTCGTTTTCATCCACGTCATTCATCGCCTCCTACCCCACATGGTGAAAGTCATCATCTTGAAGAAGAGATAATCGAGGACGCCGACCCCGTAAGAGTCCAAAAACCCTCTTATATCTACAAGCTTTATCGTGCGTTGAAAATCACCGGTACACCTTTGAATTACATAGACGATTTCCTTAAGGATAAGAACTATGGAAATGAATATCTTTTCTGCGGAAAATGGAGGAGTTAGAAATTGCTCCGAAAGGAAAAGCGAGGGATGCACTTGCAAATATTCCAAGTGATCCTCGTGTGCCTGGACAAAATTTAATTGACGGGAACGATGATGATAAAATGTTCCTTGAGTTTCAACCGAGAATGGGTGTGGCGGCGAAGACGAAAGGAAATCGATTGGATTTGTTTAAATCCGAGGAACAGGAGAAAGTATATGGCAAATTGTTGAAAAGAGGGGTGATAAACCCTCGAAGTGTTGATTTTGATTTTCTAGACGCCATCAACATGAACTTGAGAGAGAAGTTGAACTTGCTTCAACTAGAGAATTTTTGCTCGACTCTGCGCACGGGTACGCTCATTTAACCGCTTATTTCTATTCAAATCTGAGCTTTTGGATGCGAATAGAATTTCGTTCGTGTTCGAGACAAAGTCTACGTGGTAGATGTGAATATGTTGGCGTACATTGTTGGAGTTGAATGAGGGCGTTATCTTCCAATCAAAGTCTCACCCGCACGTACTACTCGGATCTTGTCAAGGATAGGGACACGACAAGAGAGTTACCTATTCCAGGATGAATGCAATCAACATTGTGCTTCATAAGATCGTAATCAACTGTCTCGGACCAAAGTCTACATCAAAGACTTCGTGTCTTATTCTCAAGCAAAGTTGATGTATGCAATCAACTCGGAAGGAAGTTCTCTCTCCCGCACACGATTCTTTTCCATATGTACGGAGCGGTGTCAAAAGACAAGGGACAATTGCCTTATCCCGGTCCGGTGACCAAGATCTTTAGACACATGAATATTGAACCGCCCCATTCACTTTGTGTTCGACCGTGCGATAAGATGGTGGTAGGTTTGAAGATGCCGACGAAGATGCGTCTACAAGAGCTTGCAAAGGCAATGGAGAAATTCGAGTGAAGACTCCTGTCCCATCTGCTTCAAAAGAAAAGGAAAAGAAATTGTTGGAACCCCATCGAGGAAGAAGAAAAGGACTCTCATCTTAGAGGATGAAGATGAAGAAGATGAGGATCCCACAATCGTTGCTTTAACAAGAACCGGACGTTACGTGCCTCGATCAACGTAACTTCAACAGAACGAGAGAGAGGAAGAGGAGCAAGCAAAGATCGAGAGAAGAAGATCGGCAAAAGGAGAAAGAGGGAGAGAAGGAGAAAGAAGGAGAAAAGGAGAGAGGAGGAGAGAAAGAACATGCAGTATCGGACTGGAGATAAGGGAGATCAAGAACATGATCATCACTATTCTCCTTGTGATGTCCTAGAGACGGGGAGAGTTGGCGAGCAAGAAAGGTCTTCACCACATGCTGCCAACAAGTGAAGGTCCGAGATCATCTCCAGCGAGAGATGAAGAAGTTCGGTTTCTAAATTGCCTCGAAGAAGGACACGATACTTCGAACCCAAATCTGCATGATTTCACGGAAGCTACAACGTCCGCATTCACTCCATCCGAAAAGGCCGATGCAAGTACACGGACGGATAACTCAAAGCAGATTTTCATCGTATTATTGATATTCTTATGGATATGCGGGGACAGATTTTTGCTCTAGACTATGAGATTCAATCCATCAAGAATGCTGGCCAAGCATCTTCAGTTACCCTGGAGGACAGAATGAAAGACCTCGCTCTACAACTTCAAGCAAATGCAAAAGGAGAGGAGGTAGCTTAGTTAAGGGAAGACTTGAAGAGGCTAGAAGGCTTAGTCCAGTCTATGGGAGATTTCCAAATCGTTCGCATTCCTAAGCAGACTTGATCCCTTTCTCACTTTTTCATGATGACAAAAAGGGGGAGAATCAATTTGAACAATCAACACCATCAACCTTCAAACATCATTTTATCTTTTAATCTTTGAATTTGTGGTTATGTGTAGTCATTTTTTTGAGTTTGACTTGAGTACTCTTGACTGTGGATTTAAATGCTTGACTGGTTGCGTTCATATCAAGTGTTGTTTTATGGTATTACTCACGAAAGACTAACCAATTTGCTGTGGATGCAGAATGTGGTTGTTTTATTAATATTTGTGAGTTAGCCATATTGCTTGAGAAATGTTTTTGCAGTCAAAGTTGTTCAAATCTACAAGGAAGTTTTGTCACCATCAAAAAGGGGGAGATTGTTGGAGAAATCTTTCCAGAGTCTTTTGAAGCCGACAAAACGTTTCTATCGATCTAAGTCCGGATATTCGGAGACCGAAGATTAAAGTCTCAAGACTTTATTATCTCAAGACTCAAGACTCAAGACTCAAGACTCAAGACTCTAGACTCAAGACTATTCTCACCGACGCCTCTTTCTATTCCAAAGTAGCAAAAATCCGAGCCGAAGCTTATGGTTGAGGATTCGATCCTATCCTCTGGAAAAGATCCCTTGGTTGGATAAACATCTCGGAGTCTTTGTTTGTTCTTATCTAGATCGATTAAAGATCCGATGGTTGTCGAAGTATTCTTGGAATGTTCTATTCTTGGAAACCAAGATCCTGATTGTATGGGCGAACAGATTGATGGGCTATCGCCGACTCCTTAAATAGCTCGAATGATCTTCGTAATTGATTCCGCCCAACGGGTAGATTGGAGGAATTCCTTTGGTAAGTGCCAACGGCTATGATGGCATAAAGGAGTATAAAATGAAGACATTCCAGTTGTTTTAGAGAGTGTGATTGATAGAAAAATTCCGAGTCCGAAGATCCTTGATTATTAGTCGAGACCATTTTGAGCGAAATTGTAAACACAGAGAGTGTTCATTTCTAGTGACACCTTGAGAGTGTGGAAGATCGTCTACACCAAGAAGTCAAGGAAGATCATCACTGTAACATCTCTTTGTTCATAGTGGAATCCAGCCAATTGGTCGGTGCGAAAGAGTGGACGTAGGCTTGACACAAGCCGAACCACTATAAACCTCGTGTCTAATTCTCTCTTTCCCTTACTCGCCTCTTACGATTGTTTTTCTTAATTGCTGCAAATCGTTTATTTATCTAAATAGTGTGTAATTATCAAAAGAAAAATCTTTTATACCTATTCACCCCCCTCTAGGTAATCGTACTAGCTATATCAGGGGTAAAGAGAATCTGCACTTTTTTTGGGAGGAGAGAGAAAATTTGGATATTTTCTTCAAATCCAAACAATTGCTTTGGATCAAAGAGGAACATCAACAGCAAATAAGATTTTCTTCCTCTGAAACCACAACACCAGCAGCAAAGAGAAGGGCGATGTTCGTTTTCTGAAGACTCAAGACTTGCCCTCTTTTTCTCGGAGGGGGGGAGAGAAAGGGGAAATGCCGGGAAATTCTAGGCTTAGGTGTCTTTTTACGGTTGCAGTAGTGTCACCACTTTTAGTAGCAGGAGTTCCAGCAAAGATTTAGGGTAAATTTAGCAGATCGAGGAGAGAGAGCTATGTCGTTTGTTCCTTTTTTTTTTCGTTTCAGTAAAAAAAGACGAAGGTGAAGACCAAGAAGAAGAAGGAGAAGACGAGGCAAATTGGTGGGTTAATTAAATAATTTGTCGGGTCATCTTGAGGTTTGTCGACGTTGGAGATCAATTTCTTTTTTATTTCTTTTTTTTTTTCGAGAAAAGCCACATTGAAATTAAAATCTCACTAAAAAGTCACTAAGACAAAGGAATTTATTATTGAAGACACTTAAGTAACTGTTCAAAAAGTTTTGATATTGAAATGAACGTTGTATGAAAATTATGTCATTTTTATAGTCCTTTTTCGGATGATTTGAGACGACTAATACATATTGAAGAGCAACATGAAACAGAGCCATAAGACGAATTAACTAGCTTGACACTTCAACGCGATGAAATTTTTCTATACTCACCCAAATAATCACCATAAAAGTTAGACATCATAAAATGACAGGTCCCTTTATTTCGCGGAAATGATTTCCTCATTTTTCAGAGTTTCGTTCGTTTAAGAAAATGAGTCATAGGAAAATATTTTCTTACCAAAACTTTCATTAAAAAAAAAATGATTTCCTCTTTGAAAGAACCGGAAAACGTTTTTCAAAATATGACTAGATATCGGTGGTTGTACTCAAAACTTTACTCTTCGACATGAAAACCCCAAAGTTGGTTCATGAGTCTCAGTGTTTAGGACCAAGGGCCTAGCGGCTGGGCCTGGGTCCATCGAGGTTGGGCTTGGGCCAACGACTCTCATGCGTGGGTCCATTGAAGCTAGGCTCGAGCCCCTAGTGTCTATACTCAATGCTTTGGCACTCAAGCTCGATCCATAAAGACTGTGCTCAGGTCCCCAACGCTTAAGCTCTAGTCCTAACCCTTGGGCCCCAAGTTTACAAAGGCTGGGTCCTTGGTGCTTAGGCTTAGATTCTTACAAAAATGTTTAAAAAAAAAAAAAAAAAATGAATTTCTAATTATTTTATTTTTATTTATTTTTTCTATTTTTTTCTTTTCTTTTATTTCTCCCATGGCCGGTCGCAGGCCACAACGACGGCTGACTGGCCATAGGCGAGCTTGAGGCCAGCAAACTTGAGCTTTGCCAGATTAGCAAGCTTCAAGCTCGCCACAAGCTTGTGAGGCTTGAGGCGAGGCTTTTGGCAAGGCGAAGCTTGCTCAAAGCTCTGGAAATGGCGGACGAAGCAACTTCACTCCTAAACCTCACCGAGACCGAAGGCAGAGGGTGGGCTCTGGTGGCGGTCGGCCAAATCGTCCCAAGGGACTCTCATATTCTTCTCTACTATGCTCTTCCCTTCACCAAACAACCCCCTTCTTCTTCTTCTTCAACTACTTGCTACTACAACAATTGCTTCAAAATCCTGCCTCAATCCTCCTTGTCGCGAGCCATCTCGTGCCCCACGTGCGCTCACCATGTCTTTTGCAGCCGTAGCTGTCTCTCTGTTGCCGTTTCGACCTCACTAGCCTTTGGTGAGGCTGGAGCTCGCAGCAACTTGCGAGGCCTCGAGCCTCACCAGCCTGTGGCGAGCTCAAAGCTCATTGATCTGGTGAGGCTTGAGTTTGAGCTCGCCTATGGCCAGTCGTTGGCCATCGCCATGGCCAGCGATAGGCCAACAAAAAAGTAAAAAAAAAATAATATATATATATATATATATATATATATATATATATATATATATATAATTAAAAAATACGAATTTTTGATAGTTTTCTTCATAAGATTTTCCTTACCAAATGATAGGAATTTCTTCCAAAGTCTTTTCCAAGTTTTGATCAAACACCAGAAAGTAAAATCATTTTCCAGAAAAATGATTTTCAGAGATGGTTTATTTTTCATGAAACAAATGCACCCTTCGATCCTATAGAAAATTTGTCCTTGCAAAAGAAATCCACTAGTAGACAGTGTTAAAAGTGAGTGGAGGCCGACCGGTGGCGGTCGATCGCGCCGTGTAGGCGGTGGTGGGTGGTAACGGGACTTGTGTCTACTGTCGTCTAGCTTAATTATTCCAACGGGCAAACATGTATCCGTTTCACGTCTTCGACACATTTTGAACCAGAAAGAGTGCAAGTTCTTCTTTCTATGGTTCCTAATTTACGCGAACCGGAATGATCCGATTACGAGCATGATACTGCGATTTAATTTCTTCTTTTCCCATCACTGCAATCTTTTTTTATTTTTTTTCACGTTATCGTCAAACCCGGCCCATGCAAGAACTCTTGAATCGGTAAAACCCTGAAAAAGTAGGCAAACCGAAGGTAGCAAAGAAATAGGATTCATCTCTAAGACAACGATTAAAACCTCCAAGCGTCAATCCAAGCTTACATCGTTAGCTTCACAAAAAAGAACAAATTATTCATGGTCTTCTCCTCGATGATCATCGCCTATCCCTGCGTCCACTGGCTCGGTCTCTGCGTAAATCTCCCTGATACTCCTGGACTTCCTCTTCCTCTGTGGACGGAGCGCCCCGTCTTGATCGAGAACCGCCTTGGTTTTCATTTTCCCCGTCGACGTGGCCTTGCGCCGGCTCGGATGATCGCTGCCGCCCTTGGACTGACCTTTGGCCGGGCCGCCTCGACTGAGAACTGCCTTGGTTTTCGTTTTCCCCGTTGACGTCGCCTTGCTCCGGCTCTGACGATCGCTGCCCTTGGACTGACCTTTGAGGGCCCAGCTCGATCTGTCACAGCCATGGCGGCTGCTGTCGCAGCTCTCTTCATCGCTCAACTGCATCAGCTGCTGTGCAGCGACAATCGTCGAGGCTGTGCGGGCTTCTTGGCTCCCTGATCCGATCAAGCTCTCTGCCTTGTCCATTTTTATTGCTTCTCTGGATCTTCAGGAAGAGAGAGCTTCTATCTCTCTCTCTCTCCAGAGGCTGAGTTGTGATATATAGAGACCATTTTGGCAATGGCTTAATTAGTACATACATCGAGATAAATCTGGACCATTAGATTTAGTGAGACTTAGGTGAGACCAACCATTCCTAATGATCCGGATATAGTTTCTACATGCTAGGTTCGTGCAATGATCTTTCCTTAAAAATGTGGCATAAATCCTGATCTTCATGATTACGTGTAAAGGATAAGAGAAAATTATTCCATAAGAGGAATGGTTATGACGCGCTTTATTTTATGGAAATGTTGGTTGCAAATCCAAAAAGAGGCAATTTATGGACTTGTTCTATGGATATGAATGTTTTCTCGTGGAATTAGATATGAACTTCTATAGTTTATTATAATGTGATTGACTTGATTTCAGTTGCTTGGATTTTAAAAATAAATATTGGCTTGCAGGTATATTTTCCAATTGGTTTAACAGTTGCCAAGAATTGGCTAATACCTATCAATGGTACATAATTTCGCTAATACATCTATTAAATTCTTGCTTGTCGTATTCATGCTCACGTGATGAGAAAACATCGCGTGTCATCATTTTATTTTATTAAGCCAATGATATAAAAATAAAGTTTTTTTATCATGTGTAAAAATTGTACCCACATGAAAACAATGAAGCATGAAAGATTGCGTCTCATTCAAGAAAAGAAAATTTGATTTTTAGTAGTTTTTTCTCCCCACATCTTGTGGGAAAAATGAATAAATACGAATATTCTTTTCCCCCTCTGACCAGAAGATTACGTTCTGTCAGCTCTGTGGGCCTATTGACTGGTTGACCGCTTCTCTCAATTAGTTGGCTAAGTCTCGTCCAAAACCAAGAGGCACTCCTCATTTTTATTTTTATTTTTTAGGTTTGAATTGAATGGAATTTCTAATGTCAACTTTCTTTCTATATTTCCGAACCTTTAATTTGTTTCAATGCTCAAGTTGGCTAACTGGAACGTCCTACGAAACTAAATCTATCATTATGCGTACCAAAATCTTGACTGGATTTGCCTAGTTCACAAGAATCAAGATTAGATATGTGTATGAATACAGTAACCACAAATCAAAATATACACCCATCAAAATAAGGGAGGATAAATTGAAACATACATTTAATGTTAAATTGGTTTTCATCTTGAACATTAGCTACGATCATTTTGATTAAAAATGCAAATGCACACCACTGGGGAGAAATTATCCAATTGGTCATAAATTTATTATATGAATGTCAATTCAATTCTAAACTTTTTGATTTTGTCAATTTATTTTTAAATCTTTACGCAAAATTCCAACGTAGTCCTTCCAATCAATTTCTGTCAGAAATTACTGACTAGGTGGCCCAAATATTGCCAGCCATCTTACTAACATAGATTTAGGATTGAATTAGCAAAATTAAAAAGTTTATAACCGAATTAGTATCCATATAATAAATTTAAGATTGATTGAGTCATTTTCTTGAGCTGCTTGTCGAGTGGTTCTCACGAACAATTTTTTGGTTTTGGCTTCTCTTTCTCATTTTTTTCAGGGGTCAAATCAGACTTTTACTTAATGTTTAGCGAATCAAATATTTTAAAATACATACACAACAATGTTTATAATAAAGTGAGTCATCAAATAAAAAAAAGTTCACGGATGGCCATTTGCTTTGGCTCAAAAACTAACATGAACTCAATTCACAAGTCCTTTTTGGGGCCAAGAACTCATTAAAGAGTCAAGGAAACGAAGCGTTGACGCTACCTGTAGAATAGCAAGACTCATGTTTGGCCAAATCCTTAGCAAGACTGGGTCCAAAATATGATCCTACGTTGATTTTGTCTGCTCTGATGTCATGGGAAAAACCTGCTGTTGGTGTCAGCATATCATTCATCAAACCCAGGAAAGAGTAAACAGGACCAAGTCCACACGGTCCATTTCGAGAAAGACCTTTTACTTTGGACATTTGTTATCTCCGTGCTTGAAGAGCAAACGGATTGAAACTAGGCAATGAATCGCTGCACGCATACGAGAGAATGCCGAGCTCGCACCTTCCACCCAATGACAGGAGGAAAGGATACAACACAGCCCTCGATTTCACTGGTATATCCAGACTGCCGCGACCGCAA
Organism: Eucalyptus brandiana; assembly: GCA_014182725.1. Taxonomy (NCBI): domain Eukaryota; kingdom Viridiplantae; phylum Streptophyta; class Magnoliopsida; order Myrtales; family Myrtaceae; genus Eucalyptus; species Eucalyptus brandiana. The sequence goes on from CM024675.1 coordinate 65,963,514, forward strand.
TATGATTTGTAATCATTTAAGTCGAACAATGTTTCAAGAAAAGGGAACCCATGAGTCTCTCTGTCACAGACAAGAAATCGAAATGCACATTCAGCTCATAGATTATCAATCCATCCCATCAATGGTACACAACCCCTAAGAAATTTGCTGGAAGTGCAATCGGAACACTCCCTAGCTAGACTATAATATACATGAACCTCAGCTTCCGAAATTCTGCAAAAAGTTTGCTACCCGAAAGCTATTACCTCCTAATGAAGCGTGAAAAGATGCATTGCCTGGGGCAAAAGTAAGTACAAATGGTCTGATTCAAGATATCCTAAGAATTGACTTGGTGAAATTCCCTATATCGTATCTCAGACAAAGGAATGATCCCTCAGGCTCAGCTGAACAGTTTCACGTCTTCCACACCTTAATTGTGCCATCCACAGAGGCAGTGATCATACAGTCTTCCTTTGGATGATAACTTACACTTGTTACCTGCAAGAGAAAAGAGAGAACAACCACAGTGAATTGGAATATTTAAAACTGCAAGAGTCTAGGCATTGTGATGAAGATCCATGCAAGTTCTATCCACAACACTCCAAAGAATCAATAGCATCATTAAAGTTAATGGAAAATATACCATAGTCCTCTAGGATTTTAACGATATTTGATTATTATCGAGCAAATGGGACTATAGTCTATACCTGTCCTCTAGAATTAAAGGCTGCCTGATTATCATCAAGCAGATTAATATGAGCTAAACTCAACCTACAAGGAATTCTGGATGGATCCCAAGAAACAGGATGGCCCATGAAACAAAATAAGAAGAAAAGGTACGAAGGATTTCCACAATCAAATGACATTCAAGCCACGAAATGGTAGAAGTAGATAAATTTTATGGCAAATGTTGTCGATGCATGAAGTAGGACTTTTGCTCTTTCTGTACCTCCACTGGACATGCAAATTTGGAGAAGTTTCTACATTCTACCGATACGAATTGGGTCATAGCAAGTTCAGTAGACAAGAAATCTAAGCTTGGCAGAGTGTAAGAGTCCTTCAGTAAGAGAATAAGCTCTCTCGGCATTTTGGTTACTTTGGGATGAAAAGCACAGATGGGCTAGCAATTGGAAATAATTTGCTATTTAAACATTTACTGGGCGAAATTAATAAAGTGCAGTAAAAAAGATTTTCATGGATCATGGATGCAACTGCTGTGATAGGCACTGTAAAATGTATATTCTCCCTGATAAATGCGCCCACCCCTGGGCTTTGTGCTATATCTGCACATTTCACAATCTGGTGATGCATCTATAGTGAAAGCTTTGTACTAAACCAAGCTCACCCCATCTTATTGCTCAATTTCACAAACACCTGTTGAGATCTAGATCTAGCAGTACGGGTAGGGGCTGGTTACAAGGTATTATCAGAAATGCCAAAATTTAAATCACCAATTTGATAATTGAGAAGAAACTGATGACTAATCCTTTTTGTAACATCAGCATCTGGCTTGTTTCCACCAAAGTGACAATATGAAAATGCATCTTTCTATATGAAAGGGCACAAATAAAATACAACACGTTATGAACAATTAGCACCATTTATCAAGACATATGGTACAATATGTACAGCATAAACAAGAAAAGACTCACCACAGAGGAATGAGCTCGAAATTTGGATATCACTGATGCATCGACCAAATCCCAGAAGAAGACATAACCGTCCTCAGATCCACCAGCCACATGTGCATCAGTATTAGTAAGACAGCAATCCAATTTGTAGGACTGATGAATCATATCAAACAAGAATCATTGTTACTACATGAGTATATGACCCAGCCATTAAAAATTGAAAGCATGAGTGCAGGGCAAAATATCAAGTGAGCGAGTGCAGCTACATGACACATCTGCCAAAGCTGATTCACAGAGGATGTTGGGAAATCTAAACAGATTAACTTATCTTGAACCAATGGATGTATAACAGGTGAAGTGTGATACCCTGAGATGGCATGACATGGAAAATAAAGTGGCATTTTTTTGGTGCACAAAAATCTCAGACTAATCATCATTCCAAATATTAATTTCTACATTGATAATGGATCACTACTGCAAGAAAGCATCAAGATTACTAAATTTTGTCATATAAAAACCTTGCAAGTATGGCCCTTATATTCTTGCAATAGCTCACCGGCAGACCTGTCATAATAAAGGACAGTCAGCAGGAGCAATGATGGCAATGCAAATTAAATGACTTCAATTGCTTACCTATCTACAAGACGCAAAGTTGAATCTAAACAACTCGCCAATATGCAGTTACCATCATTTGACATTGAAATACAGTTGACAGGTTGCCCCAAGTCGTCAGATATTTCTCTACATGATAGGGTGACAACACAATTATTAGAGATAGGTATCAAAGTTACCTAGCTATATGGATATGTCAGATACTTTTAGTTTATTGTGACCTTACAAAGAAAGAACAAGAAACGAATGCACAAGGTACAGCCAAAATTCACAGTTCAATATAGATTTTTGACCTTCTTCTAGGGTAGAGAGATTGTCTCACTACAACAGGATCCAGATTGGGGTCTGGGTAGCAAAAGAAATAAATGCTGCCTCACTAAAGGCATTGCTAAATGCTGTTTACCTTTCTTAAGCTTCAAACAATAATACTTCTGAACGTGGTAGTGTCTTATAAGCAAGAAGGGATATTCACGATACAACACACATACCTACCAATACGAATGTCAAACGTTCGAACAGTACCATCAACGCTTCCACCAATAATTTCAGTTTTTGTTAAGCAAACAGACATCACACTGTCTTGAAATGTGTCGATAATCTGCAGTTCAATAAAATAACTCAAGTCAGTTCATTCACACGAGCACATATAATTCAAAAATTCAACAATGTCAGCTGGAAAGTTACCTGAATCGGCTCAGTGCTATGAGATCTGCAATCCCAAGCACGCACTGAACGATCATAGCCGGCTGATACTACGACAGATGCATAGTCGTTAAACTTTACTGCATTCACCTGTGCAGAGGAAGGGGTTAGATGGAACATTACGAGAAATTCCGAGAGACATAGGATATGGCCAGTTGAGAAAAAATTTATAGTTCAAATCGTTGTGAGTGCAAACCTCACTATCATGCCCACGAAATCTCCTAATGACTCGGCCAGTCGACACATCCCAATAGAATATCTGCCGGTCACCACCGCAAGATATCAACTTTGAATTGTCCCTACATCACCAGGCGAAAAGATTCAGCATTCAGACTTGCATCATCCATCCTCAGTTGGCAAAAGAAAAAAAAAGGGGGCATCCAATAAATTCATACATCATTTTCCCTTTCCACTTCCTAACCCAAAATGTCAACAAACCAAGAGAGCAAATTTTCTGATCCCAACAACAGAAGCAGGACATTTCCAAGATTCATCACTACACAAACCATCTCACATTCACAATCTCAACGAACCCAGTCCAGCCAATCAGCTGCCACCTATCATACACGAAACTAATGCGATACACTCTTCTTTAGGATCAAAAAGCGTCTACCTAGATGATGCTCCGACCGAACACACGCGTTGGAGCAAAAGAACCGGCGAAACAGCGGAGGAGGAGGAGGAGGAGGAGGAGGAGGAGGAGGAGGAGGAGGAGGAATTACGAGGTGCAGTGGACGTCGCGGACCTCGCGGCCGTGGGACTTGTAGGTCTTGATGTGGATGCCGCGGTGGGGGTTCCAGAGGCGGATGGTGCGGTCCTTGCCGCAGCTGAGGCAGTAGTTGCCGTCGCCGTTGAACCGGGCGGCCAGCACCGCGCCCTCGTGGCCCCGGAGCACGCACGCCTCCGTCCGGGGGAGGTCGCCCTCGCCCATCTCTCTCTCTCTCTCTCTCTCTCTCAGCTCAGAACAGCCGCCGTTCTCCGCCGCCGCCGGCGGGGAGGGGGTGAGAAATCTTTAAACGGGTGCCCGCCCGACGGGCCCGACGGGCCCGGCTATCGTTGCGGGCTCGACTACGGCGCTGGCTAACGGGCCGGGCCGGGGCCAATTTCTCCAACCTATGAATCTCTCGTTATCTTTGTTTACACTTTCAACAAAAAATAAAAAGTCTTCGGTCAAAGTTTATCTAGCTTCAAAAACTTATGAAAAAAAATTATATGTGAGTAGACTTGTCAAAATATGTATATCGTGATAGTTTAAAGTGTCACGTATTAAGAAAAAGTCAAATTGCAAAGTAAAAATTTATTTAGATACAACGTATAGAAATTTCTTCATTTTTCAACACACATGTGTACATGTACAACATTATTTCAGTAATTAGTAAAAAAACATGTATGCAAATAGGAAAGTGTAAAATCTGTGAGTGTGCAAAGGGAAAATGTAAATATTTGAATATTTGGTTTATCATTTGTCATTTTACGTATATTATTATCTTGGTAATGTTCATGACCTTTCGACAAAACAATAATGGCAAAAGATTGCGGTTGGAATCATAGGATATTAAATGACGATCTCATTGACGAGTAATAGCAATTACGAACATCCATTAGCTTTGCACAAGATCCTTCGGCTCTTTGCTCGGTTGCCATAACCATTGCTCGCTCTCTGGCATTTCAGGCCCTCGGCTGATCGCCCTGTTTTCGTGCCCTGTTTTGGCCCCTTTGGGGCTTCGTCGTTATCTAGCATGCACTAGTTCTGGCCCTGTTCGTACGCGTGCTGCAGTTCTTGGGACGTTGCTTGCCAATTATTATTAGTCCCGGCACGAGTTGGGGCTCGGTCGGTTCACTTCTTTGCGCTTTCAGCTAATGAGCCTCACCTGTTTGATAAAATGCTCGAACCAAATCTCGCTCAGGCCTGCTCCTATTTTGGGTTTGATTCTGGGCGTTTGTTGGTCCTTAGACACGGCTGATATGTTTTTCTTTGATTCGTCACTAGATGTGTCGTCTCCTCATGTGTGTTTCTTTTCAAATGAATCCGGGGATTGGCCGGAGCGACACTAGCCATTGGAAGTGGATTCCCTTTTTCGATGGTGAGTCGGGGTGGAGGCCGACCGGGACGTGAGGCGTCTGCATTTGGTTCAGCATTTGTAAGAGGTTTTGAATCCAATGCAAATGCTAAAAGCCCAAAGCTATTTGGGGAAATGCAATTGTGTTTGGTAAATAATTTCAACATTTGGCGGAATGTTGGCCTGGGCCCTTCCTACTAACTTTTTAGAACTTTTAGTATTTTGAAGCGAGTTGAAAAACCGAAAGGTTTCAAAGTTGAACCAAACGGTCTAACATAAAAGCCTCTTGAAAATGCTTAACCAACCGATGTCCAATCGGTTGGTGTTAGAGGCGAGAATCGATGGCCGTTGGTGAGGCCAAGATGAAGGGACCGTGAAGCTTCTGTCCAGGGAGTGGAGTGAGTGCAGAGATGGGTTCAAAGCTTGGGCTTGTCAATTTCAATTTGGGTTTGGGCTTGATTAGGTTTGAGTGACGTTGGGCTTAGGTTGAAGCTTGGCAAATATGGGCTGTTGTTGTCATCCAGTCGAGCTTGGGCTTATTATAACCATGTTCAGAAAGTGGGCCTAAACCATTCCGAAGACTGGCTTATCAAAAGCCCGATTCGTGTTCGCGACTTAAGCCCGCAAAAGACTGGCGGTAGCCCACATTCGGACTGGGCTCAAAGGCCCAACCCGGGTCCCAATTCGGAATAAAAAATTATTAATTTTTTTAAAAAAATTAAAAATGGAAAAATCCCCAAAATTGTTAACTCTTTCAAAAAAAAAAAAATCAGAAAAGCTTAAAAATAGTATTTGAGAGGTTTTTCCTTAAAATAATCCTTAAAAGAAATAAAAGGAATTCATGTTCAAATTCTTGGAAGCAAATGTTATACTGCTATTTGCATAATTTACTTTGTTCCAATTATGCCCTTATAATGCATGGATTGTTATTTTCCTAAACCTAGTTAGGAATTGAATTATGAAAATCATGATTGGTATAAAATGCTACATAAATGTTTTACTTGATGTTTAAACAAAATTATGTATCAAAATGACATTGATTGATTAACTAGTATAAGCATAGGAGTAAAATATTTTTCCTAATATTTTACTTGTGTTTTTAATTGGTCCACCACAAATTGATTCATGGCTACTCTCAAATGAAATTGACTTATAATTTGATAACTTTGACCATTACATCACAAATGAGCTTGGGCTAAGCCTAGACCTAGCCTGATATGCCCATGCACAAGATTCCAAGAGGTTGCGACACATGTCATGTATAATTGGAAAATTTTCCGAAATATTTTTATATATTTGTTTCTTAACTTTGGCCAAAAATTTGATCGGGTATAACTTTTTCATCCGATATCCCATTAACTCAATTTTTGCACCTATAGGAGCTCATCACTCAATGTTTTCAAAAATGTGATTTTATTTTCAAAGAAAAACTCTTGGGATTATGAATTTTCAAGAATTGGACCGAACAAACCCCCAATATTTTTTTTTCACTAAAAATCCAATTACTATGATTGATCCTAAATAATTTAAAGGAATAGAAAATTCTAAACCTGACGATGTGCCCTTGGACGAGTAGGGCAAATGACTGAATCAACCTTGTATAATTAGCCAAAGCTGAAGAAGATATTTTCAAATGGTTTAATCAAGCAACTATCCCAATTTTAGTGTTTGAGTGTTGAAGAGTGTTATGAAATTAGGGAGATCATCATTGTATCCGAAAATCCTTGCTTGAACTTGAGAATAATTCAAATTCTTAAAAAAAAAAAATTAGTATTTCATGATCTTCTAAAATTGAGAAAGAGTAACTCATTGATCTTGCCTTTTCTACATAGGGTTGAGATAGTTTCATGTTCCATCTTGTCGAAACTTCTTTTAGCAAGAAGAGCACTATCAATTTAAGATCCGTTGACCTTGAATAATCATGATTGTCTACTTGAATATGGTAAGAGAATACCATTGAACAAAACTTTACTATCTTTTTGCTTGTTTGTTGTGATTGAAAAGAAAATATTGATAGTGTTGTATAGAGTTAATCTTTCCTGTTATTCGATGAAAGAAAAAACCTTTCCCATTTATTTCTTTCTATGCATAATCTAGCAGAGGGCTATTTATCATTCAAGGTGATGAAAATAATTTAAAAAAAGTTATTTGTGTATATTTTTATCTAAATTTGACCAAACTTGATCGGCATAACATTTTGGTCCGACGTCCAATTGACTCGATTTTTTACCTATAAAAAGTCCACCACTCAATTGTTAAAAAAAAGCAGTTTGATATAAAAAAAAAAAAAAAAGTGTCCCGATTATGAATATCTAGAAATCGGACCAAACAGATAACCTTGATTTTTTGTTCATTAAAAATCTAATCTCCGAGATCAAGCTTAAGTAAATTTAGAAAGATTACAAACACTAAACCTCACTAGGTCTAGTATTTTAAATCATCTGATTCGGTAAATTTATGAAAAATAATATTTATCTATTTTATTACCCAAATTAGCCAAACTTTGGTAGGGCATAACTTTTCTATTCAACATCTCATTAACTCGACTTTTGCGCGTATAAAAATTTGCCTGATATTTTCAAATATGTGATTTGACCAAAAAAAAAAAGTAATGGGATTGAGAATTTTTAAGATTAGGACGAAACGGTGGACCATGATATTTCCTTTTTTGAAAATGCGATTGCCATAGTTGAACTTAAGTAATTTAGATGAAGCAAAGCACAATATTCTCACACTTTAGGAAAATTAGTAATTATTCATTTATTTTCACATAACACATTAATCATAACACAACAACACAACATAGATATTCGAATCAACAAAAAAATATATATTTTTTAAATATGATTAATAGAAAATTTTGATACTATAATTGATAAACCTAATAGCTGGCTAAGCAATCTTCAGCTTATCAACATGGTAAATATATGAAAAAAAAAAAATGGTAAATATATTAATCTATATCTGTAATATAATAATCTAAATATGCAAGTCAGGTGCTCTATTAATTAGATCTTTGCATCTATCGTCACATTAGCAAGAAACCTTTCATGATCCTAAATTCCTCCTGTCATCAATCAATTAATCGACTTATTATTGCAGCATTAAATCATATTTATTCATGGCATGCGATGCAAGTCCTTTCATTCCCCTCCCATCATCCTTATAAATATACACCAAGCCTTCATTATCTCTCCATACACTCTTGTGACCTTAAGCCTTCCTTAGTCGCAAATCCTAGCTTCAATGATGGCCTCGAAATGCTTGCTCCTCTTGCTCGCCCTTGCCAGCATAGCGGCTGATGGAGCTGCAGCTCGCGAAATAAAAGACCCCATCGACCGCTACAAGGCAGGCCTTGACTTGGCGGCACGGCTTGAGGCCGTCCAAGCCAGCGGCGGGCTGGTTGAGTGTTGGAATGCTCTGGTGCAGCTCAAATCATGCACCAACGAGATCGTCCTCTTCTTCCTTAATGGGGAGACTAGCTTGGGGCTTCCGTGTTGCGGGGCCATCGACGTCATCACCCGAAACTGTTGGCCCGCGATGCTCACTTCGCTCGGTTTTACGGCCGAGGAAGGGAATATATTGCGTGGGTATTGCGATGCGGCGGCGGGGGGAGCTCCGATTGGCTCGCCGACTCCATCTTTAGTGATGGATGTGGCATAGACTAGGACGAGGTTGATAGTGTTAAGAGAGGGCAAAAGTGTGATTTTGTCTGTTGATAAATAAAGTTAGACTTTGAGAGTCCTGTTATATTTGTGGGTGTTGCCTCAAGGGCACAAGTGAAATTTTGGTATTTTTCTTAATCTATATCTATACTATCCATCTAATACTTATCTTCTTCTACGTTTCTACTAATTACAAAACAAAAAATCTTAACACCTTATAAAACATTGGTTAGAGAAATGCATGCCACTTACATCCGATTTGGTAAATTTATGAAAAATAATATTTATCTAATTTTTTACCCAAATTTAGCCAAACTTTGGTCGGGCATAACTATTTCGTTCAACATCTCATTGGCTCGATTTTTACTCCGGTAGAAAAGTTCGTTACTTGATATTTTCAAAGATGTGATTCGACAAAAAAAAGTAATGGGATTGCGAATTTTAATAATAGGACCAAACGATTGACCGTGATATTTCCTTTTTTGAAAATCCCATGGTTGAGATTAAGTAATTTAGATGAAGCAAAGCATGGTATTCTCACGTATTAAGAAAATTTGTAATTTATTTTCACATAACACATTAATTATAACACAACAACACAATAAGGATATTCGCAATTTTTTTAAGTATGATTAATAGAAAATTTTCATGCTATAATTGATAAACCTAATAGTTGGCCAAGCAATCTTTGACCTTATAATAATCTATATCTGTACTATAATAATCTAAATATGCAAGTCAAGTGCTCTATTAATTATATCTTTGCATCCATTGACACATTAGCAAGAAACCTTTCATGATCCTAAATTCCTTTGTTTATCAATCAATTAAATCGACTTAGTATTACAGCATTAAATCATATTTATTCATGGCATGCGATGCAAGTCCTTTCATTCCCCTCCCATCATCCTTAGAAATATACACCAAGCCTTCATTATTTCTCCATCCACTCTAGTGACCTTAAGCTTTCCTTAGTCGCAAATCCTAGCTTCAACGATGGCCTTGAAATGCTTGCTCCTCTTGCTCGCCCTCGCCAACATACCGGCTAATGGAACTGCAGCTCGCGAAATAAAAGCCCCGTCGACCGCTGCAAGCCGGGCCTCGAGTTTTCGGCGCGGCTTGAGTCCGTCCAGGCCAGTGCTGGGTTGGTTGACTGTTGGAACACACTGGTGGAGCTCAAATAATGCACCAACGAGATCATCCTCTTCTTCCTTCATGGGGAGACTAGCTTGGTGCCTGGGTGTTGCGGGGCCATTGACATCATCACCCGAAACTGCTAGCCTAAGATGCTTACTTCGCTTGGTTTTACGGTCGAGGAAGGAAATATACTGCGGGGGAGCTCCGGTTGGCTCGTCGACTCCATCTTTAGTCATGGTTGTGGCTTAGATTAGGACGAGGTTGATAGTGTTAAGAGAGGACAAAATTGTGATTCTGTCTGTTGATAAATAAAGTTAGACTTTGAGAATCTTGTTATATTTTGGGTGTTGCTTTAAGAGCACAATTAAAATTTTGGTATTTTTCTTAATCTATATCTATACTACCTATCTACTACTCATCTTCTTCTATGTTTTCTACTAATTAAAGCAAAAAATCTTATCACCGACCAAAACATCGGTTAGAGAAATGCATGCCACTTATCTACTATTTCAAAATATGATAGTAGCCCACAATGGGCTCCACTTATCGGCTAATTAGTGCCACTTATCCACCAATCCATAGTACAATATCTACTCATAATTGAGGCAAGGGCACATTGCCGCCAATCTCTTACTACATGATCTTTTTTGTTTTTTTTGGCAAACTCTAAGCTTCAATTTATTGAGTGAAACATATCTTGATTCACGCGCTACTCAATTTGATTCTTCATATTTACATACACATTGTTTTTAACGTGGACATTGAATTAGCATTTTTATGGCACCAAAAGAGTATGAAAGTAACCACGCATGCGCAGAGCGCGTACTCATGGTCTTACCTATGTAGAGGCAAAATTCCAATGAGGTGTTCAACCCCGAAAAGACAAATAAAACCCTACCCTCTGTTAGACAATTCCTAGAAAATGGAATGAAACAAGGTGAAAATGTGGAACCCCTGGACAGGTATCAACATGAACCCTTCTTCTCTTGGTCTTGCACTTGAACCCATGTGGGAATCATGAATTTGGCTACAATGGAAGAACCTATACATCAGAAAGGATCACCACATATTTTGAAAGTTGTTTGCCTGTCATGAAATTTTCTTAGATTTCCTTAATTGTTTGTGTTAAAATATGTTTCGAGCTTAAGCCCGAAGCGAATTGCTGAATTTTGAAAATAAATTAAATTGAAATAAAGGGAGATGGGTACACAAATTAGTCTTCTGGTAGACGTTAGTCTTAAAGCTAAAGTTGGTCAACAAACCTTGAAAGTATTGACCGAGGCAGTCTGTTTCTTAAAGAGTTGGACGAAAAAAAGGGAAAATCAATCTTTTATTTTTTGTTGACCGAATCTTGGATTATTCGGTTTCTGCACGCAATTCTTTGGCGGTGGATTATAGTATTATTTTGAAGACTTGCTCGAGGGACTCTCTTTACCGAAGCATTGTTGTTGATCGAAGTACCGTTTTTACTTTGAGTGTCGTGGTCTTCTCTATTTGTGAGAGATGTCCGTAGGCGCTGGGTGCTTGATAGCGGGTCTTCGTGTTTCTCGTGTGACAAAACTTATTCGTGATTTACATCCAAGAAAGATTGGTGTATTGGGTGTAATTGGGGTTTGAGAAACACCGAGAGAGTGTTTGAGTGACTCGAGTGTGTAATCTCCTTGTATCGCTTGATCTATAGTAAAATTCGCTGTAGCTCTCCCCGTGGGCGTAAGTCTTTATGACTGAACCACGTAAATTTGGTGTTCGATTTATTTTCTTCTCCTGTCTATATTATTGTTCAATCGCTTGCTTTATCGCAACAATTGGTATCAGAGCCAGGCTTGGCTAAGTTGAAGCGAATCGATGGCGACAGAAGAAGTAAAAGTGAGAATCGATAGATTTGATGGGAATGATTTTAGTTTCTGTAAGATGCAAATTGAAAATCATCTGTACTAGTCTTTATCTGGGGAGAAACCAGAGATGATGAAGCAAGCTGATTGGGATTTGCTGGATAGACGAGTTATGGGTGTTATTCGGCTGACGTTGGCTCGTAACGTTGCGTTTAACATCATGAAAGAGAAGACCACTGCCGATTTGATGCAAGCCCTGTCGGATATGTACAAGAAGCCCTTTGCGATCAACATGATCTATTTGATGTGACATCTGTTTAATCTGAAGATAAGCGAAGGTGCGTCAGTTGCAGATCATATCAATGAATTCAATGTGAATGTTAGTCAATTGAGTTCAGTTGAGATTGACTTTGAAGATGAGGTATGTGCTTTGATTCTGTTATCCTCATTGCCTGATAGTTGTAATACTATTGTTACTACTGTTAGTAATTCCTCTGGGTCAACAAGTTTGATGTTTGACGGGGTTCGAAATTTGATTCTGAGCAAGGATATTCGTAGAAGATAATCTGGCAAATCTGTATCTACTATTTTAGTAGGTGAAAATAGATAAAGATCTGTAACACGTGTGGGTAACAGTAGTACTAATATGAACAGATGTAGTCAATCTATGAATCTATGACTGCTAATGTTATCTGTTGGAGTTGTGGCAAGAGATGACATCTTAGAAGGAATTGCCTTAAGTTGAAGAATGAGAAGGGTAATAGAATTATAGTTGATTCTGCAGATAATGTTGCAGTTGTAGCAGATAATGCCGATTATGTATTATCTGTCACTAATGATTCATCACTTGATGGATGGATTTTGGATTTTGGTTGTTCATTTCATGTCACACCAAATAGAAACTGGTTTATCACTTATCAGTTCACGGGTAGGGGTAAAGTCCAGTTAGGGAACAACGCTGAGTGTGATGTTGTGGGTGTTGGCAATGTTAAAATCAGAATGCATGATGGTATCGTGAGGACATTAATTGGAGTGAGGCATGTTCTAGAATTGAAAAAGAACTTAATTTTCTTGGGTACCCTAAATTCAGCTGGTTGCAAGTATTCTTCAAAAGGTAGAGTTCTGAAGGTTGTTCGAGGTGCCTTGGTGATAATGAAATGAATCAAGCATGGAGGTTTGTATAAACTTCAAGGTGAGACAATGACAGATTTTGCCTCCGAGATGTCGGATGGATCTGTTCGAGAGTCTAGTGACTGCTCGAGGAAGACCTGGCTGTTTGTGCCAATGCACAAGTTTGATGATAGTGTCAGGATCATGCAGTCAAGAGCTTTGATCGAGATGGAGACTGGTAAGTCGATCAAGCATGTGCGGACTGATAATAGCATGGAGTTATACTCGAAGCTAGCAAATAAATTATACATGAAAGAGGGCATAGTGAAACACCACACTAGTGCCGGTAAATCACGACAATTTGTAGAATTGATGAGTAGAATATTATTAGAGACGGCTCGAAAAATTATCTCTAGAGTTGGTATTGTTAGGAGAATCCTAGCTGATGTGCTTAGTACGATAAGCTGCTTAGTGAATAGATCCCTATCAACTGCTATTGAATGGCGAACCCCTGAAGAAGTGTGGTTAGGTAACGTTACTAGTTATTCTATTATTAGAATGTTTGGTTGCCCGTGTTATTTTCAAGTGAGTGATGGTAAGCTTGAATGGAGGGCGAAGTGCATATTCCATGGCTATGTACAAGGTGAGCGGGGCGATCTGTTGTGGTGCCCAAATATAAATTCACCTGTTAACAGCAGAGAAATTACTCTTGATGAGTCTCTGATAGTTCTGGCTAGGAGTTTTTGTGGTAGTGTTAATATGGATCTGAACGGTGTTTAGCTTGAGATGGAGTTGCAACCAGAAACTCCTGAGGTAGTGAGTACAAGTACTAGCAAAGTAATCGACACAGATGGTTCTTGTAGCGAGGTGAAGCCTATAGAGCCAACGGTTGCTATAACTGCTGATATTGACAAGGTATGTATTTGATATTCTGACAGATATGGATGCAACAATGGTTTTGTTTTATCTGCGGTTAAGGAGGTTGCATCGGCAAATCCTTGCGGAGCAATTAAAAGTGCATGTGGAGTTGATATTTTGATGAAGTCCTCGGTTGTGGCGAAGTTCAAGCGAAGCTTGGACTTGGATAATATCTGTGGCGGTTGAGCCTATCGCGAGCTATGAGAAAGTAGCGGTAGAGTTTGAATTTTCGTGAAACGATTGCAACTTGGCTTAAACATCGAGCCAATGTGGAGATTATTAAAATATGTCTCGAGTTTAAGCCCGAAGCGAATTGCTGAATTTTGAAAATAAATTAAATTGAAACAAAGGGGATGGGTACACAAATTAGTCTTTTGGTGGACGTTAGTCTTAAAGCTAAAGCTGGTCAACAAACCCTGGAAGTATTGATCGAGGCAATCTGTTTTTAATGGAGTTGGACGAAAAAAATGGAAAGTCAATCTTTTATTTTTTGTTGACCGAATCTTGGATTATTTGGTTTCTTCATGCATGCAATTCTCTGGTGGTGGATTATAGTATTATTTTGAAGACTTGCTCGAGGGACTCTCTTTACCGAAGCATTGTTGTTGATCGAAGTACCGTTTTTACTTTGAGTGTCGTGGTCTTCTCTGTTTGTGAGAGACGTCCATAGGCATTGGGTGCTTGATAGCAGGTCTTCGTGTTTCTCGTGCGACAAAGCTTATTCATGATTTACATCCAAGAAAGATTGGTGTATTGGGTGTAATTGGGGTTTGGGAAACACCGAGAGAGTATTTGACTGACTCGAGTGTGTAATCTCCTTGTATCGCTTGATCTATAGTAAAATTCACTGCTGCTCTCCCCGTGGACGTAAGTCTTTACGATTGAACCACGTAAATCTGGTGTCCGATTTATTTTCTTCTCCTGTTTATATTATTGTTCGATCGCTCGCTTTATGGCAACAATTTGCATGAAGAGAAGCTGTAAATACTAAAGTGCAACTTCTAACTTAATCATATAGAATTTTAGGGTCACGTGATCTCCAAAAATGGCATTTCGGTTGATCCAAAAAAAAGTTGAAACGGTGGAAACACGTAAACATAAATAATAAGTTTTCTTGAGTTAGCTGGCTATCATAAGCGATTTGTCGAGGGATTCTCTAACTACTTTATAATTAGGGTAATACGAATACATGGGCTAAATGTGACCCTAAAAAAGTGAGACAATTGGGCATTTTTGCTTAGATATGTGATTATTTAAACTAGATAAAAGGCACATTGTTATGTATAATTAAAACAATTGTAATTATCAAAGAAGTGGATGGAGTCTGATTATGTTCTACAATTATTATTTTTGTTGTCCCAAAAATTGGGTCCAAAACCCTACCTCCACATCTTAAAGGAGATGTGTAACCAACTAGGCCCATTCTATTTGATGGATGAAGTGGATGAAGCGATACTTGAGTAGTTACTAAAGAAAGTGATGAAGTGTTTCATTTTTTACGTTTTTATTTATGTTGGATTTGGATTTTGATTATATTAGAAAATATTGCAGGTGATGGTGTATTAGAAATTAATGAGGTGGATACCAAATTTGAAAGGGTCCATGGGAATGCTCTAACATGTACTTCATCGATGCTAATTAATACCAAATCTTGACAATCGTTCTCTCGGTCATTACTCTTTTCTAATGCTATAAACATTTGGTTACCTCGAAACTCTCTTTGCATCGTGATTTCTTCTCACAAAGATTGATATGTGAAACACATGTTTGTCTTTGCAACATTCGAAGATTTTTTTTTTTTTTTTCAAAGACTTCTATCGATCATCATAATTGATCTGGTTCTAACTAAGGAAGAGAAGCAAAGAGTTCTTGACGGCAGACATTGGCTTTTTTCAGGACATTATTTTCAAACCCTAGATTCCCAATACCCCTCTACACTGTTATGATTTCTCTACTTGTGACTTTTGGATTCAAGTGATTGGCTTACCTTTGGAATGGTACTCAGAGCGTATGCTAATAAAAGCCGTACAACACCTTGGTGAGATCAGAGACGTGAAGGTGGATTCCAAGGAAGGTCAACTGTCCAAAACCTAGGTATTTGTCATACAATAGTTGTTCAAGTTATGGGAGAAGAGAAAATAGGAATCACTACTGGATAAAAGTTGAACTTATTATTAGGGAAATTAAATCTTGTAGAGTAGATATAAAACTGAAGATGTTGCGAAAAGTGATCGATTGAACAATAAAGTAAATAGAAGAAGGAAATAAATTGGACATCAGATTTACGTGGTTGGGTCATAAAAGCCTATGTCCATGAGGATAGCAGCGACAAATTTCATTATAGATCAAGCGATACACAGAGATTACACACTCGAATCACTCTCAGTGTTTCCCAAGCCCCAATTACACCCAATAATGCACGCAGTGTTTAGTCTCGAAATTCCTCAAGAAATAATCTCTCAATCTCACGGAGGAATTACATGCAAATCTTACCTCAAGATTAAATTGGCTACAAACATTAATTCTTCTCGGATGTAATTGTACGAACGAAAATCCGCCAAGCACTCCCTAGATTAACATCGCTTCAATTGCTCGTATCAACAATGGTGCTGACCACAATATTCACGCAAGCAAGCCACACATATATTGTGGCATCCCAAAAAAAAAAAAAAAACACTCATGGCCATGTGTTTTATAAGTAGGAGTTTATTGAATTATGATTTCAAGATCTATGGCCAAGTGAATAAGAATGAGCTCGTATTTATATAAATGGATAATTATTTTTGTTGGAAACGCGTCCTATGTCCATGTGAGACCAATGATTTTATTTGATGAGGAAATTATGTCTTTGGCTATGAATTTTATAAGTTGGATTTTATTAAACTATGTTACAAAGTATTATGGCCATTTAAATTTGTAATTTGGTACCTTGTATAAGTGGGATTAAGATGGATTACCAAAAATAAATATGGGCTATTTAAGTTTGGACCTTAAGCCCAAGTGTGTTGGGCCTAAAGTGGCCAAGAGGCCCGGCCCATGGAGCCCATGGGGTAGTCGACGCATGGAAGGGGGGGAGGAGCCGAATGGCCACCTCCAAGTGTCATCGGCAAGGGAGACACTTGTCTCCTTCTTGGGAACAAGTGTCCCCCATGCAAAATGAGGAGCATGCAAAGCAAACACTTGTCCTTTCTCTTTTGCCATTTGTCCATTTTAAACTTATTGGTTAATAAAAAAACAAAGAAAAGGGGGAGGGGGTTTTGTACGAAGGCAGGAGAGACCGAGAGAGAGTTTGAGAGGAAACCAAACCAGAGAAAGAGAGGAAGAGAGGAAGAGAGGAAGAGGAGACCCCGTCGAGCCCGCCTAGTCCCGCCGTCATTCTTGCTGTGTTTTCCTTTGATTTGAGACAAGTGAAGTCCTAAAACCTACTCTTTGCATTGCTGTGTGTATGTGTAGTAGATGGTAAGTCTTGGTTGTGGTAGATGGGATGAGATTTCGTAGCTTTGAAGAGAGATTCGTTGGTCATGCATGCTGATTTTGGAAAGACCAGTCCGACTGTCCGCGAGTTTGTGTGTTGCATGTGACTTTTTATTTGGAATTTCACTTCGACCTCTTCATGAAAGTTGTATAGAACATCTTGAAGTATAACATAATAAAATTTGAGACAAAATGGACAAGTTTTGAGGGGTGAAACCCTCCCTCTACGAAAACGCTAGATCTGAAACTGTTCTGTTGACCTCTTGGTGGTTTTGTGTGTTGCATGTCACTTTTTATTGAGAATTTCAATTCAACTTCTTCATAAAAGTTGTAGAGAACATCCTGAAGACTAACTTACTCAAATTTGAGGTGAAACTGACAAGTGTAACCTAGTAAAACGATTTTTCCTTTGAAGATGATAGATCTGGAAGTGTTGTACTGGACTCCAGCGACTTCGTGAACTATAAAGTGACTATCCTTTGAGAATCTCACCTAGATCTCTTAATGAAAGTTGTATTGGACCTCTTGAGGCAAAACATATAAAAAATTCAGAGGAAATGAAGGAAGATAAGTAGGTAAAACCTTGATTTTTCGGAGACAGCTAAACCTGGACTGTTCGGTACTAGGAACAGGGGTTTCGACCGTCCATAGTTAATTATCTAGGAAGAATATGGCATTGATGTCTTCATGAAAAATCTACCTTAGGGTCTTGAATATCACCTGGTAAAATTTCATAATTTTTTGAGGCCATTCGGGTATTTAAGTTAAAATATTTCAAGAACTGCGCAATCTGATATGTCCGAATATTGTATGCTGTAATGTGTGAACTATATCTTCTTGTGTGAAGTTCTTTTGGGCATGTGTTCTTCATGGAGTTGCTGTCTTTATGTCTTGACTATCACATGTTCATATTTTATAATTTTTGAAGATCATATGGATATTTAATTTATATGTTTTCTGAAATTGTGCAAGCTGGAATTTGGTAAATTTCAAAAAGTCATGATGTATGGATTATTCTAAGTGGTATGGACCCCATGGATTGTGTTGTCATAAGCGATTGGATCTTGCTGCATATATGATGATGATTGGAACTACATATGAGAATCAAATGCTGAAAATGATCTTGTTGCCATCATATCATATGCCATGTAGAAATTGAGTCGTAATTGTGAATGTGAACTATGATAAATGAGAAGGCCGTTGGAGGTGTGAGCCGACGATGTCTTGGGAGTGTCGGGATGCCTGGCCAGGGAGTGTAAATGCCAGATGCCCGGAGGGTGTGTGCCGAATGTCCTCGGGAGTTTCGAGATGCCCGGGGTGTGGGGGTGCCGGAAGCCCGGAGGTGTGAGCCGGGGGATACCTCGTGATGCTAGTTGGGGTACGAGATGCCCGGAGTGTGTGTGCCGGATGCCCGGAGGTGTGTGCCGGAGGTTCCTCGCGATGCCAAGTTGGGTGCGAGCGATAAATGTGGGATGCAAATACTGGTTTCGGGAAAGAGAAATGTGGCGGCCCAAAATGAAAGAATAAAATTGGGAAATTGAAATTGAATTATGCATGGTATGGTAACATGTATGCATGAATGCATGATGATGAGTGCATGGATGTATGTGCGCCTATGGCATGATGGTATATGTGACATGATGATGGTGAGTGCATGGATGTATGTGCACCTATGGCATGATGGTATATGTGACATGATGATGGTGAGTGCATGGATGTATGTGCACCTATGGCATGATGGTACATGTATGACATGATAATGGTAAGTGCATGGATGTATGTACACCTATGGCATGATGGTAAATGTATGACATGATGGTGACGATTACATGAGGATGTATGTACATGCGGTATGATAACATATGCATGGCTTCAAGGTAAGTTATGCTTAGATGCATGAATGACATGTACTATGCTATGATTATTATGATTGTATTGTGTGATGCATTGAGTAGTTTATTGGACCTTTTACCTGTTGAGTGGCTATACTCACTCCTTTTGGAGAATAACATTTCAGACTAGATAAGATACCTCTACTGCCACTGCTACTAGTAGATGGATCAAGTGGTTGGATATGACCTCGAGGAGGAGGATAACAAAGGAAGGAATGATGGAAGGCCGGTCAAGTGTGTGGAGATTGACTGTCCCACCATCCTCGATCTGACATTCATTCGGGTTCGTGCATTAGTGATGTATGACGTGGGCCTATCTGGGGGCTCGGTCATTCAGGAGTTCATATCTGTTCACGTTCGTCGAGACGGAGTGATGCGGGGGATGTTGCCGCCGCCACCGCTTGACGCACCGGGATGGGTGTGACGGCCCGTGCGTGAGGAGTAGGAGCTGCTACTTTTTGGACAATAGCCGACATTAGTAGATGGAGGATTTTGCACGATCGACACAGAGGGTCGAGTTGTCTTTTTTTGGGGTTATGGCCGAGGGTAGTTAAAAGTCTTGGCCTTTCTTTTGTACCGACCCGAGAAAATCCATCATAAAAATATGTAAATAAAAGTGTCTTGACTTTATCTTTTCTTATGGTGTTTAGTGGTGTGCATTAGGGGTGTCGACGGTTCGGTTCGGTTCGGTTTTTCAAAAAAACCGAACCAAACCGAATTGTTAGAAATAACTTCCGAACCGAACCGAATACGAACCGAACCGAAATTTCGGTTGGGTTCGGTTCGGTTCATTTCGGTTTTCGGTTTTTGGTTTTTGGTTTTCGGTTTTTAGCTTTTGGTTTTTGATTTTTGGTTTTTTGGTTACTCTGTCTGTCGATGAACCACACGACGACCTTCTTGGCAACTCCCGTAAGCTGAACAAGTAAGCTCGCCCTTGCTCTTGCCCTGTTTTGGGCGCGCCGGGCTGGAGCTCTCGGCTGTCCGGCTCCCGTGAGCTCCGGCCGGTGTCACCCCCACATTTTGTTTCCGATGTCTTCCTCGTCGCGTGTCGAGAGTCCCAGTGTGGGTCGAGCTTCGGTGGACCCAAAAATCCCTCGTTATAGTAGCGTGCCCCAATTGTTTGATATAATGCCCAAAT
Source organism: Eucalyptus brandiana (assembly GCA_014182725.1). Taxonomy (NCBI): domain Eukaryota; kingdom Viridiplantae; phylum Streptophyta; class Magnoliopsida; order Myrtales; family Myrtaceae; genus Eucalyptus; species Eucalyptus brandiana. Next base: position 65,983,664 of record CM024675.1, read on the forward strand.
TGGATTTGAAAGTTTGTGCGGGGAATATTCGTTCTTGTTGTGTTGTTTCGTCTGTGGTTGTCGTTGCCCCTTTCTTTGATCGAGCAAATGGAGGCAAGCGTTGCTGAGGCGTGGTTTTTGGATGGTAAGGGTGTGTCAAAACCTTAGATTGGGTCTCCGTTTGGGTGTTCTGGGCAAAGTTTGGCTTCCATCGTGAGGAGGCCAGTGAGGGCAAGGGGGTTCCGGCGACGGCTGAGGTTGTTGGCCGTGACTCGCCGAGCACCAGGTGTGGTTAGACGTGGAGGTCGGGGCGCCGGTAATGCTTCTTGGCTGGTCTAGGCGGTGGGGCTTGGTGGAGGCTTGGGCGTGGAAGAGAAGCTGTTGTTCGGGAGATGAGTCCATCGTGGACTCAAGGCCGGTGAGGGGCTCGTCGTAGCGGTGGCGATGGTTCGGGCAGGAGGGCTGCAAGCAAGTGTTCGGTGAAGAGAGAGAGGGGAGTCGTCGAGGAAGAAGGAACTGAACCGAAATAAGGTTTTAGGATTTTATCGGTTTATCGGTTCGGTTTGGTTCGGTTAACCGATAAAAACCGAACCGATAAAAAAATTTCGGTTTTTAATGAGAACCGAAAACCAAACCGAACCCAACCGAAAAAACCGAATTTTTCGGTTCGGTTCGGTTCGGTTTTCGGGACGGTTTTTGACACCCCTAGTGTGCATTGTATCATGATCATTGGAGGGAGAATTGGTAAGACTTGATTATGCTTCCGCAAAACAAGATGCGCTGAGACCGTTATAAAAAAAAAAAATGCCTAGGAACTAAGGTTCTTCTTTGGTAATCTGTGGTGACATTAGGTGTTTCGGGGTGCCACATATATATGCTTTTATGTGCACCGCCTTAGTCAAAGAAGAGAGTCCCAAGCCAAGTCAAATTAGGAAGTCCAACTTCCTTTAATCAAGTTTATATTTCCTTTTCCGTTTTATTTATTTCCTCTCTTGGCTGAGGAAGTTGACGAGTGCATCTTTTATCCAAGTCAAAGTTATGACTTTCCCTTTTTGATTTTCCCTTGCCAATCTCCGCTTGAATGATAGTAATATTTCCTTATCCGCAAGTTAACTAATTTGAGGTCTGAGTTTCTGTTTAATGAGCTTAAACTCGAGACATATTTTAACAAAAGACTCACTCTCAATTGCTTCTGCAAGCATGAAAGCCTTGTTGGTGATAGTTCTAACCCTATTAATCCCTTCCCAAGAACTCTCATTCTTTGATCACTTCTTTGGATAACAAATACCCCCCTTGTTTCTTGGCTGAGGCAAATGTTGGTGATTTTACCCAAACTACTAAAAGCACCTATTGAACTCGAAAAAAAGACTCTGAGTTTCTTTTCATTTTATTACGACTTTAATTTGTTAACATAATGTCGATTCTTATTTAATTTGTGAATGTGATGTGTTCACCAAAAGGAACCTTTAAAAATTAACTCGTTAAAATTACAAGTGGTTTAATGCAATAGGTCGATTCTAGTTTAAATACAAATGAATTTTGGCAATTAACTTACATAGAAAGATTAGTAGGATATAGGCCGTTTTGGGGCCTCGGTCCAGTTTAGATCGCTGCCCTGCCCATTTTCTTTTGCGATGATATTTCCTCTTCTTTTTATTTTTTTATTTTTTTGTCTTCCAATCTAGGTAATCAATAGAGTTTTGAATAGTGTTTTTAGCCATGATGATCTTTATAGACTTGTCCATTAGTTTTCTCTCTTTTCCAATTTTTATTTTATTTGATTTTGGACTGATTTTGTTCAATTCAATTTTTAGCATTTCCTTAATCATAGAAAAAGTTCAAATTTACTAAATGAGGTATTTACTGTACCTTTGGTCTTTGAATTTGGAAATGAAAATTTCACACATATTCACTGACCCATCCACACATGAAAAAGATCGGATGGGTTTTGCAAACTGTTCCAACCATTGTTGGACGTGATGAGCCGAACGAGAATGAATACCGTGGTTGAATGCGAAATAAATGCATGAACAAATTAACATGTAACCGTGCTTGTATTATTGAAGTTTTATATAATATAAGCTTCCCATGCATAGTAAATGGAAATGACAATGGTTTTTCCTTCTTTCTAGAGTTTTCATAAAAAAATAGGGGGGAGGGGGGAAAAAGCCACCAAAAACGCTAAACTTTACCCAATGTAATAAATTTGCCTTGAACTTTTTTTGTGACATAAAAAACTCCCAAACTTTGCCAACTGTGATACATTTACCCAAACTCTATGGTTGAAGAGCATCTTCATCTTTTTTATTTTTCTTTTATTTTTCTATTTTTCCTTTTACTTTTATTTTTCTTTTTTCTTCTTAGGGCAAAGGGAAGTTGGACGTAAGCGAGGGCGAGCCTCCCCTAGGTCGGGCGAGGATAGCCTTTGCTAGATTCGGCGAGGGCATTCCTCGCCAAATTTGGCCCAAGGGTTGCCTCACTTGCGTCGGGCAAGGGTTGCCTTGCCGAATCTGGGGAGGGCTGTCCTTGCCCGACCCAACACAAATGCTCTATAATTTGGGATAAATGTATCAGGCGAATATAAGTTTGAGATTTAGGGTAAATGTGTCACGGTTAGCAAAGTTTGAGGTTTTTTTTTGTGTCACAAAAGAAAAAGTTTGGGGTAAATTTGCCATATTGAGTAAAGTTTAGGATTTTTGGTGACATTTTCCCTTTGAAAAAGAAAAAAGAAAAAGAAAACTGTCCATTCTGATTGGTGTCTCCAACATGAACATGCACGACCTAATATGCAGGAGATTATGATTGAAGCGGTGGAACAATCCATCAAACGCAGTCGAAAGAGGCAATTGCAGAGATGATCCAAAACCATGTTTTTCATGTTTAACTTGAAACGACAAAACTTGCGATTATTGAGTGTCCCTACCTTTCCTTTCCCATGTTCAATGTGAACGAAGTGCACACAGAAATCCTATACTAGCAACAACTGGAGACAACTTAATAAAGAATGACTGTAGGACTTACTCAATTTCAAGAGGTGGAGATTATATTGAAGATAGAGGAATTTTACATCACTACGTTAGAATTTGTCTTGAGCATGAGCCTGTAATTCACACTCGAGATTTCTTATTTGGATGTCCTGTTTCTATCCATTGGACATCCGTTTTTATTACATTAATATCGATTATTCATAAAATATATATAGAAGTACATCACCATGGCTTTGTACTTGCATCTATGCAAGATAGAGATGACTTGGCAATCGCAGCTCCGCTTGAGCTACTAGTGGGTCGGCGAGGAATAGGTCATTTCTCGACTCGGCAAGGCTGATGCTCGACAAATTGGAGGGTTTACTCCAACTAAACCCTTGGATTAGCCTGGCGAGGAGCATCACGGTCATTGTTGTCCCAAGTGTGGCAGCCATGCACCCGCGCCGGCCGGTGCTGAAAGAAATGAAGCGCAAGTTGGGTTCAGTCAGCACGACTTCCGCTTGGTCACTCGTGATGTGCCGGTCCGGCTTAAACTTGAGGGGTTCCTCCCAAACCTTGGGGTTTCTACCGAGGCCGACCCGGCTCAAAAGGATGTGGCTGCCCTTGGGAATGCGATAGCCGGCCACCACAGTGTTCGACATGGCTACGTGTGGAACGTTGAAGGGCGCGATTGGGTGGAGCCTAAAGGCTTCCCGAGCACATGCTTTGATGTAGTTGAGCCGGGGGATATCGGATTCTTGGACTAACCTCTCCTTACCCACAACTCTATCTAATTCTTCTGTGGCTTTGTTAAGGAGTTCAGGCTGATTTATCATCTCTGCCATTGCCCACTCGACTGCGTTTGATGGATTGTCCACCGCTTCAATCATAATCTCCTGCATATTGAGTCATGCATGTTTATGTTAGAATTTAAACTATTTAGACCACTGTAGGGCCGTGGCCTGCATATCAGGTTGTACAGTTTCTTCAGTTTATATTTGATCGAACACTCTAGGAAGAGGGATAGAACTTTACCATGGTCTGCGCTCGAACTTCTTCTGGCGTCAGCAATGGCATCCCTTGTGGGTCTTTAAGCATAATCAGAACATCTAACAAGTCTTGAGGTTCTTTTTCATTACACTCCGAACTCAAATCGTCCCTCCATCGTTTGATCCTCTCACTTATTATGGGTTCATGCAACCTCCTAAGAGTCCTCACACTCTCTTTTACTTCCTTCTCATGCCCATCAAGGTCAAGCCCCACCGAGAATGGAAAGTAATCAGAAACACAAAATGCATAGAGATAATACAGTGCATTGAAGATCGCCTCTACATGTTGTTCTTCATCAATGGTTGGTCCTCCATCTTGCCTTCCCTTGCCAAAGTATCTCTTGTTGAACATCAGCCTTCTTGTCACATTCCCACTGTAGTGCCTCGTAGTAGTTCTCAAGTTCACTTGATGACCTGAGGTTTTGCATAGGTTAAAGACGTACTTCAGTAGGTTATCGGCTTCCTCTGCTCTCTTGTCGTGGAGCCACTGGTGCCGTGCCGGGCATACTACCTCCGACACCAAGACCCGCCTCATCTTCTTCCATTGCTCCCCATAGGGCGAGAGGGCTGTCGTCAAGTAGCTGCTGCTGAATGTGCCGGACGCCATCGTAACTGGCCTTGAGGCGAACAAGGAGTCCTGCTTCCTGAGGAATTCTTGGGCGATTGTTGGACAGGTCACGGGAATGACGTGCGTGCTCCCTAGGCGGATGCACGCTATCTCGGTGTTCATCTCCTTCATCATGCGATGGATCCACCGGAACACGGGTTTGTTGCGAAGCATGGCCGGGGCGCAACCGACTACTGGCCATGGGGTGGGCCCCGGAGGGAGTGGGAGTGGATTATATTTGTTTCTGATAGTTTTCCGACAAAGCTGCCGTTTCACGATATTACATAAAGCGAGGAGTGCCAAGAGAAGTAGGGCATTAATGGTGGAGGAGGTGGTGGAGCTCATTGTGGCGGCGGCAGCCGGAGCGTTTGTCAATGGCTATTGCTATATATATCTTTGGCTGTGGAGGTTTTCGACCACCAGGGTTTTGCTATGAAGAAGTAAAAGGGAGAGGTCGTGGTGAAGTGAACATGCACGCAGGACGCCTTTAAATAGAAGCGGAGGCCAACAAGTGTTCGGAACGAGTGTTTGCATTCATTCTACTTTCAAACGACGAAGGATCAGCAACCGATTAGAGCGTACAGGTCCGGTCAAAGTCCCCATCACCTAGAAAAAGCTAAACTTCATCAAAATGCTTTTGAATTCTGGGAAAATTCCCACATAGTAACCGCAATCTCAATCTAAGATGTATATAAAAACATGATTACAAGCATGAATTTGTTGGTGCCCTTACCCAATTCCTCAGCTGCCCATGCGCAAATTAATACTACCCATATAGTATATGTCTATTTAAGAAAATCAAATAAATTTTTAATATCAAATTACGAAAAATATTTTTTAGTTCATTTCAGGTTTTAATATACCGGAAAATATTATCATTCTCTTGTAAAGCATTTTTATAAAATATCACATTTTTTTGCTAATTAAATGGAGCCTAGATGATCAACAGCAAAATAGTGTATATTAATTCATAATTAACACCACCCCGAAAAGCTTAACTTCTCCGTATTGCCCTTACATCATGTGAAAATTTACACATACATTAACCAAAATCCCAACCCAATTATTCTCTTTTCTCCCTCTCCACCTTGTAGCCCCTCTTCAGCAGCTAGCCATCTCGCCCGTCGCTCTCCTTTGAGATGATCCTTGGCCAAGAACAACTTCAAGAATAGTGCGAAAATTAAAAATTGAGAATATATGTATATTTTGATGTATAAGTATACCTCAGCCTATTTATATGCTTTATTAAATAACTATTTTAAGATAATATCTCAATCAATATATGCACAATCAAATGGAGATATATATGCAATAGACACATAATCTTGAAAGATACGGATAATCAACATGAATATTGTAATTATCTCTAATAGTGAAAAATATCTTATGGAAATCCCTAATCATCTCTCATATCCCTCTTCAAAGTCAAGGTAACTAAGTTAGCTAAAGTTTGAAATCAAGTGAAATAGTATCATGAAAACATGTTTCTTCATGAAATTAACACCCAACGGATTTGAGGTGGGGTGGTGCGTGTGATTGCTACAAGCTTTTGTTGACGATGAGATTTCAATATATTGCTTGTCTGATGATGGTGAGTTTGGTGATGTCGTTGGCTTCTCGAAATGAGAAGTTAAGTCAAGAATCATAGGCTAACAAACATGCATCCTTTGCAGTCGACTTTGCTATTAGAGCCGAATTGCATGTGTCCTTTGTGGTCGACTTTTTTGTCAGAATAGCAACTAAACATATGCGGCCAATACGAATGGCGTGGCTATAGCAAGTTGAATACACCAGGCTTTGCCAAGCGAAAATGACCATGTAAAAGATGCATCTTTGTGGTGTCGAAATGTGGCCGATACGGATGGTGTGGCTATAGCAAGCTGAATACACCAGGCTTTGCTAAGCAAAAGTTACTATGCAAAGATGCATCTTCATGGCGCCGGAAATAAGCTTCATAACATGACCATTATGGATAGTTCAACCCAAGAACTTAAGCTAATAAGTAAATGAAGACAACATGAAATAAAAAGTATTTAGGACCCGTTGTTAAGCAATATGAGACATTATTTCGATACCCCTTCTCATGTGTAATTAGGATTACAAGTGGCATGTGGAACTTTGAATACACACATTCACATGGAATTTTGATCACACACATTCACTCAACAGATTTCGTGGGACCACTGCCAAATATTCTAAAAGTTTAGGTAGTGTTATGAAGGTATGTTTTAATATTTATATATTTTAACACTTGCCATCATGCATAGGTTAGTTTTTGGCCTAAGCTTAAAGTATGTATATATGTAATTGAAGATGGAGATAGGAGCCTGAAAAGATTTGAATTTTGGACCTTTTGCTCTGATATCATGTTAAAATTTGAGAATTTCTGTATATTCCAATGTTATATTAATGAAAAACACATTTGTCTATTTATATACTTTATTAAATAACCATTTTAAGATAACATCTTTATCAAAATATGCACTAGGGGTAATCAAAATAGATTGCTCAATCCGGGTAACACTCAAACAGGCCCGAGCCTGTCGATTTTGAGTAGTTCTAAGGAATGCTGGTCCAGTTCTCGGTTTCATGAAAATGGAACTAGTGATTTTTGGTCTGGTTCTTGGTTCGAGGGTGGGAACTGGACTGATCGGACAAGACGGCCAATATATATATTTTTATTTTCTTAAAAGAAACAAATAAACCCTAATTAGCCTTTACTCTTTCCTTCTCGCAACGCCTCGCTCTTTACTCTGGTCTTTCCTTCACACCTCGCTCTACATTCTTCGATCTCCTAGCTCCCGCTCGACTCTCAAATCTCACTTGACAACCAAATGTTGCTCTTCAATAGCTTGGTCTCCACTCTTCGGTCTCAAACCACCGCTCCCTCTAATGGAGAGTCCTTTATCAAGAAAGGCCCAATTTCTCTACATGTTTCGAGTTTCCTATTTCGCTCTTCACTCTTCGGTCTCTCGACTCTCACTTTCCATCAGGCTCTTTCGCTTTCACGGTCTCACTCTTCAGTCTTTCGTAATGCTCTAAATGAACCCTTGTAAAATGATGCTAAGAATTTAGCAGTTTAGCTTTTAAGTGTGAAGGCGGCCATATGTTTGTTTTGTACATATGAAGAGCTTGTGCTGGATCTCTAATTCACATGTCCCTTCCTTAGTAGGGCCTCTCATTGCAAGTATTCCATATTCATTTTGCATCCTTGAGGAAGAGGAGCACCGATGCCTATATCATTGTTTGGTCATTTGATCGTTATTAAGTGACTGGTTCCATAGAAACGGACCGATCAACTGGTCCTTGGTCTTGAAAACTAGGAATCGGTCCTCCCGGCTTGGTTCCCCATTCCTAGGCTAAATTAGACCAAACCAGAAACCGATCACTCCTAATATGCACAATGAAAAGGAGATATACATGCAATCTTGAGAGATATGGATAATTAACATGAAAGTCTAACCCAAGAACTTAAAATGATAGGTGAAGTGAGACAACATAAAATCAAGAGGTTTTAAGACTTGCTGTCAAGCTATATGAGACAATACTTTAGCACCCTCTTTTAAGTGCAAGCTGCATTACGACAACACATAGAATTTTGATGACGCGCATTCGCGAAAGGGCTAACACTACCTTTGACACCAAGTTAAGAAAGATTGAAAAATATCATCATTTCTATAACATAGGAAAATATCTTATAAAAATTCCATATTATCTTAAACACCAAGAGGACCACCTACTCTCTCTCTCTCTCTCTCTCTCTTCCCTTCTCCAGCTTAACTAGAATAAATTGTCAAATAAGCTCGCGTAATCAAGTCGATTCCACCCTAATATTCAAGATCCGGTACTCTTCTTGAGCTTAACTTGAATAAGTTGTCAAATAAGCTCGAGCTCGATTTTACTCACCTTGATTAGTCAATTAATATTAGTTGAATTTTGAATAATCTCGAACTCAAAGTAATTGAAGAGGTCATAGTGTATTCATATTAATGAGCGTACATGTATAATTAAAAATACAATTGTATGATCAGCACGAGCTAGACAGGTTAAGTATTCAAGCTAGGGCTCGTCTCCACTTAATTCAGGTTCTGAATCACGTGGAGCTTGAATGCTGATATAATTGGGCCTACTTGAACACCAAGTTGACTTGTGGACCCATGCCTGTGATTCTCGGGGCATTGCCAGTAGGTTAGGGATAGAAGCCACGGTGTACAGCTAATCTCCCGTTCCAGAAATCCCATTTCAAGCGCAAACTCTATTTGTCCTTTCTCTTTCTGGGCCTTCTGACTTCTGAAACATAAAACCTAAGTTTTGACTCTGACACATAAAACCTAAGTTAAAAGTAGCATTTTTCCAGGATAATCGCTGGGCATCTACTTCGTTTTCACGGCAGCATCTAAAGCAGTCGTCTCAGATCAAGGAGCAGGTCAGAGTTCATTTCATTTCATGCAAAAACTTTCCAGATTCGATATCGCACCACCATCTAAAACAATCGGGTTGTTTCGCTTCGACCATTGTACAGTCATGACGCGCATCTACAAGAAGAGGTTTCTTCTCCATCTCTTACTGTACGACAATAAGATTCACATGTAAGATGGAGAGACACGTGGTAGAGACAAAACAAACAAATGAGCCAGTGTTTTTCAAGAAAATATTGGGTGGTCCTGGACCACCCAATATTTTCTCAGTGTTTTTCAATTTGGTTTGTTTTTGGTCCTGGTCTCTGTAGACTTTGGTTTTTGCATTCGATTCGACGTACGTGAATGTGTTCACAGCCCCACATTTTCCATACGGTCTCGTTTTTCGAACTGTTTAGCGTTGAAAACGATTCTTTTTTATTTTCAGATTATTGGCACAAAAGTGTCCTCTCAGGTATGTTGTTAGTCCAATTTTGTTTGGGGAAAATTAGCAAAAAGTCCTAAATCTATTCTAAGTATGTCAGTCGACTCAATTCAGAAAATCGTTGACGTAGATGCTGATCGTACTAAGTGGTATGATTGGTGCTGATGTGTAATTTTTTCAAAATTTTTTAATTTTTTTTTTCTTTTCTATTTCCTAGGGATGCCCTGCCCCAAGTTGACTTCGCTGCAACGCCTTTGCCAGGCCAGATCTAGTGAAAGCGTGTTGGCCATCACATGCAGTAAGTCTTGAGAAAAAAAAAAAAAGAAGAGAAAAAGTAAAGAAAATAAAAGAAAAGAAAAATGAAAATTTCAAAAAATTATAAAAATTCAAAAGATTATTAAAAATTATTAAAAAATGCCAAAGTTAAGACTGACCGTCATCTATATTAGTGATTTCTAAAGCAAAGTTAACCCAATAAACTCAATTGACGAAAAATGTGAAAATATTTAAAATTCAATTTGTACAATTAAACTATTTAAGATTGAATTTGTATAATTACAATAGGGTTAGGACAATATCATCGTTTGTTTTGTTGCCTTCAAACCCTTTCAACTCATGCTCTTATGTATGATCAAATTCTTCCTTGACTCGGCATTAGCAACTTCAGTGGCTCGCTCATGTGGCAAAAATTGGCACATGATGCTCACATGGGACTCCACGTGGGAATGAGAAAGAGGTGTGACATAGATTATTTTGTAAATTGATGTGACATTTTGTGCGACAAAAGAATTTCTGCTTCATCTAAAAATTTAAGCTTTTAAACAATGAGTAGTGGCTTCACAAAATCTCTCCCATGCATTGGGGCCATGACCACCGCCCCCTCACCATCAGGTGGATGGGCGAGAGCCTGCAATTCTTGTCGAGATTAGCTGTGACCACAAAACGCCGAACATGCGTAGGGGCCGACTATCAAAGTTATATGATCCATCAACGTGAATACTACTTGGTTGGCTTGTGAAGCCATGTCTTCTGAGGTGCTCGTTGCACTACCGGTTAGGCTACGGACAACGGTGCCAGTGTACAACTACTCTCATGTTTTCCAAGTGCCATTTCCAATAGCAAACTTCGCTTTCTTCTGGTACATTTCACTTCTGAATTATGAAGGCTAGAGTTGGATTTGGACCGAGCTGCTAATTATCTTTCCCCTTCTCTTATTTTTGCAGAGTTGACGTTTCAACCGAAACTTAACGAGCTAAGAGTCGCATTACTTGGGGATGATCATTGCGCTTCATTTACAGGGCAGCAACGGAAAGTAGTTGTCTCAGCTCAAGGACCGGGTCCGAGTTCATTTCATCGTAGGCAAAACTTTCTACGTTTGATGTCGCACCACCAACTAAAACAATTGGGTTGTTTCGCTTCGAGCATTCTACGCCGTTCCTTGTTTTAGTGCCCTTGAATTAGAAAAGAAACAAGATGTGCGAATACATAAATAGGGAACCCCTATATCTCTTTGGTTGTATTCCCATATAGTCCGGGCAAATCTTCTTCCCTCAATCAAGATAGGGGTGTGATCAGTGGATCACGACAGAGCCCCGCGAGATGGAGGGATACTGTTCTGTTACGTGTTGGCGGTGGTATACCCAGAAAAGTGCAAACGACGTTAGGGACTTCCACACGTCGGAGAGCTACGACGGTATGTTTGTGGTCCTCGGTTATGGTTTTCAACGATTCCACGTAATTGATGGGGACAAATGCATTTGCAGCCACATGTTCTTCCCATGGTCTCAGTCTCTCTCCGGTTATTTACTATGTGAAACGATACAGACCGAAAAAAGAGAAAAATGTGGGAAACGATTCTCTTATCCTTTTCAAAGCAGTGACATATAAGTGCCACTTTCGTCCGGTCAATTGTTTTCACTATCCGTTTCATCTCTTAAACATTTTTATTATGTGTCATTCAAACTCAGAAAAATTATTCAAGAAGTCCAAAACCTATAGTATTTTTGCTAATTCAATTATAAACCTTTTCATATTTTGTCAATTGACTTCATCCGGTTAATTTTGGTAAAAAAATGTTGACATGAATGTCTCTTACATGGCACAACCGGTGTTAACATTGATATTTGAATTATTTATTTATTTATCCTTTTTATTCTTATGAAAAGTCCTCGAAAGTGGCAAATGAAATATTCAGAATGCATCACCATATATCTACTGTGACAAGGAGCTGGCCACATCGATCACAAACCTATACCTCACATCCGACTTCACAAGCCTTTCCATGGCTGTATTGATGTAGTCCATCCAGATTACCTCAACGTCCGCAGTGATGCCACGTTCCGCACAGAAGCGTAGCATCTCTTGAGTCTCTTTCATTCCTCCTATATCACTGCCACCCACAAGCTTGCGGCCTGAAAGAATTAACAAAGTCGGAATCATTGTAGTTTGATTCGGCGCCTTGCAGCTCGAGCATGACCATAAGCTGGAACTTCTAACATCTCCGGTGGTGAAGAATACAAGTCTATAGTGATTAAAACGTAAGTCTATAGCACCTTTTCAGCTCATGTGCGTTCGCTGGTAAAACTCAAAATTAATCTGTCGAAAGGAAGCTAAAGAGAAGAAAATAGAAGTTTGTTACGGAAGATGTTTCGTTTGGATAGCTGCAAGTAGGGTAAGCAAGTCAAGCTGCTCGTGAGCTACTCAAGCTTGACACATAGAACACTCGAACTCAGCTAGATCATTCTCGAGTTCAAGTAGCTCGAGTACTTAACCAGTCAAGCTTGAGTTTAGAGACACTCAACTCAGACTAATCAAGTAATTGAACTGCTATATATTTAGGGATAGTTATACATCTGTAGATACTATAAAGAAGCACGTAATATTTTTATCTGTTTCCATCGTATTCTCAGAATTAGAGATCAAGTTCATGCTTAACTTGAGCATAGACTAAAATTCAGCAACAAGTGAATTTGAGCTCGAGCTCGAGCTTATATAAAGCTTAATCAAGTTGATTTCCACTTTGAGAAATCATACTTGACCAGTTGTGCTCAAATTTGCTATTGCAGATATAATCAACTAAAAAACAGAAACTTCTCTGTTACACTGAGAGAGAAGGAATGAAGCAGAACATTGAACTTCATACATCGTTAATAAAAAAAAAAACTGTCTAGTACAAGCTAAATAAGAACCTGTTTTGAAACCGCACACAAACGTGCAAAACATAACTGCACACAAACATGCAAAACATAAACGCACACAAATGTCTTGTTCCACTTCCTAGAAAATAGCTAACAAACCAACTGCATAATAAATAAACTTGACTGAATAAAAAAAAAAAAAAAAAAAAAAAAAAAAAAAACGACAGAACATCAGCAGCACTGAGACACATCTCCAACAAACTCCTCCTTGGATCAGTTGCTGCTGCAAACTCTTATTTTCTCTCTTAACAGCTCAAATCTTCCAGCCTGAAGTGGCTTTGTGAACATGTCTGCAAGCTGATCTTCAGATCTGCAATAGACCAACTTAACTTCACCACTTTGTTGCACCTCATGTAGAAAGAAAAATTTGACTTTGAAATGCTTGGTTTTGCCATGGAAAACTGGATTCTGTGATATTGCTAAAGCAGCTTGATTGTCCACATTAACTTCAATGCAATCACTAGAATTCAACTACAAATCCTTCATTATCTTCTTCAGCCACAAAACTTGATTTGCAGTTGTAGTAGCTGTTATAAACTCAGCCTCTGTAGTGGACTGAGCTACAATCTCCTGTTTCTTGGAACACTAGGAGAAACAAGCGGAACCAAGAGTGAAGCAGTACCTAGATGTACTTTTTATGTCATCCATTGAGCCAGCCCAGTCACTATCAGAAAATCCTTGTAACTTAAACTTCTGACATTTCCTAAATTTCACACTAAAGAACAACGTTCCTTTGAGGTATCTCAAGACCCTTTTTGCAGCAACCAAATGTAACTAACTAGGATTACTCATGAACCTGGATAGAACACTTACATCAAATAGAATATCTGATCTAGTTGCTGTAAGATACATGAGACATCCAATCAAACTTCTATACATAGAAGCATCTACTGCATCTGTTTCATTCTTCTGCAGCTTCTTCTTAGCAGCCATAGGAGTGCTTACACTTCGATAATCTTCCATCTGAAACTTCTTCAGAATTTCCTTCATGTATTTTTTTCTGGCAGATAAAGATCTCATGTGAAGCTTGTTTGACTTATAGATCCAAAAAGTAAGCCATCTTTCCCAAGTTTGACATCTCAAAACATGCAAACAGATCTTGCTTCACTCTCTCTATCAGTTTCACATCATTCCCTGTCACCAATAAATCATCTACATAGAGTGACAGAATTACAACACAGTGATTCACCCTCTTGACATAAAGAGTGAACTCACTCAAGCTTCTTACAAAGCCAAAATCCTACAAATATCGATCTATCTTCCCATACCAAGCTCTTGGAGCCTGCTTCAGTCCATATAAAGCTTTCCTTAATTTGTATACCTTCTCTTTTTGCCTTTTGATATTGAAGCCTTCAGGTTGTTCAACAAAAATCTCCTCCTCAAGCTCTCCATTCAGAAATGTAGACTTGACATCTAATTGAAATATATGCCATCTTTTCTCTGCTGCAACAACTAGTAGTAGCCTGATTGTATCAAGCCTTGTAACAGGACCAAATGTTTCAGAATAGTCTACTCCCCATATTTGCGCATAGCCTTTCACAACCAGTCTGGCTTTGTGTTTATTGACAGAACCATCAGGATTAAGTTTTGTTCTGAGCACCCACTTAACTCCAATCACATTCTTATCAGGTGGTCTGTCAACAAGCTTCCATGTGTGGTTTTTCTGAATCATTGCAAACTCCTCCTGCATTGTTGCAATCCACCTCTAATCCTCCTTAGCTTCCACAAAGTTAGATGGTTCAACCACTACCACATTACTTCTTTCATAGATTTCAGCAACTGACCTTGTGCCTCTTATTGGCAAATCATCCATACTATCTTCCAATCCATCCACAACTTCATCAACCTCTACAATTGTTGCAGGTTGTTGTTTTGCAAATTGCTGTTGTTCTGCATTCTTTTCTTCCATCCAATTCCACTCATCTTCCTTTAGAAAAACAACATCCCTGCTCACAGACACCTTCCCTGTCATAGGGTGAAAAATCCTATAAGCATTTGATTGAAGACTGTACCCAACAAAAATTCCTAGCTCAGTTCTTTTATCTAGCTGATTATAACACAAACAACCAAAAACCTTTAAATTCTTCACAGAAGGTTTAACACCATACTAGACTTTAAAAGGTGTTGACCTCTCTAAGGCCTCTGTGGGCAATATGTTCAACAAGAACACTGTAGTATTAGCTGCCTCAACCTAGAACCTCTTAGGTAACATCTTCTCCTGCATCATACATCTGGCCATCTCCATAATGCTTCTGTTTTTCCTCTCACTAACCTCATTCTATTGAGGTGAATAGGGAGCAGTGAACTGCTGCACAATGCCTACTTGCTCACAATTTAACTTAAACTTATGAGCAGTATACTTAGAACCATTGTTAGACCTAAGCATTTTAATTTTCTTCCCACTTTGATTGTCAACTAAGGCTTTGAACTTCATAAATACATCAGCAACTTTAGATTTGGCTTGCAGAAAATAAATCCAACTCATTCTAGTCATGTCATCAGTAAAAGTAATGAAATTCCTGCTACCATTGAGAGATGACTCAGACATAGGTCCACATAAATCTGTGTGGACTAATTGCAGCTTCTCACATGCTCTCCAACCTCCTCCTTTGAAAGGAAATCTGGCTTGCTTGCTAAGAAGACAAGTTTTGCACTATGGAAATTCCTCCTCCAAACTTGGCAAGTCATCTGCCAAGCTATTCCTCTGCATAAACAACATGTTCTTTCTGTGAACATGCCCAAGCCTTTTATGCCATAGCTCTGCATTTTCTTCTTTGCACTTTAAAGCCATTTGTTGCATCTCTTGTGGCTTGAACATGAAGCTCTTGTCCCTCATTGGCATTCTTAGCACTTCTTTGCTATCTGCATTATCAATAAGACATTCATTCCCTTCAAACTTCACCTTATAGCCCTTCTCAACTAATTGACCAACACTTAATAGATTCTGGTCAACTTTGGGCACAAAGAGAACATCATTGATCAGCTTCACCTCCTGATTTCTTTCAATAGCCATTGTACCCTTCCCTTGCACTTCAATATACTGTCCATTGCCAATTCTAACTCTGGACCTGATTGACCTGTCTAGATTCCTAAACAACTTCAAATTGTCAGTCATATGATTGGTACAGCCACTATCCACCAGCCATGCATCATTCTCAACAGAAGAGCCAGAATAGGAAGCTACAAACAAGTGTTCTTCCTCGATCTCATTCACTGCTACCTGTGCTTCTCCTACTTGCTGATAATTTTTCTCTTTGCAGATCGCTTCCATGTGACCAAACTTGTAACATCTTATGCACTTAGTATTAGGCTTCCTCCAACATCTAAAGGACTGATGATTAGTTCCACTACAGTATTGATAAGGCTTCTTGTTCTTCTTC
This sequence comes from Eucalyptus brandiana, assembly GCA_014182725.1. Taxonomy (NCBI): domain Eukaryota; kingdom Viridiplantae; phylum Streptophyta; class Magnoliopsida; order Myrtales; family Myrtaceae; genus Eucalyptus; species Eucalyptus brandiana. The sequence goes on from CM024675.1 coordinate 65,999,684, forward strand.
CATTTGCCAGATCCACTAGAATTTCCTTCTTTTGCTATAAACTTTGAGTCACCAGCATTTCCTTTGGACTGATTCCATTTCTTCCCTTTGCCTCCATCATTGGACTTCACTCTAGCTTGCAGCACACCCTCTACAGGCTCTTCTCTTCTCATCAATCTTCTAGGCTCATGTGCCTGCAGAGCATTTAACAATTTTGCAAGCTTTATGTCAGCTAAGTCTCTTGTATTTTCCAGAGAAGCTATGGTGGCTTCAAACTTCTCTGGAAGAGACACCATGATCTTTTGAACCAGCCTTTCATCCTTCAAGTCAGTCCCTAAGGCTCTAATTTTTTCAACTATCTCAATCAGCCTATCAGAATATTCCTTTACTGACTCTGAATCATTCATCTGCTGTCTCTCAAACTCCCTCAAGAGATTCATCACCTTCATGCTCCTTATCTTCTCATCTCCCTCGTGTTCATCCTTCAAGAAATCCCATATTGCCTTTGCACAATCACATCTCATGATCCTTGTGAAAATAGGGGGTGAGACAGCAGCATATAGGCAAGACTTTGCCTTGGCCTTCATTGTGATTCTCTTTTTATGATACTTTATATGATTCAAGGTTGGATTGTTTGGAAGTGGAGCAACCTCATAATCATTCTCCACAGCCTCTCATAGATCATGACCCTCTAAGAGTGTTGTCATCTTGACAGCCCAAGCTTGATAATTTTCCCCAGTAAAGACTGAAGCAACCATTGCAGAGAATCCACTCGATCCTGCCTCCATCAGCCTTTTTCTTTGCAAATTGGAAGCAGTCTTCACTCACTTACCCTCACTTCATAGTCCCTTAAGATCCCACAGAAGTTCTGATATCACTATTATTGCATATATAATCAACTAAAAAACAGAAACTTCTCTGTTACACTAAGAGAGAAGGAATAAAGCAGAACATTGAACTTCATACATCGTTAATAAAAAAAAAAACTGTCTAGTACAAGCTAAATAAGAACCTTTTTTGAAACTGCACACAAACGTGCAAAACATAACTGCACACTAACGTGCAAAACATAATCGCACACAAACGTCTTGTTCCACTTCCTAGAAAATAGCTAACAAACCAACTGCATAATAAATAAACTTGACTGAATAAAAAAAAAACAAAGAAAAATGACAGAACATCAGCAGCACTGAGACACATCTCCAACAAAATTGAGTATCAAGCAATGGACAATCGAGTTGAGTTGAGCTCTAGAATTAAAATATTTTGACTTGACTCAAATTTGCAATTCCATTTAAACAGTCCAACCACCCACTCAGTGCAGCACTAGTTTATCCCTTACCTACAAGCAAGTTAAAGATAGGCAGCTCTATGGGCTTATCAGGCAATCCCATAGTAATAAGTAGGGGTGAGCGGTTCCCGGTTCCGGTTCGGTTCCGTCCGGAACCTGGAACCTACCCTCGGGTACAGGTTCCTCAATTTTTGGAACCTGAAACCTACCCGTCAGAATCGGGAACCTGGAACCTACCCTGTCACGACGGTTACGGATCGGTTCCGTTTCCAACAAAGTTCTTTTTTTTCTTTTTTTCTTTTTTGTTTCATTTTCGTAATGGGGGCGAATATTCGGAAGCCAAACGTTGGCCCTTCATTTTCAGTTCCTGCCAATACACAGCAATGTGAATATTTTACATCCAAATAGACAACTAAATTCAAAATTTTCAGTTCCAGTTCGTCTCCGAGCGGCGTCTTGCCCTTGTTTGACGGCTTCAAGCTCGCGTCGTTGAGCCCGACCCACTTCGTCCAAGTCCTCCACTACGCCTTACGATCCGTGAGGCACTTCGGGAAAGCCATGGCTCGCGAGATGGAGGCGGCGAACTGGAACCTCGACGAGGCCATCCGACTCATCGAGTTGCGAGCGAGGTTCGCGAAGCCCGGCCACCGGCACTTTGCCATCGAATTGTTCGCGGCCAGATCGATCTTCGAGGGCTTCAACTTCCCCAACTTCACGCTCGCGAATGAGTCGTCGTCCATCGAGGAGCGCACTCCCCAAGGCTTCTTCGACTAGTTCAAGAAGCTCAAGTCCGTCAGCCCCCGAGCTTCATTGCGCGGAACCTGGGCTCACCGTTGGCCAGGTTCGCCAAGGTGCACTCGAAGCATAAGATTCTCACGCTACATTCAGGAGGCCTTGTAAAAGAAACAGCGTGCCAATCAACTATTCAACCCAATGGAACCAGTAAACCCCAACAGAATCGAGTAACAATGCATCTTTCTGCAATCTTCATTTTTCCAAATTTTGAAATGAAGGTTGAGCAACTGTCAGTGTTGCTCATAGCAATCTGTCACTTGAGCAAAAATGCGGAGGAAAACATACCGTCTTGTCGAGCTTGAGAACTCGTAGAGCTTGCCCCTCGGGAAGACGATGATGAGTGCAACCTCGGCGTCGCAGAGGACGGAGAGCTCGAAGGCCTTCTTCAGCAGCGCAGGAACTCGTGTTGTTCTCTATCCTCTACATCTGCGTCTTCCCCCTCACCATTTCCCCCCTCCCTCTCTCTGTCTCGCTCTCTCAAGCCACAAAAAACAAGAAAGAGATCGGAAGAAGAAGAAGAAGAAGAGCGGGAACTGATCGACGGCGACGAGCGCTCGATCGAAGCTCCGAATCGGAGTGGCCATGGAACGGAGGGCGTCGCGCGGATCAGGTCCCGGAAAGCAGGAGATTGGAGACAGCGCCGGGAGGAGGCGCTCGTTGAGAAAGAAACGGAGGATTCTAGAGAGAGAGAGAGCAATCCAAGAAACCCTAGGCGATTCGGAACCGGAACCGGAAAGAGAAGAGAGGGAGAGAGAAGAAAAGAAAAAGTTGGGGGCAAGAAGTGACGTGACGAGGGAAAAGGGGAGAAAAGAAAGAGAGAGAAAAAGAAAAAGGGAAGGGGGAAGTATCCGCAGAGGGGGGAAATCATGTGGGCGGGAGGAGGGGGGAAGAAGCTAGGGTTTTTTTTTTTTTTTGAATAATGACCGGTTCGGTTCCGGTTCCGGTTCCGATTCCCATAAGAACCGGAACCGGAACCGGAACTCCCGGTTCCTAGAAAAAGGAACCGGGAACCGGAACCGGTCCCTTGGAACCGGAACCGAACCGGACCCTCCTCCGGTTCGGTTCCGGTTCCCGGTAACCCGGGAACCGCGCTCACCCCTAGTAATAAGTTTGCCATCAAGCTTGAGCAGACTAAGCAATGGAAGAAGAGGGTGCACAGCAGAAACCGTGTCAATAATGTGGTCCACGGTTCCCAAAGCTGCCATCAATAAGCAAGTAATTCCATTAGGAGAATCTAAGGTATCCCATAGTACAGTTCCTTGCCCCCTAGTTTGAATGATTTGATGAGGCTTTAACTTGAAAAAACAGGAGAAGAAAATTTCAGATCTTAAGCATTAACGAACGTACCCAGGAACAACAGGGTAAGTTGTGAACCTCCATTCATTCTTGGCCTCGTGAAGGTCAGACTGACAAAACCCACAGAAGAGGGTTTTAAAGGTGACATCTTCATCACCATTTTCCTTGCAAAACAGTAAATACAGTGTCAGACATGCACGTCAAATGCATTGCATCGCTCACTTCGAGAGGCAGACTCTCTATTTGTACGTTCAAAAACGTTGTTTTGTTCTGAAGTTTAGTTGAAACTGTTCTCCACCACATTAGCTCATCAGAAGAACTACATCCGCATAAATATCAGCGGCCCCAACTGAATTCCAAAATGAGATGGTAAAGAAAAAACACTGATCCAGGTATGAGAGAGAAGTCAAAGAGGTTTCCACAACGATAGAAAACCCACCCTGTAAAAGTTATAGCTGTCATCTCACTACTGAGAACATCATCTCAAAATTAAGATTTTTGAAAAAGGAAATCAACTCAAATTTCTTTGTTGTTTCCCTGAGATCAATTGTGTACCTTTCAACTTTCCTCTTCCTCTTTTTTCATCCCTATAACCTTTTCCTTTTCTGGACAAAACCATTACCTCAACCCATGTGTTATTTTGCCATCCTCTGGTGATCCATTAGAGACTAGCGGTGAGCATGGTTTCAAGGAAGAACGTGAAACCTGAGAATCGGACAATTAGGAACTTGTAGGTTCCCGGTTCCAAGGTATACAGAGTAGATTTCAAGTTCCAAAATATGAAGATTCTGTTTTGACGGCTAAGTTTCAGGCATTTAGTTGGAGAAACTTGAAATTAAAACATGTAATTTGTGACCTAAAACCTAGAACAAGTTTTAATGTTTTTCTTGGTTTATGTCTTCATGTGATCTTACGATATTTCATACGGTTCGATAATGAATATATAATCTAAAAGCTCTAATATTTCATACGGTTCGATAATGAATATATAATCTAAAAGCTCTAATTTGAGATTCAAATTTTATGACTGAGACTTTTATTTCATTACTGTTCATATTTTATGTGTCTTTATGGTTGGTGAATTATAGTAGCAAGTGATGGTCATTAAAGGTTTTAATTCACATCAATCATTCGATTAATAATATAGGTGGAACTTAGGTAGATCTTGAAACTGACATTGGAACTTACGATAGGGTAGGTTTCAAGTTTTAGGGTATGCAGGGTAGGTTTCAGGTTCTAAAAAATGAAGAATATATTTTAATGGGTAGGTTCAAGTTCTAAATGGAACTTGTAGGGAACCTGAAATTTGGAACCATTCACCTTTATCGAAGACTAGTCTAAAACTAGAAACAGAGTGAAACCTCATGTTCAATTATTGAAATAGAACTTTCATCCCCATGTCCATGACTAATCATTGGCTATAAGCCCAAGCATAAGAAAGCATACGTCCTTCTCAGTTTATTCAGAAAGAAACAACCTAATCTACTTGGTCAACAAAACGACGTGCAGACCTCTCAAGTGCCATAACTTTGGCCAAAGGGATACTTAAGTGCCATAACTTACGAAAAGTACACTTAAGTGTCAAAATCGGAGTAAAATGGATCACTTGAGTGCCATTCCGGCCAAAATCCGGCCAAAACACCAACGTGGCATTTTTCCAATGCGCGCCAAAACGACGCCGTTTTGCACGGCGATGTGGCCAAAACGGCGTCGTTTTGGATTGACGTAGAAAAAAAATAAATAAAAATTAATTAAATTAAATTGTAAATTAAATTTAGTTAAAATATTAAAAATTAATAATTTTAAAATTAAATTTAGTCAAAATAATTAAAAAAATTTAAAAAAATTAAAAAAAAAAAAAAAGCAACGGGCGGGAGGCGGCCGAGGGATAAGCCCTCAGCCGCCGCCGCCGGAAAGGTCGGCGACGGTGGGGGAGGGTCGGCGGGGTTGCCGTGCCCCGGCCGGGGTCGGCGACGGTGGGGGAGGGTCGGCGGGGTTGCCGGCCCCGGCCGGGGGTCGGCGACCTCGGCCGACGGCCGTGAGCCCTCGCCGTTGGATCAGGTGAGGGCCGCGAGCCCTCGCCACCGGATCTGGGGGCTCGCGGCCCTCGCCCGGATCCGGCGAGGGCTCGCGAGCCCTCGCCGGGTCGCCGGGCCCCGGCCGGGTCGGCAACCCCGGCCGGCCGGCCGGCGGCGAGGGCTCGCGAGCCCTCGCCGCCGGCCTGGCCGGGGTTGTCGACCCCGGCCGACCGGCGGCGAGGGCTCGCGAGCCCTCGCCGCCGGATCCGGGCGAGGGCCGTGAGCCCTCGCGGCCGGATCTGGGGGCTCGCGGCCCTCGCCCCGGATCCGGCGAGGGCTCGCGAGCCCTCGCCGCCGGTCGGCCGGGTCGCCGGCCCTTGGCCAGGGCCCGGTGACCCCGGCCGACCCTCCCCGCCGCCGTCGCCGGCCCTTCCGGCGGCGGCGGGGGGCGGCGGCGGCGCTAAGGGCTCTCGCCGCCTCCCCCCGTTCCCCTTTTTTTTTTTTTTTTTTTTTTTTAAGTTTTTAAAGTTTTTAAAATTATTATTTTTTAAAATATTTTAACTAAATTTAATTTTAAAATTATTAATTTTAAAAATATTTTAACTAAATTTAATTTTAAAAATATTTTAACTAAATTTAATTTTAAAATTATTATTTTCAAATATTTTAACTAAATTTAATTTTAAATTAAATTAAATTAATTTTTTAATTTTTTTTTTTTTTTTAACGACGCCGTTTTGGCCACATTAGCGTGCAAAAAACGACGTCGTTTTGGATGCACTTCGCCGGAAAACGCCACGTTGGCGTTTTGGCGGACTTTGGCGGAGTGGCGGCACTCAAGTGATCCGTTTTTCTTCGAATGTGGCGACTTAAGTGTACCTTTCGTAAGTTATGGCACTTAAGTGTCCATTTGGTCAAAATTATGGCACTTGAAGCGTTCTTTTGCCTCAACAAAACGTAATCTACTTTATTGCACTATAGAGATATGATGAAAACGACAGGAAGCTGTGGTACCCCCCTGATTTGGAGACCTATCGTATTATTTAATCAATACACGGCCAAAAGTAGAACTCCAAGCATGCTGTTATCAGAATATTCATTCTCGAATGCTCCCATGCTCGTAGTCGAAGCGTTATCGCTAGCTAGGTAGGTGCCTCCGAGAGAAATGGAAGGGCAAGAGAAGGCCAGACTTATCTTGGGCGGCCCAACGACGGCCTCGTTGGCCTTGTGAGGATGCTCTTGAACCGGTGATTCCGCCATTACTTGCCTCTAAAATACTCGTGCAACTTTTTTTGACAGACTGTTTTTTATGTATACCATTACTAAAAAGCAGTTGGAATTAGAATGAAGAGTGCACCAGCAATAAATGCGAGAATAATTACATGCCTAATCTTATTGTGTTAATCTTATTGTGTTTTTCTTTTTATTTGGCGATAACTCTTTATTTCCATATGGCAATAACTCGAGATTTGTTTCCATACAGGTGATAAATCTTTCAGAGATGATTAACACCCTGATGATATTAATGGATTGATATCATGAATAACAATATATGAGCCATCAAATCAATTCATCGCCATGCTCGTATATACTGAATTGATTCATCACATAAAGAGAGAACCCCTACATCTCTTTGGTTGTTTTCACAGATCGTCCGGGCAAATCTTCTTCCCTTAATCAAGATAGGGGTGTGATCAGTGGATCACGATAGAGCCCCGCGAGATGGAGGGATCTGCTGTCTGTTTCGTGTTGGCGGTGATATACCCAGAAAAGTGCTATCGAGGTTAGGGACTTCCACACGTCGGAGAGCGACGACGGTACGTTTGTGGTCCTCGGTTGAGGTTTTAAACGACTCTACGTACGTGATGGGGACAAATGCATTTGCAGCCACATGTTCTTCCTATGGTCTCAATCTCTCTCGAGCTATTTACTATGTGAAACGATACAGACCAAAGAAAGAAAAAAAAAATGTGGGAAACGAACCTTTTACACTTTCCAAAGCAGTGACGTATACGCACTTTCATCCCGTCAGTTGTTTTCACTGTCTGTTTTCATCTCTTAAACGTTTTTATCATGTGTCATTTAAACTCGGAAAAATTATTCAAAAAAACCTAAATTTATAGCACATTCGCCAATTCGATCATAAACATTTTCACATTTTGCCAATTGAGTTTATCTGATCAATTTTGGCTGAACAGCCTCAACGTGGATGTCCGCCGTCCCCCACGTGGCATGGCGAGTGTTGAGTATTTTCGAATTATTTATTTATTTATTCATCCTTTTTAATCTAATGAAAAGTCCTCAAAAGTGGCAAATGAAATATCCAGAACGTGTCACCATATATCTACTGTGACAAGGAGCTGGCCACATCGATCACAAACCTGTGCCTCACATCAGACTTCGCAAGCCTTTCCATGGCTGTATTGATGTAGTCCATCCGGATTACCTCAACGTCCGCAGTGATACCATGTTCCGCACAGAAGTCTAGCAACTGCTGAGTCTCTTTCATTCCTCCTATATCACTGCCGCCCACAAGCTTGCCGCCTGAAAGAATTAACAAAGTCGGAATCATTGTAGTTTGGTTCAGCAACTTGCAATTCGAGCATGACCATAAGCTGGAACTTCTAATATCTCCGGCGGTGAAAAATATAAGTCTACACTGATTAAAACATAAGTCTATAGCACCTTTTCAGCTCATACGCATTCGTTGGTAAAACTCAAAATTAATCTATCGAAAGGAAGCCAAAGAGAAAAGAAAATAGAAGTTCGTTACACAAGAATGTTTTGTTTGGATAGCTGCAAGTAGGGTATAAGCAAGTCAAGCTACTCGTGAGCTACTCAAGCTTGACACATAGAACACTCGGACTCAGCTAGATCATTCTCGAGTTCGAGTAGCTCGAGTGCTTAACCAGTCAAGCTTGAGTTTAGAGACACTCAACTTGAACTAATCAAGTAATTGAACTTCTATATATTTAAGGATAGTTATGCATCTGTAGATACTATAAAGAAGCATGTAATATTTTTATCTGTTTTTATCATATTCTCAGAATTAGAGATCAAGTTTGTGCTTAACTCGAGCACAGACTAAAATTCAGCCTTAACAAGTGAATTTGAGTTTGGACAATGTCGAGTCGAGCTCCAAAATTAAAATATTTTGACTTGACTCAAATTTGCAATTCCATTTAAACAATTCGACCACCCACTCAATGCAGCACTAGTTTATCCCTTACCTACAACCAAGGGAAAGATGGGCAGCTCTAGGGGCTTATCAGGCAATCCCACAGTAACAAGTTTGGCATTAAGCTTGAGCGGACTAAGCAATGGAAGAAGAGGGTGCACAGCAGAAACTGTGTCAATAATGTCGTCTATGGTTCCCAAAGCTGGCTGCAAGAAGCAAGTAATTCCATCAGGAGAATTTAAGGTACTCTAGTCTCTGCATAACTGACTTAGTAATCCCCTTCTATTCGGGTATATCTACACTATGTCATCTCCAGCTTTTGATGGAATATTGGTGAGACCGTGCATCTCTATTCCCGCATCACAAAATTTTTGAATAGCGTCCCTAGAAGAGAATCGCAGGACTGAATATAGCAATGATTGACATGCTAGTCCTCCTACCAGTAGAAAAGTACTAGTTACTGTTTCCAAACTTCACTCACCTTCATTACTGTAAGGTCACTGTTTACAGCACCGAGTCTTTCAATCGCCTTAGCTTCCTTTTTGGAAGAGGAACTAATAACAGTGACTTTTAGTCCAAATGCCTTGCCCATTCACGGCCACATTGTTGGAAATTATATCCAGAGAAGACACACTGGTTGTTGTAATCAGAACATCAATATAAAGAAGACGATAACAGCTATATAATATTCTTCTTTTTATGTAAACTTACAACTCTTGGAGAAGAATAAAATAAGATATCATTGAAAAATAACATAAAATTGGAGGTGAGGTACGGATAACCGAATCTCCTTAAGGCGATTAGTTCACGCCAATAGTGCTCCGCAAATTCACGAACTATGCCTCCCAAGATACAACACCTCGAACCCGTTTGGATTAGCACTATGCAAACAGGACTCGTCGAACCGTTCAATTGAACCAGCACACTCAGAAAAATCAAAAGAGTAAAAGAGGACATCAAAGCTCTTTTTTTGGAATCGAATCGGGAAAACCAAAAACCCCCATGAAGCTCTATGCTCATATCTATTTATAGAGCTTTTTAGTTCATGTACTAAAGAGATACATGGATTAAATAGACGCGTGTATCCACGAGATTCATGAATAAAGAGATACGTGAATCCAAGAGATTCATGTATCCAAAGATACGTGAATTCAAGAGATTCATGAACTCAATAAATACATGAACTAAACGATACATGAATCTAGGAAATTCATGAATTCAATAGATACGTGAACATAAAAGTATAGGAAATTCCTGAATCCAAAAAGAGATACGTGAATAGAAAAACGTATCTTAATTTATTGGCTTCCGTTGATCCATTAACCATAATTATAACCATAATTACAACAATCCCCCACATTAATGGATCAACAAAATATTTTTGACTCGAAGGAATCTGAGCATGCCTGTTGAAATAAACCGCATCAAGATAGGTAGCTTTCGCTTTGAAACTTCTTTAGTGAAAGCTTATCGGACTTACTTAACTAGTCGATGGACTAAGCCTTGAATCGCCAGTTGTTTGTGTAAGCCTAGACAATAAACCTCACAAGGAGTATTTCCAATTCAAGATTGGTTCTCGGTTGTGTTCGTTCTTTCGACCCTGAACCTCTCGGATTCATGCGTGCTTTAGAAAATCTAGCCTTTAAAGATTTTCATAGAATCGGCCAGCTCCACGCATATAGGTGCATTCCTATTAAAGATATCCTACCATATCTTACTTGGATGTTATATTCCAAGTTATAGGAATCATTAAACGCATAGCGTACCCTTAATAACGCTGTAGGAAAGCACTGTTGCATCATAGGAATAGGAGACAGTGCTTACACTAGAGTTTCCAGAATTTGCGTTGTCCTATTGAACCTAGACCATGGGATCTCCAATCGCATAGGTTAGGTTTCCACCACTGAATCTCTTTATTGGGTTAAGGCTCTTAAACCCATTCCCCTCGATGCGCAGTTTATATGCTCTTTCGACAAACCTTTTGTCAGCGGATCCGCAATATTTTCCTTTGACTTTATAAAGTCTAAAAAATGATTCAATTTGAGAGCAACTACTTACGGTATTGTGTCTACGACAAATGTGTCTAGACTTACCGTTATAAATCACATTATGCACCCTCACACTTTTAGAAAATTGTAGGAGAGCAACTTTTCATTCCATAACTCATATAGAGTTTTACCTGTCTCTTGCGGGGTATTTTATTAAGAATAAAATTTGCAGTTAAAACTACCTCCCCCCACAAGTTCTGAGGTAAACCTGAACTCAAAAGCATGGCGTTAGCCATCTCCTTTAGTGTCATGTTCAATCATTCGGCAACTCCATTTTGTTGTGGAGTATAAGGTGCAGTCGTTTGGAGAATTATTCCAAAGCTAGCACAAAACTCTTTGAAATTGATTGAACTATATTCTCCTCCTCTATCCTGAGGCATCTTCAAGGCACATCTCCTTCCGTTTGTGCTTCAAATAATTTTGAAGTCTGACCAGCCCGGAGGCAATTTCCCAATCATAGCTGCCACTCGGAATGATTCACTAAGCATCATTCTCTCAGCCGAGATGTTACTCAGAATTAATTGTAATTCTTGGATCTGACTCATGACAGATTTAGAATCCACCATCTTGTAGTCCAAGAATTTGGCAACCACAAATTTCTTGGTGCCAGCGTTCTCAGTTTTATATTTCTTCTCTAAGGACTCCCATAACTGTTTAACATATTCAATATTACAATAAACGTTATATAGAGAATTCATTAAACAGTTAAGAATATAATTTCGGCATAAGAAGTCCCCATGCTTCCAAGCCTCCAACACACCGAGCGTCGTGACATCTTGCTCATTTGGACTAATTATCGAACACACATTCGATAAATATTTCGTCAAATTGAGCATGGTCAGATAGAAGTACATCTTCTGCTGCCACTGTTTAAAACCCACTCCGGTGAATTTCTCCGGTTTCTCATTAGTTGTAACTGGAGGTGTTGCCATCACGGTAGGCAAGGTTCGTTGAACCATCCCTCCAGAAACGAAGCCAAAGGCCATTTGGCCTATACTGTTCTAAAAAACAGTCCGGGGCATACCAGTCGTATGACTTGTACCCACACCACCAAAATTGGTGTTGGCCCAAGGGCCCGTAGCATTGACTGCTACAAATTTAGACTCTAAGGGTTGAACATCTTCCATAGCAACGATCGAATCAACCATAGGAACATCTCCTGAAATATTCGGGACATTGAAAGGCACTTGATTGTTTTCAGCCATCTCAATAATCTGACAAGAACAACAAACAATGAGTGATATAATCGCCTTAAGATTGTTGGAAATTATATCCAGAGAAGACACACTGGTTGTTGTAATCAGAACATCAATATAAAGAAGACGATAACAGCTATATAATATTCTTCTTTTTATGTAAACTTACAACTCTTGGAGAAGAATAAAATAAGATATCATTGAAAAATAACATAAAATTGGAGGTGAGGTACGGATAACCGAATCTCCTTAAGGCGATTAGTTCCTGCCAATAGTGCTCCGCAAATTCACGAACTATGCCTCCCAAGATACAACACCTCGAACCTGTTTGGATTAGCACTATGCAAACAGGACTCTGTCGAACCGTTCAATTGAACCAGCACACTCAGAAAAATCAAAAGAGTAAAAGAGGACATCAAAGCTCTTTTTTTGGAATCGAATCGGGAAAACCAAAAACCCCCATGAAGCTCTATGCTCATATCTATTTATAGAGCTTTTTAGTTCATGTACTAAAGAGATACATGGATTAAATAGACGCGTGTATCCACGAGATTCATGAATAAAGAGATACGTGAATCCAAGAGATTCATGTATCCAAAGATACGTGAATTCAAGAGATTCATGAACTCAATAAATACATGAACTAAACGATACATGAATCTAGGAAATTTATGAATTCAATAGATACGTGAACATAAAAGTATAGGAAATTCCTGAATCCAAAAAGAGATACGTGAATAGAAAAAACGTATCTTAATTTATTGGCTTCCGTTGATCCATTAACCATAATTATAACCATAATTACAACACACATGACCAAGTCCACCAAGTCCAGCCACATTCAAATGCTTGCTCTGTCGTGCCATGGTATTTCATCGGGCTATACACCGTGATTCCAGCCCATAATAGTGGCGCACCATCTCCGACGGTTACTTGTCAGGGAAACAAAGCACATAATGCTCATCTACGACCATCATATCAGAGTAACACCATATGTTTTTGTTCCATCTGTCTAATGGGAATTATAGGTAACTATAGTCTGGGGGCAGTAGTTTTCCCGATCTTGCTGGCAGATCTCACATTTTTTGCAGGAGCCCACTACGACCCCGACACCTACTTGCTCACCCACTTTGGATTACTTCACATTGCTCCCCACTTTAAACACAGTTCCAACGATATCATGCCCGTAGACAGACAAGTAGAACAGTTAACTGAGTGTACAAGCTCATTGCACGCTTGCAATACTTCAATTGAGATCAACTTTTTAACTAACTGTCGATATTGATATAACGAATGCTAGTCAGTCTCTCAATTTCATTTTACATCTCGACAAATAGAGACAAAAAAGGTTGCAAAAACACCTTGGGCCTTAAAAGTGAATAGCATGCATTGAAATGAAAAAAGTTAAGTAATACATGCTTTCTTTGAATATTGACAGTGTGTATAACCAAAATATATAATGAGAAACAAGTTTTTTTTGTCTTGGTTACTAGGCAAAAGGAGCATATACTTGGGGCACGCATAATAATTATTCTATTTTTGTTTCAGAACTATTTTTTTTATTCAAATTTGTTTTTAGAATTAAAAATCCATTTGATAATGCAATTTCATTTTTCTATTTCTAAAACAAATTGTTAGTCTAGAAATAAGTTTGGAGTAAAAACGAGAAGTACAAATTTTCTACTTTTCTATTTCTGTTGAGAAATAAAAACTCTTCTTATCATTTGTTATCACTCTTAATCGGGTGTCCACTCGACACCACCACCTGCTATATGCCGCTGCCATCAATGGACTGCGACCGCTAACCAACCCCCATTGGTAGCCACCATTGGTTGTTGGTCACCGGTTGCCGTTGCCTTGTCGTTGGTTGCCCTTGCCGGTCTGCCATCGCTATTGTCGCCAATTAAGAGGGATAAATTTTATGTCGTTATTAAGAGGGCGTAGACGCCCACACGAGGAAGATGAACTGTTGCTGCTTTTTCTCTTTTCTTCTTTTTTTTAACCTGTCACACGTCTTCCTCTGTCTCTTCTCTCTGCTGCTGACTTTTCCCTTTTCTTGTCAGAGAAAGAAAAAAGAAATGATTTTCTCTTTGACTAAGATGAACAAAGAATTTTCTCGCACGAATTTCCTCTCGAAAATTTTTTTCTTTCGAAATTGCCCTCCTCTGCACAAAAATTATGTCTCTCTTTTATAGTGATTTCCAGACAGCCGCTTTCCATGGCAATTTTCGAGTTTTCATCTTCTGTTGCATTAAATCAAACCTGCAAATCGAAGAGTGATTTCACAATCAGCTCGATTTTGCTTGATTCTTTCCATTTTATCGAAATCTTTATCCTTTATTCACCTGATTTTTCAATTGTTTTTGTATTTATCAAAATTTGAATACTCATCGAATTTCAAATTTCCATGCATAATCAATCAAATCGATTTTCCATTTTTTATTTATTTGTTCTCGATGCATTTTATCTTTTTAGGGGTTAAAATTAATCCCTAATTTTTATGCAAAAAATCAATGATTTGGTCGCCAAAATTTAGGTGTCAATAGAAATCAAGTGAATAATCATGAAAACATGTTTCTTCATGAAATTAGCACTTAATGGATCCAAGGTGGGGGGTCGTGTGTGATTGCTACAAGCTTTTGTTGACAACGAGATTTCAATATATTGCTTGTCTAATAATGGTGAGTTTGGTGCTGATGTTGACTTCTCGAAATGAGAAGTGAAAAATCGAGAATTGCGTCTTTTGCAGTCGACTTTGCTATTGGAGCTCAACAACATGCATCCTTTGCGATCGACTTTACTATCAAAATTGTAACTGAACAGATGCAGCTAATACGGATGGTATAGCTATAGCAAGTTGAATACACCAGGCTTTGCCAAGCGAAAGTTACTATGTAAAGACACATCTTCATGGCATCGAAATGCAGCCAATACGGATGATGTGGCTATAGCAAGTTGAATACACCGAGCTTCGCTAAGCAAAAGTTACTATGCAAAGATGCGTCTTCATAGCGTTGAAAAATATCTCCATCAAAAAGATAAGCTTCATGACACGACCACAGTGGATAGATTTATTTTGCCGCAAGTGCATGGGATGCACCGAGTGTGAAGTACACTTGCTGCATTAAGGTTGCCTCAAGAAAGAATGCTTTGATATCAAGTTAGAAAGTTCGAACCAGGAGCTTAAGCTAATGAGTAGAGGGAGACCATTTAAAATAAAAAAAAGCAATTAGGATCCGTTGTCAAGTGATGTGGGACATTATTTCAACACCCCTTCTCATGTGTAAGCACCATTAAGAGTGGCACTTGGAATTTTGACTATGAACATTCACATGGAATTTTGACCATGCGCATTCACGAAAAAGATAACACCGATTTTGATATCATTTGAGATTTCATGATATCACTACCAACTGTTCTAAAAATTTAAGTTATTTAATGAAGGTATGGTTTAATAGTTACATATTCTAACACTCCTTGTCATGCGTAGGTTGGTTTTTGGCCTAAACCTTAAGTGCATATATATGTAATTAGGGATAGAAATAAAAGTCGGAAAAGATTTGAATTCTGGAATATATTCCGATGTTATATTATTCAAAAACACATAAGCCTATTTATATACTTTATTAGATAACTATTATGAGATAATATATTAATCAAGATATGCACTATGGGTGATCTAGGAACCGCTTGAAAAGGATTGAGTCAGCTGATTTTAGGCAGTTTCGAGGGTTACTGGTTTGGTTCCTAATTCCATAAAAAATGGAACCAGTGATTTTTGGTCTAGTTCCCAATTCGAGGGTGGGAACTGGATTGACCGGACAAGACCACCTATATATAATTTTTTAATTTCTTAAAGAAAATAAATAGACCCTAATTGGCCTTTAGTCTTTCCCCTCTCGCAATGCCTCTCTCTTTACTCTAGTCTTTTCCTTCGTGCCTTGCTCTTCATTCTTTAGTCTCTTGGCTCTCGCTCGACTTTCAAATCTCGCTTGATAACCAAATCTCACTCTTTAATAGCTTGGTCTCCACTTTTCGATCTCAGATCGCTTCTCCCTCTAATGGAGAGTTCTTTATTAAGAAAGGCCCGATATCTCTATTTGTTCTAAGTTTCCTATTTGACTTTTCACTCTTCAGTCTCTTGGCTCTTGCTCTTCTAGTAGGCTATTTTGCTCTCACATAGTTTTAAGTGTGAAGGCGGCCATATGTTTGTTTTGTACATATGAAGAGCATGTGTTGGATTTCCAATTCACATGTCCCTTCCTTAGTAGAGCCTCTCGTTGTAGACATTCCTTATTCATTTTGCATCCTTGAGGAAGAGGAGCACCAATGCCTATCTCATTGCTTGGTCATCCAATCATTACTAAGTGACTGGTTCCATAGGACTGGACCAGCCGACTGGTCCCCAGTCTTAAAAACTGGGAACTGGTCCTTCGAGTTTAGTTCCCCAATTCTAGGTTGGATCGGATCGGATCGGGAACCAATTATCTCTAATATGCACAATTCAAATGAGATATATATGTAATCTTGAGAGATATAGACAATTAACATGAACGTCCAATCCAAAAGCTTAAATTGATAAGTGGAGGAGAACAATATAAAATAAAGAGCTTTGAAGACTTGTTGTCAAGCGATATGAGACAATACTACAACATCCCCTCTCATGTGCAAGCTACATTAGGAGTGACACATGGAATTCTGACTACATATATTCACATGAAATTTTGACGACACATTCATAAAAGGGATAACACTAGCTCTAACACCAAGTTAAGAAAAATCGAAAATATTGTCATTTTTGTAACATAGGAAAATATCTTACAAAAATCCTAATAATCTTAAACAACCAAGAGGACCACCTACTCTCTCTCTCTCTCTCTCTCTCTCTCTCTCTCTCTCTCTCTCTCTCTCTCTCTACTAGAGGTCTCGAGCTCCACAAGATAGAGAGGTGCAGTAGGTAGGGGGGTAATCGAGTCGACTCCACCCCGATATTCAAGACCCAATACTCTTCTCGAGCTTAAATTGAATACGTTGTAAAATAAGCTCGTGTAATCGAGTCGACTCCACCCCAGTATTCAAGACCCAATACTCTCCTTGAGCTTAACTTGAACAAATTGTCAAATAAGCTTGAGCTCAATTTTACTCGCCTTGATTAGTCAATAGATCTTACTTGAATTTTGAATAATCTCAAACTTAAACTTGCATTTTAGGAATACATATAATTGAAGAGTTCATAGTGAATTCATATTAATGAGCGTACATATATAATTAGAAAATACAATTGTATGATCAGCACGAGCTACTCAGGTTAAGTATTCAAGGTCGAGCTCGTCTCCACTGTTTTCAGGTTCTGAATCACGTGGAGCTTGAATGCTGATATAATTGGGCCGACTTGAACACCAAGTTGACTTGTGGAGCCATGGCCGTGATGCTCGGGGCATTGCCAGCTAGGTTACGGATAATAGTGACGGTGTACTGCCAATCTCCCTTTTTAGAAATCCCATGTTCAAAGGCAAACTTTATTTCTCCTTTCTTTTTATGGGCCTTTTGACTTCTGAAACATAAAACCTAAGTTAAAAGTAGCATTTTTCCAGGATAATCGCGGGGCATCTACTTCATTTCCACGGCAGCATCGAAAGCAGCTTTCTCAGAACGAGGAGCAGGTCAGAGTTCATTTCATTTCATTCAAAAACTCTCCAGATCCGATATCGCACACCATCTAAAACAATAGGGTTGTTTCGCTTTGACCATTGTACAGTCAAGACGTGTAAGGACAAGAAGAGGTTTCTTCTCCATCCCTTACTATGCAACAATAAGATTCACATGTGATGGACAGGTCGATCACGAGAGAGATCTCCGTAAGATGGAGAGAGACTAATGTGGGTGGTAGAGACAGAAAGCGTGCAAATGAGCTAGTCCTTGTAGACTTTTGTTTATTTTTAGTCCTGGTCTTTGTAGACTTCGGTTTTTGCATTCGATTTAACGTCCATGAATGTGTTTGCGGCCCCCTATTTTCCAAATGGTCTCGTTTCTCGAACTGTTTAAAGTGGAAAACGATTTTTTTCCATTTTCAGATCACTGGCACAAAAGTGCATTGTCGACCTCGAATCTGTTGTTAGTCCAATTTCGTCTTTTGAATGTTTATTTTGGGGGAAGTTACCAAAAAAAATCCTAAATTTATTCTAATTGTACCAATTGAATCCTAAATCTTTTCATGTTTTACCAATTGAGTTAATTTGGCCAATTCTGATTGGAAAATCGCTAACGTGAATTCCGATCATTCTAAGTGACATTACCGGCACTAATGTGGATATTTTTCAATTTTCTTTTCTTTTTCCTTTTTTCGTAGGACTTAGGGCCGAGACATCCTGCCTCAGGTTGACGGGGGCCGCAAAGCCTTTGCCTAACCAGATCTGGTCAAGGTGTCTTGGCCAACACTGGCCCCAAGTCCTAAGAAAAAAAAGTAAATAAAAGAAAAAAGAAAAATTCAAAAAGTTATTAAAAAAATCAAAAAACAATTAAAACATTATTAAAAAATGTCAACGCTATCACAGCCTGTCATTCACGTAAGTGATTTTTTGGCCAAATTTAGCCCGATGAACTTAATTGATAAAATGTGAAAAATGTTTAGAATTCAATTTGTACAATTAAATAGTTTAATACTAATTTGGTACAATTGCAATAAGGTTAGGACATTTTTGTTGTTTGTTTTGTTGCCTTCAAACCCTTTCAACTCGTGCTCCTCTATTCGACCGAAAAAAAAATAGGAAAAAAGAAAGACTCGTGCTCCTTTGTATAATCAAATTCTTCCTTGACCCAGCATTAGCAACTTCCGAGGTTTGCTTACGTGGAAAGTATTGGCACGTGATGCTCACATTTGACTTCATGTGGGAATGAGAAAGAGGCGTAACATAAATTATTTTGTACATTTATGTGAAATTTTGTGCAACAAATAGAATTTAAATATTAAATTATTTCTTCATTTCATAGTTTAAACTTTTAAACAATTAGCAATGATTTCACAAAATTTCGCCCATGGTAGGCTTAGGCCAAAATTCCTAAATTCAAATCGGCCTTTCCAATTACATATTTCCATGTTCTAGGCTTAGGCCAAAATTCAGTCTACTCGTGAGGGAGAATGTTTGAAAGTTTATATATTAAATCACATATTCATTTGAAAGTTTCAGTTTATAATTGATTGTAAGGCTGAGGCGGTGTAGCCAACCAAATCACTTTAGTAAGGTGAAAGGTTTCGCAACTAACGTTATTACTGGATTTCAAAACTCACTTTGTAATGACCGATTTTTGTCCGTTGCCAGTCACAGAGTCGCACCACTGCCCCTCAGCAACGGGTGGACGGGCGAGCGCCAGCAATTCTTATCGAGATTAGCCATGACCACAAAACGCCGGACATGCATTGGGGCGGACTGTCATGTCCCCATCCATCCATCCATCCTTCCATCCTTTCCTACTTGTTTTTCAAAGTGCTATGCTCCACCAACGTGAATACTACTTAGTTGAGGAAGCCATGTCTTCTATGGTGCTCGTGGCACTGCCGGTTGGGGTAGGGACAACAGCGACAGTGTAACACTACTTTCACGTTTTCCAAGTGCCACTTCCAACAGCAAACTTCGCTTTCTTGCCATTTGAATTCTGAATTATGAAGGCTAGAGTTGGACTCGGACTGACCTGCTAATTATCTTTCCCCTCCTCTTCTTTTCGCAGAGTCGACGTTTCAACCGAAACTTAATGAGCTAAGAGTTCCATTACTACGGGATGATCATCGCGCGAGTTCTTTTCAGCACAGCATCGGAAAGTAGTCATCTCAGCTCAAGGACCGGGTCCGAATTCATTTCATCGTTGGCAAAACTTTCCAGATTCGATGACACCACCAACTAAAACAATTGGGTTGTTTTGCTTTGACCATTCTACACCGTTCCTTGCTTTAGTGCACTTGAATTAGAAAAGAAACAAGATGTGGAAATACATAAAGAGAGAACCCCTACATCTCTTTGGTTGTTTTCACATATGATCCGGGCAAATCTTCTTCCCTTAATCAAGATCGGGGTGTGATCAGTGGATCACGATAGGGCCCCGCGAGATGGAGGGATCTGCTGTCTCTTTCGTGTTGGCGGTGGTATACCTAGAAAAGTGCAAACGAGGTTAGGGACCTCCACACGTCGGAGAGCGACGACGGAATGTTTGTGGTCCTCGGTTAAGATTTTAAACGATTCTACGTACGTGATGGGGACAAATGCATTTGCAGCCACATGTTCTTCCCATGGTCTCAATCTCTCTCGAGCTATTTACTATGTGAAACGATACCGACCAAAGAAAGAAAAAAAAACGTGGGAAACGACTCTTTTACCATTTCCAAAGCAGTGACATATAAGCGCACTTTCGTCCCCGTCAGTTGTTTTCACTGTATGTTTTCATCTCTTAAGCGTTTTTGTCCTCTCACTGTAGGCATCATGAATTGATAAGCACTTAGATACTTTTCCTTGTTGAAGCACTCGGCTAGATGGTCGGTCTGATCATTTCTCTTATGGTGTATTGCACAAATGGCATGGCAACATGGAATTCCACTAAGTTCCCAAGCTCTACAAGAACAAGTTTCTAAATTCAAATCAACAACATATTTGTCACCACCTTCTGTAATCTCATATCCTTCATTTCCATTCCATATCAAATGGCAATACCTACTAGCAGATGTATTCTCATGTAACTTACGCATAATCCTTGGACCGTAATTTCTAGTCCACCTAGCACATCCATCCCTCTGAGTACGCATTCTATTCATAACCATGATTCTAATATCCTCCAGCATACTCACAATGGCCTTGCACCTAGCTTCCCTACACCTGCCATTGAACGCTTCACTCAGATTATTATCAACGACATCACATTTAATGTCAGTGTCAAAGAAGGCTTTGCACCAATGTTTTGGCTCAATACGGAATAAGTCATCATGACCTTCCCGAGTCAGTTCCTTCAACCTTTGTCTATGCATCTCGAAATCTGACATATTATTGCTTTTGACACATCTCCAAAATTGCCTCAGTAACTGTTTTCCTTTGTATTTTTGACCCCAGTTGGAATAAATGTGCCTTGCACACATCCTATGCTCTGCATTTGGCAACAATTCAGCTACAGATTGGACGAGACCCTGACAATTACCGAAAAAAAGAAAATATATATGAAAACAGAAAGAAAAACATTGTTATGTCACAATCAATTTACAAATGAAAACAGAAAAAAGCATACCTTTTGTTGATCACTTATCAACGCCCATCCGTCACCATTACACATATCAAGGTCTGACTTCAACAATTCGATAAACCAAGTCCATGTGTCCTTATTCTCGATTCTTACCACTGCCCATGCCACTGGATACATTTCATTGTTGCCATCCCTTCCGACGGCACATAACAACTCACCTTTGATCGAACCCCTCAAATAACATCCATCTAATCCAATGATCTTCCTACATCCAGCCAAAAAACCTTTCTTGCAAGCGTCAAAGCAAATGTAAACCCTATCAAATACTGGTAGAGCATTTGGCCATGGCCTTTCAACTTTCAATTTAAAAGTGCTTGAAGGGCTTGCAGTGTAAAGCTCTCCCAAGTAGTTGTGCATCTGTGCATATTCCTTCTTGTAATTGCCTTGCAGTTCCTTCAATACTTTCAGCTTTGTTCTCCTACACTGACTGAAAGTGACATTTACTCCAAGTTGTTCTCTAACTAATTTCTTTAACTCAGGTGCTTTGATTTTCGGCATTGCAGAAATGAGAATCATGAAGTGCTTAGCCAAATATCTGCTAGACACCCTCTTATTCTCGAAAGTGATACTGCATATATGCTGATTTACATACTTTCTCAAATGAAATGACCCGGTTTTGCTATCAAGAGCACCATAGATCATCCAGTTACAATTGTTCTGCCACACCTAGCTCTTACAACACTTTTTGTGTTCTTAGTGTATTTGATTGCTCTTTGCTCAGCCACGAGAATACTTCAAAATTGCATTCTTGAACTCGTTGCATCCTCAAATGTCATGCCAACAATAAATTGTGGATTTGTACCACTTTGATCATATGATGGAAACCTACTTCTCCTCCTTGAAATAACATCGGCCTCTTCACCACCCTCATCATTTAAAATTGATTGAAGACTCGCCTTCCTCATCCGAATCAACATACTGTTTCGTTCCCAGAATCATCTAATGATTGAGCCTCATCCACAATCGGTGGTTTGGAAGTACTAGTTGCCTCACTATAATTTAAAATTTGGAGCCTATGTCTTGCTGATAATTCAATTAATTTTTTCCCTTGCTTCAACCGTTCAAAGTCGTCATCATCACTCGACTTTCCATATCCACGAAATTATGTGCATCATCATGCTCTTCCTCATCTAGATCCTTATTGGCAACTTCAGCCCGATTCCCGTCATCATCAGTATTCCTAATCACATTAGACATACCTCCAGTTTCCATCTCAACACCTCCCATCTCAGCTCATGCCTTTTCATTATCAGCATGCTCAACATATAATGTAATATTTTCAGAGCACAGATGATGATAAAATAGATCCATCACATCAGCGTTATCCCATAAATACCTAAGAGTTACTCCGTCTACAAGAGTCTTACTTCTAGGAACTCTGTAAAAGAGTTTCTCTACTCTACACACATCCAAAGCCTCAATAGCTTCAATTATACTAGAAAGTGAAGGCTTACTTAAACTTATTTCAGCAACATCAGCCCTTCCACCTATGTATTCCAATGGTGGGTCAACTTTAAATTTACCTCCATAGCGAACAGTGACATAAACTTTGTTCTCGGCCATTGGACCTACAAGGGAATAGAAACAAAAAGCGAGCACTTTCAATCATCAAATTATTGAAGCAATGTTCAAGTTCTAAATTGAAGATATTTTTATAAAAGACTAACAATCAATACAGAAACAGCAAATTAGCATAATCCGTTTTACAACCACAATACAACTACATGATCAATAGTGAGAGCAATGTTCTAATTTGCTGCAATGTTATAATATATCACAAGAATTGGAAAATGCAAAACAATTATAACACGAGAGTAAAACGCCACTATAATGTAGAGAGTAAAACACCTTTGCAAAACAAAACAAAAAAAAAATGGTAATATTACTATGACATACCCAAATGCTTTAATATAGAGAGTGATACCTGCATGAGGAGTCACCATTGCCGTCCCTGATGCCGCTCCCTCCGCCGTTGAGACGCCGAGATGCTCGAAGACATATCTTTGCATGAACTCGCAATCATCAAAGAAGAGAACATAAAGTTGATGTGTGTCAAATTCGAGCTCTCTGAACTCCAAATAATGAAGAAATGAGGACGCTAACTGACATCGTTTTACATAATGCAGAGATTAAAGCACCTTTGCAAAACAAAAAAAAAATCGTAGCATTACCATGAGATACCCAAATGTTATAATGCAGAGAGCGATACCTGCGTGAGGAGGAGTCGCCATCGTCTTCGTTGAACCTGTTGTCGTCCCCAACACCAATCGCTTCACCGCTGAGATTTCCAGACTCCCGCAAAGAGGTCTTCACACGAACTCGCAATCGTCAAAGGAAGAAAAGAACACGAACTCACGATGAGTGTTGAACTCGAGGTCGATGAGGACCCAAATCGCAAGAGAACCGCAAATCATC
Organism: Eucalyptus brandiana; assembly: GCA_014182725.1. Classification (NCBI taxonomy): domain Eukaryota; kingdom Viridiplantae; phylum Streptophyta; class Magnoliopsida; order Myrtales; family Myrtaceae; genus Eucalyptus; species Eucalyptus brandiana. The sequence goes on from CM024675.1 coordinate 66,023,179, forward strand.
AAATTTGGGGCTTAGGGTTCGGACGAATTCGATTTAGGACTTAGGGTACGGACGAGTTCGATTTGGGGCTTAGGGTTTGGACGAGTTCGATTTGGGGCTTAGGGTTCGGACGAGTTCGATTTGAGGCTTAGGGGATACTTGGAAAGCAAAAGAATACGTAGACATGGAGAGGGAAGGGAGAACACGACGGTGAAGAAGACGTATAGACGAAGGGGGAGACGGAAGGAGAAAGGAGGAGACGGCGTCGTGGCGAAGGAGAAAGGAGGAGACGACGTCGTTCTGCATGCGTGGCCTTTTTTTTAAAAACTATTCGCAACGGAGGAGAGAGAAACGATTAAAAAAAGCCACGCGGGGGCCACATCAGTTTTTTCCGTTAAGAAATTAGACGGCGTTGATTTTAGGACTCGTTTGAAACATTTTGACAAGTTGTAGGACTGAAATGCACTTTTTGCAAGTTTTAGGACTGAAATACATTTTCGTGACAAGTTTTAGGACTTCTGGAGCACTTATCCCATATTTTTAATACTAGATGCATTTCTCATGAAAATGTGTGTGATATTATTATTGATAGAGGAAGTTGCGAGAACGTGGTGGCTATAATAATGGTGGACAAGTTGCACTCATGATGGAAAAGCACCCACAACCTTACAAACTTTCTTGGCTTCACAAGGGGAATGAGGTAAAGGTTAATAAGCGATGTCTTGTTCACTTTTCCATTGGAAAAAGATACACTGATGAAGTGTGGTGTGATATTGTTCCCATAAATGCTTGTCATTTGCTTCTTGAGAGACCATGGCAATTTGATGGAAAAACTAAGCATGAGGGGTCCAAGAATACTTACGATTCCAAGATGGAGAGCACTCCTAAACCATGTAATGGGGAGGGTAATAATTTACTCTCTAAATCTAAAGTTGATGGAAATTTTGAAGAATCCTCGGAGGCATATGCTCTTGTGGTGTTAGAAGAGAATGAAGATTTCCATGATGTCCCTTCTTAAGTAGAACCTCTTCTTAAAGAATTTAACGATGTTGTTCCAAAAAAGATTTCGCTTGGTCTTCTACCCATAAGAGAAATTTAGCATTATATTGATTTTGTTGTGGGAGCCGGCATCCTTAACAAGGCATCCTACCGAATGAGCCCTAAAGAGCATGAGGAGCTTCAACGACAAGTGGATGAACTCATGGATAAAGGAATGGTGAGAGAAAGCATGAGTTCATATGTTGTCCCTGCTCTTCTTGTGCCGAAGAAGGATAGGTCATGGCGTATGTGCATTGATAGTCGAGCGCTGAACAAGATAACCATCAAGTACCGCTTTCCTATTCCTCAACTCGATGATCTTCTCGACCAACGCCATGACATTGCTATCTTTTCTAAAATTGATCTTCGAAGTAGATATCATCAAATTCAAATGAGGGCTGAAGATGAATGGAAAACTGCATTCAAACTAGAGATGGCCTCTATGAATGGATGGTCATGCCATTCGGCCTCTAATGCTCTAGTACTTCTATGCGCCATATGAATCATATCTCTAAAAATTTATTGGCAACTTTGTTGTTATTTATATTGATGACATTCTTGTTCATAGCTCTACTCATAATCAACACTTTGAGCATCTTTTCCAAGTTTTCAGGGTTCTTCGGGACAAATGTTGTATGTCAACTTAAAAAAGTGTCACTTCTTTACTGATGGCATTGTCTTCCTAGGCTATGTTGTTTCTAAAGAAGGCATCAAGATGGATTCTAGCAAGGTGGGGGCAATCATAAGTTGGTCCATTCAACATCTATTCATGATATTCGGAGTTTCCATTGTTTGGCATCATTCTATCACTACTTTAACAAGCATTTTAGTACCATTATTTCTCCTATCACCGAATGCTTGAAGGGAGGAAGTTTCAAGTAGACTAAAGAGGTACAATAAAGCTTCGAATTCCTTAAAAGGAAGGTAACCAAGGCTCCTATTCTTACACTTTCAGATTTTAGTAAAGTCTTTGAAGTTGATTATGAGGCTTCTAATGTGGGAATTTGTGCGGCTCTTAGTTAAGAAGGAAAGCCTATCGCATTCTTTAGTGAGAAGTTGAATAATTCCCACGAGAATTACTCTACTTATGATAAATAATTTTATACTATTTTTAGAGTTTTAGATCATTGGCGACATTATCTATTGTTCAAGGAATTTGTTTTCTTTTTAGATAATGAAGCTTTGAAGTATGTAAATACTCAACATAAGCTCAATAATCAGCATGGCAAGTGGGTAGAGTTTCTTCAAGCCTTCACTTTTATTATCAAGCATAAAGATGAAACTCTTAATCGAGTGGCAGATGCTTTAAGCCGCAAGCACTACTTGCTATCCACAATGCAAGTGAAGGTCTTAGGCTTCGACATGATCAAGGAACTTTATGAAGGTCATCCTTGTTGGAGAAAACTCCCTTATTATTTTGAAGTTGACAAAACGTTTCCATCAGTATAGTCTGAAGACTTGCAGACTCTACCGTCAAAGTCTGAAGACCTCCAGACTCAAGATTAAAGTCTACCCTTACTGACAGTTTCTAGACCGATGAAGAAAAGACTTATTCAGATGCCAGTTCATCTTTAAGGATTTGGTTCGTATGGTTAAAGAAGATCTTACGGTTGGAGATAGCATCTCGTGATTAATTATTCTTATTAAAATCAATTCGGATAATCAGATCTATTGATTGGCAAAGTATACTTGGAAGGTTCTACTTATGGAAACCTAGATCCTGATTGTATGGGCGAGCAGGATTGATGGACTATCATCACATTCCTTAAATAACTCAAGATCTCCTTAATTGATTCTATCCAACGGGTATATTGGAAGAACTCATTTGGAAAGTGCCAACGGTTATAAAGGCATGGAGGAGTATATAAGGAAGACGCTCAAGTTATTCGACTGTGTGCATGAAAGAAAACTTCCAAAGTCTGAAACTCCTAGTTCTTTGCTATTTCAATCACTGAGCTTAAGTTGTACTCAAAAGAGGGATCAAACACTTGTGAGACATTGAGAAAGTGTAGTAGAGTTTCTACACTGTGGAATCAAAGGATGTAAGACTGTAAAATCTCTTTTGATTCTTAGTGAAATTTAGCCAGTGGGCTATCAGTGTGGGAGAGTGGACGTAAGCTTGGTCTAAGCCGAACCACTATAAACCTTGTGTTTCAATTTTCTTTCCCTGAACTCTTTACCTTAATTCATAGCTTTATATAACTATTTATAGTCTTTTACATTTTCAGTCTATTATCATCAAAAGACAGGTTAATTTATTAAGTCTTGCAAGACTTTTTTTGACACATAGTCAGTCCCCCTCTAGGTGTCATTACTAGCCTTATCAATTGGTATCAAAGTCTATGTGCTCATTCAATTGAAGTGTTTTTATTTATGAGTTAAAGATCTATGGCTAGTATGTTAGCTCCAGGTTTGGTTGAAGGCCAGAGCAACACTAGACCTCCTTACTTTGATGGAAATGAATACAGCGTATGGAAAAACAAGATGAAGGCATTCCTAAGATCAAAAGATCTTCTGGAATGGGATGTGGTAGAAAAAAGAATCATTCCTAAAGCTGCATCAGTTTCAGAAAGATGAAAAGAAGTTGCAGATGCTAGCGAAATAACACAAGAAGAAATAACCAAGAGACAAGCTCTTGATGCTAAAGCAATTTATTCTTTATATTGTGCTTTATCTCCTATTGAGTATAATAGAATTTCTTCTTGTGAAACAGCTAAAGAAGTCTGGGATAGGCTGTATATTACTTATGAAGGAACTGATTGAGTGAAAGAAACAAAGATCAATATTCTACTCAGACAGTATGAAGCCTTCAAGATGAAGCCAAGAGAATTTATCACTAACATGTTTAGTCGTTTTACAAAGATTGTAAATGGTATAAAGTATCAGGGACAGCCAATCTCAAGACCAATGAAAGTTAACAAATTGCTGCGTGAACTCTCTAAAGACTGGAATCACGTGAAGACTTCAATAAGGGAAACTCAAAGGATCATGCCTCTTTCTGTAGACGAGCTGGTTGGCACACTTCAGTCTTATGAAGTGGAGCAAATCAACGAGAAAGAATATTCCAAAGGTAATAAGTCAATTGCTTTAAAATCTAACGATGATTCCGATGATACAGACTCTGAAGATGATATGGATGATGAAGAGCTAGCACTTATAATAAGGAGGTTCAGGAAACTGAACAAAAAGGGAAGAAGATTCAATTAGAAGAAGCAAAGCACTCAAAAGTTTCAAAATAAATCAACTGAGGATGATGAAGCCAACAAAGATGTGATCTATTTTGAATGCAAGAAAAAGGAACACATCAGACCCAACCGTCCTTTGTTGAAGAAAAAGAAGGGAAGAGTTGAGAAATACAGAAAGACACTCAAAGTAGAGACATGTAGTGATACTGAATGCGAAGAAAGTGATGAAGATTATGTCAATATTTGTCTAATGGCAAAATCAGAATTATGCTCAGAGTCTGAGATAGATTCAGACTCAAACTCAGACTCAGATAGCAAAATCGAGGTAAGCAATTTAAAAATTTCTACTAAAGTCTCGAAATACATTGATGAACTTTGTCTTAGTCTCAAAACCTCTCTTAAAAAAAATTTCCGAGCTAAAAAGGGAGAATTCTACACTTAAGCAACGGGAAAATTCTTGAAAAGAAAAGTTTGAAAATCTAGACAAAAGTTTTGTTGTTTTAAAAGAAAATGCAGACTCTCTTTCAAAAGAAAATACATTTTTAAAAAAGGACATTTCAAGTATCTCAAAAAGGTTTTTAATAAGATATGAAAAGTTAGAAAATATTCTTTCAAGACAAAGACCTTATTTCAATAAATCAGGCTTGGGAATGACTTCAGAAACTATTCATCTAATTGATTTTCCAAAAGTAAAGGAAAGAATCAAACAAAGACCTACAAAAACTTTTTATAGAAACCATTTTAAAAAAGTCTTTGTAAAACCTGTTAGCCGAAGTGCTCCCAAGTGTTCAAAATGCAACAATTCAGAATATTTTGAGAAAGAATATCCTATGGTTTGGAGACCTGTTAAGAAGGAATGTGCAAAGACTGTATATTGCACTAACCCTCCTGGACCTAAGAAAAAGTGGATATCAAAGAAAACTTGAGTTTCTTTTTTAATTGCAGGTCACTATCAAGAAAAATTTTAAATGGTATTTGGATAGTGGCTGTTCGAGACATATGACTAAAGATTCAAGTTGTTTTATAAAACTTGTATAAATAAATGGTGGAAAAGTTTCTTTTGGTGGAAACAGTAAATGAAGAATTGTTGGGTGTGGAACTGTAAAGATTGGAAGTCTCACAATCAACAATGTCTCATTGGTGGAAGGACTAAATTACAATCTACTCAACATTAGCCAATTGTGTGACACTGGATTCAAAATCAATTTTCAAGAAAGAATATGTTCAGGAATTAGTAAAGATCTTTCTCAATCATTTACTAGATGAAGACATGGGAACATTTATCTTCTGTATATAAAACCAGAAAGATCTCAATGTCTAATATCAATTCAAGATGAAGCGAATCTTTAGCATCGAAAGTTTGGCCATGTCAACATGAAGCAAATTGCCAAGATCTCATCCAAGAAACTTGTTCATGGATTGCCCAACCTGAAGTATAAAAAATTTGACTTATGCATACTGTGTGCGTTGGGAAAATAACTTAGAAGTTCTTTTAAACCAATAAATAAGGTTTCTATTAATTGTGTTTTGCAGCTTCTGCATATGGACCTTTTTGGACCAACCAGAACTCAAAGCATTGATGAAAAGAGATATTACCTACTAATTGTAGATGATTATTCTCGATTTATTTGGGTTTACTTTCTAACAAGTAAGTCTGAAATCTTTTCTCACTTTTCAAAGTTTGCCAAGAAAGTTTAGAATAAGAAAGGATATGCTATTTCAAGCATATGAATAAACAATGGAGGTGAGTTTGAAAATCAAGACTTTGCCAAATTCTGTGATAAATCTGGTTTTCAGCATGTTTTCTCCTATCTATACACTCTAGAACAGAATGGAGTTGTGGAAAGAAAAAATAGATCTTTGCAAGAAATGACAATAACTCTTTTAATTGAAAGTAATATTTATTCTCGTTTTTTGGCTGAAGCAGTTTCTACAGCTTGTTATATTATTAACAGAGTATTCTTAAGGCCTATTCTGGAGAAAAATCCATTGAATTATTAAAAAGAAAGAAGCCAATTGTTTCTTATTTTCATGTGTTTGGTTACAAATGTCTTGTCTTGAAAAATGCAAATAATCGAACTGGTAAGTTTGAAGAGAAATCAGACGAAGGAATTTTCCTTGGCTACTCAACTTCAAGCAAAGCTTACAGAGTATTCAACAAGAAGACTCAATCTGTGGAAGAATCTATGAACGTCAAATTCCAAAACTCTTTGCAGAATCAATTGATTCAGACTCAACCCGAAGAATCTGAACCTGCTCCAGACTTTACAAAGCCTACCTCCCCTGAAGTGGCTCAGACTTCTGAAGAACAACAACGAACGGAAGTTGAAGAATCAATTGAAATAGAAGATCAGCAAATTGTCAGACCGACCAGTAACTAGAAGCACAAGTCTAGTCATCCCAAGTAACTCATCATCGGTGACATTGATGAAGGGATTTGCACCAGATTCAAAAAGCAAAAAGAGTCTAGCGCCGTGGCACTTATTTTTGAAATAGAACCAAAAAGCATAGAAGAAACTTTAGTTGATAAAAGCTGGATTGAAGTTATGTAAGAAGAATTCAGACATTTCAGCATTAATGATGTCTGGGAACTAACTCCTAAACTGAAAGGTAAATATATTATTGGAGCTAAATGGGTTTTCAAGAATAAGATAGACGAAAAAGGAAAGGTGGTCAGAAACAAAGCAAAACTCGTGGCCAAAGAATATACGCAAGAAAAATGGATAGATTATGATGAAACCTACGCACCAATAGCAAGGTCAAAAGCAATTAGATTATTGCTTGTTTTTTCCTGTTATAAAAATTTCAGATTATTCCAAATGGATGTCAAAAGTGCATTTTAAAGATTTATCCAAGAAGAATTCTATGCGGAACAACCTCCCGGATTTGAAGACCCAAAAAGACCATACTTAGTATTCAGACTGAAAAATGCTCTATATGGATTAAAGCAAACACTTTGAGCATGGTATGACATGTTAAGTAAGTTTTTAATTCAAGATGGTTTTGTTAAAGGAAAAGTGGATACTACATTGTTTATTAAAAGAAAAGGTAAAAACTTTTTATTTGTTCAAATCTATGTTGATGATATTATATTTGGATCACCTAACGAAAACTTGTGCAAGAAGTTTTGTAAGTCTTTGCATGATGAATTTGAGATGAGCATGATAGGTGAACTATCTTTCTTTTTCGGATTACAAGTAAAACAATTTAAGAAATGAATTTTCATTCATCAAGAAAAATATGCAAAAGATCTCGTTAAAAAGTTCGGATTGGAGAATTGTAAAAAGATTGAGATACCAATGTCGAGTTCTTCGAAGCTGGACAAAGACGAAGGAGAAAAGAAAGTTGACTAGAAGGTTTACATGAGTATTATTGGTTCACTTCTTTATCTTACTACTTCTAGACTTGACATTTTGTTTAGTGTTTGCATTTGTGTTAGATTTCAATCAGATCACAAAGAATCTTATCTAAGTGCTGCAAAACGCATCATCAAATACGTTACAACTACTTCAAAGTCAGATCTATGGTATCCCAAAGAATGAGACTTTACTCTCCTTAGATATTCAGATGCAGATTTAGTAGGTTGGAGAGTTGATAAAAATAGGGAAACAAGACAGTATCTTGGTTTGCAAGGAAGTAAAGTACTGTAACTCTTTCAATAGCAGAAGTAGAGTATGTGACTCTTGGAAGTTGCTGTTTTCAAATCTTATGGATAAAACAACTGAGAGACTTTGAAATTGAAAACTCATGCACTAAGATTAAATGTGACAACACTATCACAATTAATCTCATAATAAATCCAATTCTTCATTCAAGGGTAAAACACATAGAGATTCGACATCACTTTATTAGAGATTATGTTCAAAATGGAGAAGTTATGATTTAGTTTATTGATTCAAAGAATCAACTGGCAGACATATTTACAAAGCCATTAGAGAAAAACCTACTTGAGTCTATTCGCACCAGATTGAACATCACATCTTTTATCCAATAAAGTTTGAAGGTGCTTAGACTCAAAGATAAAGTCTAAAGTTGTTCGGACTCAAAAGACCAAGAGTTACGACTATAAGTTATTTTGGTACTAGCAATGTAACTTTTGGTTAAAGACTTGAAAAGGTACAATTACTTTTTAATCACTAATTGATTGAAATTATATTTCCAAGTTTTTGAATTTATGGTAGTTATTCATTTTCAAAAAGGCAGTTATTCATTTTCGAAAAAGCATTTTTATGACGATTCATTTACCTCGCTTCACTTGCTTTATATGTTGTTGAAATTCATCTTCTCCGTTTTCACTCTCAAACCCTAATATACTAAATTCCCATTTGCTTTCACTTTCACTCACAATTAACCTAAAAAATTTTCACATTTTCGAGCAAGTTTGAGAATTTCTCCCTTGAAGCAATAATGTCTTCGAGAAAGTCTTCGAGAATCACAAGCAGGGGACCACGACACATGCCTGAGGGTCATACTCACTTCGACTTGACTGAGGAAGAAGATTCTTCTCACCAGCAACAACCAAGTAAGCAACAATATTCTCAATGGCGTTAGCCTCCTCCACCGCCTCAACCAGAAGAAGAAATAGTAGAAGAAATTGAACCTGTAAGAACGCTGAGACCTAATGTTACTTTCTCTCTTTACTCTAAGTTGAAAGAAGGAGGTACTGCAATGTCTTTGATTGACGAGTTTCTTAGAGAAAGAGGATTCAAGAATGAAACCTTATTTTTGCGAGAGATGGAAAAGTTAGGAGTTGCAGAGAAAGGGTTGAATGAAAAGACCTTTGCAAGTTTTTCAAGTGAACCGCGTTTTGGTATTGCTAATCAACCACAAGGACGGGATGCCGATGAACGAATATTTGCACATGTTCAGCCTAGGATGTGACTGGCTGTTAATACTGTTGGTGATGGAGCAAGTATTTTCCGCTCTAAGGAGCACAAGAAAGTTTGCTTGAATTTGCTAAAAAGAGGGGTGATGAACCCTAGAAGTGTTGACTTTGATTTTCTCGATTCAGTAAAAGTAAATCTATGAGAGAAGTTTGCACTTCTTCAATTGGAGTGTTTTTGTTATGAATCTACAATTGCTTATCTGGAACTCACAGCATATTTCTATTCGAATTTATCCTTTTTTGGATGCAAACAGTTTCTCTTTCACAGTAAGGGATAAGGAGTTTTTGGTGGATATGGACATTTTGGCTGACCTAATTAGGGTGGAAAGAGGGTCTTTCTAATCAATTAGTGTATCCATTGCTCATGCTACTTTGGAATTGGTACGAGACAGGAATGTTGAAGGCAAGATCTCCTACTCTAGGATGAATGCCTCAAACATGTTGTTGCACAAAATTATGATTAACTGCATCTGCCCAACATCTACATCAAAGACCGATGTCTCTCGTTCCGAAGAAAAGCTAATGTATGCCATCAATGATGGCTACAAATTCTCTCTACTGCACACCATCCTGTTTCATATGTACAGAATAGTGGTGAAAGACAAGGGACAACTCCCTTATTCTACTTTGATCACGTGCCTTTTTAGACATTTTAAAATCCACATTCCTGCACCTTTATGTTTGATAAATATTACTCCAATGATGATTAGATTTAAAATGATCACCAATATGCGTTTGAAAGAGCTTAACAGGATGTTGGAGCGTATGAAGAAGAAGTCTCCTGTCAAATCGAAACAAGACTCTACAGCAGCCAAGAGGAAAGACAAGGAGCCCATAGATGCTCCAGTGAAGAGAAAGAGATCTTTCATCTTGCAGGATGAAAAGGATGAGGATGAGATGACTCTTTCAGCCTTAAGGAACTTGAAGAGTTTCAGCTTTCGCGAGACTAGAGAAGAGACTAAAAGAAGAGATGAAGAAAGAAGAAGAGGAAGGAATAGAAGAAGAACAAGAAGAGGAAAGAAGAGGAGAAGAAGAGGAAAAAGAAGGAAGAAGAGGCTCGAGATGACTCTCTTGAGCCTACATTGGTTGTATCCTTGTCAAGCAACTCTGAAAAGACAAGGAGTGGAACTGCTAGTGAGAAAGTAAAAGAAAAACATCACTCTCTTGCTGAAGCAGAATAAGAAGAAGAATCCTTTTCTCCTCCTAAAGGCAGACAAACAGGGGGAGCTGCGGAAAAACAGGGTATTTCTTCGCCTATTCTCACTAGTGATGTTAGTCGGTCTGTAGCAGATCCAGAGAATGTGTATACCTCTCACCATCCAGAACCAGAATTTGAGGCATTCACTCCAAGTCACAGTAGACAAATTGCTGAAGACCCCTCCACTCTCAAAACTCCAGGAACAGATTCGGCTGGACCCAATGCTGCATTAACTCATTCAACGGACTTTTCACACATAATGGATGTTCTACTGGATTTAAAGAAGGGTCAATATGGTTTGAACTATGAGATAAAAGATCTCAAAAAGGCTTTCTTGACTACTTTCGTGTCATTGCAAGAACAGCTACTCGCCCTAAAGACTCAAGTACAAACTAATGTGAAGGGTGAAGATTTATAGTCACTGAAGGAGACTATAGCAAATCTTGAGAAGATAGTGAATTATATGGGAGGATTCCAGCTTGTTCGCCTGCCCAAATAGCCTTGACTCTAACCCCACTATTTTCAAACAACTCTTTTTATTTGTTCTCCACTTTTTGCTATTGACAAAAAGGGGAAGAAGTTTGATGTAGATTTGACTTTGGTTTGGATTATTTTACCTTTGAACTTATCTTTTGTTGTGGATTGGACTTTTTGACTTTGAATTGTTTGATTTGATCTTTTGATGCTTGCAATAACTTAGGTCGTGATAATGATTATGGAATGATAATTATTTTGCAGGACTAACATTAAAGTGCTAGTATGAATACCTAAAGGAGGGTGAATAGGTATAAAAACAGATTCTGCAAAATACAGTGAAAACCTTTACTTTTAACCTGAGTCTGAGTAACAACAGACTTTTGAAACTGAGTCTGAAGAGCAGCAGACTTTGAGCGAGATCAGACTTTAGCAATTAAATAAAACTAAGAACAAAATAAATGAGTTCAAGAAAGAGAATAAGAGTATAAGATTTATAGTGGTTCAGCTTATATCAAGCCTATATCCACTCTCCCATGCCAACAGCCTTCTAGCTAGATTCCACTATGCAATCAACAAGAGATTACAACTTTGAGTGTAAGCACTTAATAGTAGATCACACTATCTCACTAAGTCACTCTTTTGGTATTTCTCTCAAGATCACAAATGTTTAAGCTCACAAGAGACAAGTGTATGAACAAAGATCGCTCAAACTTTGGAATTATAAATTCTACGCCCCGTCTCTTATTTGCTCATTGGTCCTTCATCTCCTTAAATACTCCTCTACTTACAAACTAGCTGTTGGATAGTAACTTGAGGATCGTCTTCTAATCTACCCATTAGACAGATTTGTATTTAGAAGATTTGATAGTCGTTGAGTGACAAAAGTAGAATCCCAAATTGATTCTGATCGTTCATACAAACAGAATCTTGGTTTCCATAAGTAGAGCTTCTTCGTATAGAAAGTTCTTGTCTTCAAGATTTAATTGTCAATCAATTAGATTGAGTCAATCAAATCAATTTTGATGTAGAATCCAAACCAAATCACTAGTTGTTATGCATTTAGGGCTTGTGTTACAATCTGTCTCATTTTGGATGTAAATTCTGAGTGCAATAGACTTTACAATCTGAGTTTAAGTGCAATAGATTTTATAATCTAGGTTTGAACATATTTTGCTTCTGAACAGATTTAGCTTTAAGGTTTGAACACAATCTGAATAAATTCAGCTTCAGTATAGAATCTGTCTTCTGATTCTTCATTCACGTTCAGTCTGGAATTTGTCAGAGTGGGCAGACTTTTGATATAAAACAGACTTTGACACTAAAGTCTAGCAATCTTCAAATTTTGACACATAAGCTTGGAAATCTTTAGAATATACTTTGGACATGTGTTACGTTCAGTCTTCTGGTCGTCTTCAGATTTTGACAATATCATTTAATGTACTATCATCCGCATGATCTATTACTTAACCATTAAACACGTTAGTAGCCTTTGATTTATTTTGTCATCTTCAAAACATCATAAGGGATTTCCCTAACATAACATGTTTTCTGTGGTTGCAGAATTATTACTATCCATGTCCTAATTTACTTATCTTTTATGAGATATTTTGTTTTGCTTAAGTGTTGTTTTGTAGGACAAAAGTGTTTAAATTTGCGGGAAAGTTTTGTCACCATAAAAAATGGAGAGATTGTTGGAGAAAACTCCCTTATTATTTTGAAGTTGACAAAACGTTTCCATTAGTATAGTCTAAAGACTTGTAGACTCTATCGTCAAAGTCTGAAGACCTCCAGACTCAAGATTTAAAGTCTACCCTCACTAACAGTTTCTCGACCGACGAAAAAAAGGCTTATTCAAATGCGAGTTTATCTTTAAGGATTTGGTTCGTACGGTTGAAGAAGATCTTACGGCTGGAGATAGCATCTCGTGATTAATTATTCTTATTGAAATCAATTCGGATAATCAAATTTGTTGGTTGACGAAGTATACTTGGAAGGTTTTACTTATGGAAACCTAGATCCTGATTGTATGGGTGAGCAAGATTAGTGGGCTATCATCACATTCCTTAAATAACTCAAGATCTCCTTGATTGATTCTGTCCAACGGGTAGATTGGAAGAACTCATTTGAAAAGTGCCAACAGTTATAAAGGCATAGGGGAGTATATAAGGAAGACGCTCAAGTTATTCGAATATGTGCATGAAAGAAAAATTCCAAAGTCTAAAACTCCTAGTTCTTTGCTATTTCAATCACTAAGCTTAAGCTATACTCAAAAGAGGGATCAAACACTTGTGAGACCTTGAAGAAGTGTAGTAGAGTTTTTATACTGTGGAATCAAGGACGTGAGACTGTAAAATCTCTTTTGATTCTTAGTAAAATCCAGCCAGTGAGCTATTAATGGGGAAGAGTGGACGTAGGCTTGGTTTAAGCCAAACTACTATAAACCTTGTATTTCAATTTTCTTTCCCTGAACTCTTTACCTTATTCGTAGCTTTATATAACTGTTTATAGTCTTTTATATCTTCAGTCCGTTATCCTCAAAAGATAAATTAATTTATTAAGTCTTGCAAAACTTCTTTTAACACCTATTCACCCCTCTCTAGGTGTCCTTACTAGCCCTATCAATCCTGGCTTTGAAGTATGTAAATACTCAACATAAGCTCAATAATCGGCATGGCAAGTGGGTAAAGTTTCTTTTGTAACTGCTAATATGAACACCTAGAGGGGGGTGAATAGGTGTTAAGACAATTTTTCACATGGAATAATAGAAATATTTTTCTTTTGAAACTGAGTCTGAAGAACAACAAACTTTGAGCGAATTCAAACTTTAGCAATTAAATAGAACTATGGACAAAATTAAGAAGTTCAGGAAAGAAAATAAGAACACAAAATTTATAGCGGTTTGATTTAGATCAAGCCTACATCCACTCTCCCATGCTAACAGCCTTGGTTGGATTCCTCTATGCAATCAACAAGAGATTATAACTTTGAGTACAAACACTTAGTGGTAGATTATACTATTTCATTAATTCACTCTTTTGGTATTTCTCTCACGATCACAAACGTTTAAACTCACAAGATACAAGTGTATCATCGAAGGTCGCTCAGACTTTGGAATTATAAATTATACGCTCCGTCTCTTATTTGCTCATCGGTCCTTGATCTCCTTAAATACTTATCCACTTCCAAACTAGCCGTTGGACAGTATCTAGAGGATCGTCTTCCAATTTATTCATTGGACAGATCTGTATCTAGAAAATTTGATAGCCGTTGAGTGATAGAAGTAAAATCCTAAGTTGATTCTAATCTCCCATACAAACAGAATCTTGGTTTCTATTAGTAGAGCTTCTCCGTATAGAAAGTTTTTGTCTTTAATATCCAATCATCAATCAACTAGATTGAGTAAATCAAATCTATCTTAATGTGGAATCCAAACCAAATTATTAACCGTTATATGTTTGGGGCTTCTGTTACATTCTGTCAAGTTGTCTCATTTTGGATGTAAAAGTCTGAGAGTGTTATGTTGAAAGTAAAGTCTGAGAGTGTTATGTTGAAAGTAAAGTCTGAGTGTCTTCGAATTGAAGTAGAGTCTGAGTGTCTTCAAAATGAAGTAGAGTCTGAGTGTCTTCAAATTGAAATAGAGTCTACAATTTAGACGTCAGTCTGAACTAAAGTAGACTTTACAATCTAGACGTCAGTTTGAACTGAATAGACTTTACAATCTGGATGCCAGTCTGAACATATTCTACTTCTGAACAGATTTAACCTTAAGGTCTGTACACAATTTGAATAAGTTTAGCTTCAGTATAGAGTCTATCTTCTGGTTCCGTTAAGTATAGACTTTGACAATATCCTTTATTTGTTCTATCATCTGCATAGTATGTTACTCAACCATGTTGACACCTAATTTTTTACCCAAATTATTGCATACAGATTATCTAGGTGTTTAAAATGGAAGATGTTTTTCCTAAAAAATAATAATAATAATAACAACAATTAAAAAATTTAAAAAAAAAAAAGATTAAAAAAGTTATAAAAAAAGATTAAAAAAAGAAAGAAAAAAAGTTGGAGCTGATGATCTGAATGTGACTAGCCAAGGCCAGGAGGTCAAATTGGAATTAAAATAGCAAACTGGGGCCAAAATGCAATTTCTAAAAGTTGAGGGACCAATTCGTAAATTTTGCAAAATTTCACCCAAGCCCTTAAATCATCATCTTAGCCCCCAATTAAGTTGAAATTGAGCTTGGGCCAGGTCGAATCAATCAAATCGGGCAAAAATGACTAATTTTGCATTAAATTGGGTATTTTCGAATAAGAAAATAGCTAATTTTGAGGAACTTTCTTGCAAAATTAGATAGACACAATTGCAAACTCTGGTCGAGATCTTAAACTACTATACATAAAATTGCTAATTGATTAAAAACCGTAGTCAAGTTGATGGATTAAAGCACTCAAACCAGCTGCCAAATCTCAGTCCATGATTTAGCCTCATTTCGAAGCTACTAAGTAAGCTTATTTGTGGCCCCACCATATCCTACTCAGCATCTCAATCAACTTGATCTTTGCACGTGATGGAAGACCATAAATAGAAGTGCAAGTGGACAAAAATTGGCCAGGGATAAGCTACTGAAAGCACGGGAAAATCGCAGCAAAGTCCGCACACTCAACAGCTGCAGAAGTTAAAAAAAAATTGGTCAAGTTAGAAGAGTAAGGGAACCAACTCAGTTTGCAGGCTTAGTAGGTGGACAAAAGACCGACCAAAAATCCCTTAATTCAGGGGATAAGATCTACAAAGTGAGGTCTTTCTAGGGACGAGAGAAAAGAGACAAGGGAGAGAGGGGAGAGCTCGGGATTGTTCCCCAAAGACACCTTCAGAAGCAACTCCAGAAAGCAAAAAACCCAGAAAATCCAGACTGACCTTGAGAGAGAAAAGTGAGATTTTCACAACCCTGCAGTCAAAATTAGCCAAAACCTTCAACGAGAGAGTGAAACTTAACTCAAAGATCTTTTCATCCATAGGTCGTACGTCCCAAATGGAGATCGGGAAGGCCTCCTAAAGCCCCCCGAAAGTACACCCTCCTGGCGGGCTAAGAAACAGTGGAAATTTTTCTAGGTGTTGAGCCCGGTTGGTCACGAGTGAGGGAATGCCAGTGTTTTTGAGAAAGTTAAGAGATAAATGAGGAAAATATTGACTTTTACCCAAAACTAGAATAAATATAGTTTGGTTTGGTGTCAACTTTTCCAACAAAAGACATCTTGAAGTCTAATTTTAGAGGTCAACGAAAACCTTCGTTGTCAGTTCTTTTTTTTCTGCAGATCTCATTTCAAGTTGAAGGAGCCAACTTCCAGGTGCCCCCCAAGGATAATTTCTTGATTTCCTCGGCCAAGAATGTTGACACCTAAATTTTGGCGACCCGTTTAGTCATTTATTGCATTAAAAAAATTAAGGATTAATTTTATCCTTGAAAAAATAGTCAATTGCATAACATATAGTTTTAGGTGCATTTATGTTTTAATTTGCATTTACATTGGGTCGGTAACAAATTGATTTGATTTTGTGATTTTGAACTTTAAGCTGACAAGTCGGACTAAGCCCACGAAGAGAGCAATTTAGCCTAAGCCCGTATTTGAAAAAAAATCCTATTGCAATTTTTGAAAAAATCAATAGAGAATATTCATTTTTTGCAAAGGAAATCTAGAAGAGGTGTGGAAAATAAAAAGTGATATTGCGTTCGGAAAAAGGAATTCATGGATATGAATTTGGAAAGCAATTAAAACCCTAACTCATGGCCTATAAATAGATTAGATGCGTAGGGTTTAAGAGAGGCCACGCAATTGAAAACACGGCTATTGGGTAGAGATATCGTGAGTGGGCACATTGAGAGGAAATATCGTGAGAAGAATGGGGGCGGCACCAAAAAGAGAGAAATAGAGTTTCTTTGTCTTTTCTGAAAGCCACAATTGGGAAGGGAGAGAGAGTAGCCTTGCCATCGTCACGCCCACACCGACGACAACGCTGCTGCTTGTTGCCCGCGAAGCCAGCATCTCCATCACCGCCGAAAGCCCGAGCCGTTACTGTTGCTGAATCAAGTTTGAGTTGCTGCCTCCCGCTGCTTCCCAACGCCATCCGTGGCACCGTGCCGAGACGCCCGCCATTGCCGATAGCGTAGACCGCAGCCGTGCGCTGCCACGCTGAGCCCCGATCTTGATCCGCAAGCCAACGTTTGTAGATTCAAGTTCGGAAATCAATATTTGGATTAGCCATCACGCCCCCCCACGATTGCTGCTGTGCCCTCGTTGCTGTCACACGCCAGTTTCAAAGCCGCTTCAAGTGGAAGACGTATGTTTTAATTCCGAACTCCCACAGCATCAACAACGCGAAGAGCTGCCGCGTCCCTCCTCGGCGAAATCCGATCTGATCTAACCCCCATTGACGAAGCTAGGTTTTCTTTGAGACGAACGAAGCACATTGGCGCCAGCAATTTTCCCATGAGACGCTTGCTGCTTCCTGATGAACCTCCGCCCAGCATAGAGACGTGAAGGGAACACGACATATGCCGAACGGGATATGCGATTCACGCCTTGGCTTCTTCTTTAAAATCTCGCCATATATCTTTTATTTATTTAAGCATAGTCTCATGGATGATCCCACATTTTGATCATCTCCATATTAACGTCTTCTCCACTTTTGCATTCTACAACACACGGACACATATATGTGGACGTAGCAGAGGGACAGTGGAGTTTATGGTTGACCAGGCTCATCCACAAAAGCCAATTCATGCGCAAGTGTGCTCTCTGGACATCACCACTTGCCCCGAAGTCTACGGTCAAAGAGGAGTCATAAGAATTTCGGTGGACTTTTATTCTTTTAGGTGTTTTTCCAGATTTGCTAGTAACGTTACGGGTGTTATAATTTTATTTCATGCAAGCAAAAGAACAGTTTCTGGCGAGTAGACCGAGAAGAGGTTGGAAGGTGGCGGCTACAGATTTTGAGGGAAGAATAGACGATACGTTACCAAGCACCCCCACCGCCGTGGAGCATCGTCGTCGTGCACATAACCTTGCCGCCATTCGCTGTCAAAAAATCGGTCGCGATCTCGGTCCGATTGCACTTGGTCCAAATTTGGGAAGAATATCATCAACTTAGGTAAGGTGCACATCTCTAGTATATTTGGATATTTTATTGCCAAATATATGTCTACCTAGTTTCATATCCGTGAGCGATAGACGTAACTTTCAATTAGGATTTATTTCCTAATTCGCAACCGCACTATGATTTTTTATTCCATCTATAAGACTTTAGATGGAATAATTAATCAAGCGGGAATAAAATCGATATCTTGATCTTTAAGGCTTAAGATCAATTTATCGATTGTATTAGCGAAACAATCAGGTTTGATTAGATATCGTTTCCAAACTCGAACAATGGATAATATCTTTGATGACCATGGATGATTTGGTTTATCTTTTAATTGCTTTATTTATCCCGAAAATACAAAAAAGATTGCATTTGCATATCATGTAGATCACAATAAATTTCCTAGATAGAATTGCATGATAGAATAGTTAGATTCTTTTCTGATTATATTAGAACGCATGTATAGATGGTATCTAGGTTAGATAATATCCTTAAATTAAATTGCATGTCGAGATAAATTTCTAAGTCAAGATAGGATTCAGATTAGTCTATTTCCTAACTTAAAATAGATAATATCTCACTTTAGTTAGATTTTTATTGTTAGTAATTTTAATTACGAATTTTTTATAAGAAATACGAAAATATTATATGCATGTCATATAGAATTAGATTCATGAAATGCATGTCATTTAATGATTGTTGCTAAGTCCATTTAATTTGAAATTGCCTGTCATTAAAATTAGGTCATTTAGTTATATTGCATTGCATAGAGCATGATTCTCATTAATTAAATAAAAACAAAAAGAAATTGTGCATTAATTAGAAGTCATATCTAGGGTTGATGATGTGAATTTTGATCTAACGACGCAGATGCTTTCGTTGCTACGAGGTAAGTTTCGTAATTTATTCATTGCTTTCTTTGGTGTTAAATTTGTGGTTTTGCGCACCCGTATGATCACTTCACATGTTAGGGAAATAGATTTAAAATAAACCCAAGCTGCTTGCAAAAACATCTTTTCAAAGTAAAAGAAATGGTACCGAAAGGGCGTTAGAGAAATCTAGCGTAACCAAGTCCCCGTACCCAAATCTCTGTTCGTAGGAGTAAAGTAAATCTCCCATTACTTTACTTGGGTTTCTAATCGACCCACCAAAAATAGATTAGTGGCGACTCCTAGTTAAAAATCAATTGCATGTTAGAAAACTTGAACTTAAGTCGCGAATTGGTATGGGCTTGGGAGAGCCCGAGTTAAGTCTAGGCTTAACAATCCATTAGCCAAAATTTTAGGTGGTCCACACCCCGAAAAAAAATTGGTCGCGACAAAGAACCACCTGAAAAAGAAACTAGGAAGAAAGGTAAGTATCCTAGATGTATTTTTGTTTGAGTTTGAACATGTTTTAATAGTGAAAAATCAAGAGGAAAACTAATCCAAGAAACTGATTTTCAGGCTAGAATTTTTCTAAGCGTTGAAATCTCTTCAAGAGTTTTTCATGTGTACTTTTTAGAGAGGTTGTTTTGATGTGTTCGGTTAGTCATTCTCTATGATATTTGTTTCATTTGAAAGTTCATGTTACCTACTTTCACTCAGATTAAGTAGTGTTTCCCTTAGATCTTGTATGTGATAAGTGTCGGGGTTTGAATATGGGCATTCAACCTGTTTGATTGACTTGGGTTCAAACCTAGATTTGCAAAGTCAGTTCAAACCCCCATATTTGATGACGATTTCAGCTTGGTTTTCGTGTGTTTTAAGCTATGATTTTTATCTGATCTTACTCTTTGCATGTGGTAGTATAACCTTGATGTTTTATTTCCACATAAGATTGCTCATGAGTTGAGATTGAAGGCCGCAAACATGGCTCGAGGAAGCTCGTTTGGGGTGATTTGATGCATGCCAAATGTTCGACGAAATGTGCAAACTAAGTTTCGATCTTGAAACGGTCGATTTGAGCTCGGTTATTGTGATATTCATGTGCTATGTTGTTCAATGTTTAGGAAATTATTATTTTTATTTTAAAAAAATCCAAAAATCCAAAAATTTCAAAAAAAAAATATAAAAGTGATAGATGGTATCAAATTAAGGCAAAAATGGCATCTATGGAATTTTCCTAATTTAATGCTATTTTGGTATTTTATGATCATTTTTGTAAATAATCCATTTTGCATAGATTAAAATTATCTAGAGTAATTTCATGCATCTAAAGTAATTTCATGCATATTTAAATTTCCATTTCGCTCACAGGGGTCCTGTCCTAGGGCATTATAACAAGGCCATGTAATATTATTTGCTCGACTTGTATCGGGTCTTTTTTTTTCCGCATTACTTTCAAGTCATTTCAATTTCTTGGATATTTACTTGCGCACCACTTTTCATTAATTTGAATGTAAAATTCTCTTCTAAATTATGTTAGGATTAGTCTAGACATTAAGGAAAACAAACCTACAAAAACATTTGCATGGACGCTTAGTGATTTTATACGGATTATAATTGGTAATCAAGATTGTGTGGCCATTTAGATGAGCAACCTTTCAAGTTAGTGGTACCGCAAGGGCGCTAATATAAACATTAGTGTAAACAAGTCCTCGTTCCTAGAAATCTCTGGTTGCATAGGAATCGAGACAACACTCCCATGTCTCGATTGGTTTCTAGCCAACCCTAATAGGCTAGTGGCGACTCCTAGAAATATTTAGGTTGTTAAGAACTAAAAAAAACAAAATCCAACATCGCGCAAGGTATGGGCTTGGGAGAGCCTGCGCCTAAGTTAGGGCAATTGGTCCGCCTCTTTAGGCAAATACCCCTTAAATCCTTCTTTCTTTTCCCCAGAAGAAAAAAAAGAGGTCGCGGCAGCTTTAGGAATCGAGACAACACTCCCGTGTCTTGATTGGTTTTTAGCCGACCCCAATAGGCTAGTGGCGACTTCTAGAAATATTTAGGTTGTTAAGAACTAAAAAACAAAATCCAGCGTCGCGCGAAGTATGGGCTTGGGAGAGCCCGCACCTAATTTAGGGCCATTGGTCCGCCTTTTTAGGCAAATACCCCTTAAATCCTTTTTTTCTTTTCCCCAAACGGAAAAAAAGAGGTCGTGACAAATCATTAAACAAGTTAGTAGCCTTTGATTTATTTTGTCATCTTCAAAATATCATAAAGGATTTTCCTAACATCTTCAAGCCTTC
This sequence comes from Eucalyptus brandiana, assembly GCA_014182725.1. NCBI lineage: Eukaryota > Viridiplantae > Streptophyta > Magnoliopsida > Myrtales > Myrtaceae > Eucalyptus > Eucalyptus brandiana. The sequence continues at coordinate 66,044,248 of CM024675.1, forward strand.
ACTTTTCTTATCAAGCACAAAGATGAAACTCTTAATGGAGTAGCAAATGCTTTAAGCTACAAGCACTCCTTGCTATCCACAAGTGAAGGTCTTAGGCTTCGACATGATCAAGGAACTTTATGAAGGTCATCCCGACTTTAGGCAGAAAGATTGTTCAAAGGGTTCAATTAAGCAATTCTTGTTGCAAGATGGGTTTCTTTTCAAGAATAATTGTTTGTGCATATTGAGAAGTTCTCTAAGGAAAGCCATTATCCATGAAGCCCATGGCAGAGGATTAGCCGGAAATTTTAGAAGAGACAAGACACTCTCTCTTGTCAAAGAAAATTTTTATTGGCCTTGCATGGAGAGAGATGTTGTGAGACATGTGGAGCGATGTCGAACTTATTAAATTGCCAAAAGCCATACTCAAAACACTAGCTTATATACTCCATTACTGGTCCCAACCACCCCTTGGGAAGATGTGAGCCTAGATTTTATAGTTGGTTTACCTTGGACATAAAGGGGCAAAGACTCGATTACGGTGGTCTTTGATCGATTCTTCAAAATGAAGCATTTTGTGCCATGTAACAAAACCTCGGATGTTGCTCATATGGTGAATCTTTACTTCCATGAGATTGTGAAACTTCATGGTATTCCAAAAACAATGACATTCGATGGAGATTCAAAATTTATCAGTCATTTTCGGCTGTTGGAGAAAACTTCCTTGCATGTTTTGAAGCTGACAAAACATTTCCATCAGTCTAGTCTGAAGATTTGCAAACTCTTTCATCAAAGTCTGAAGACTGCCGGACCACCAGACTCAAGATTCAAAGTCTACCCTCCTTGACAGTTTCTAGATCATCGAAGAAGACTTATCCAAAATTGAGTATTTCTTTAAGGATTTGATTCTATCGACTAAAGAAGATCTATCAGCTGGATATAGCATCTCGAAATCTATTATTCGTCTTGAAATTAATTCGAGTAATTTAGATCCATTGATTGGCGAAGCAAACTTGGAAGGTTTTACTTATGGAAACCTAAATCCTGATTGTATGGGCGAGCAGGATTGGTGGGCTATCGTTATGTTCCTTTAATAACTCGAAATCTCCCTAATTGATTCTGTCTAACGGGTAGATTGGAAGAGCTCTTTTGGAAAGTGCTAATGGTTATGAAGGCATGGAAGAGTATATAAGAAAGATGTTTCAGTTATTCGAGCGTGTGCGCGATAGATAAATTCCAAAGTTTTAAGCTCATTGTTCTTTGCCAATTCAATTGTTGAGCGTAAACTTATACTCAAAAGAGAGTTTATACATTTGTGAGACCTTAAGTAAGTGTAGTAAAGTTTCTACACTGTGGAATCAAGGACGTGATACTGTAACGACTCTTTTGATTCATAGTGAAATCCAGCTGGTGGGTTGTCAGTGCGGGAGAGTGGACGTAGGCTTGGATTAAGCCGAGCCACTATAAACCTTGTGTTCTTATTCTCTTCCCTAAACTCTTTTACTTTACTCGTAACTTTATTTAATTGTTTGAGTCTCGTTTCTATTTCAAAGTCTACCATTAAACAGACTCAGGTCAAAAGTAAAGTTTTACACTATTCTTCTCAAAAGTTTGTTTTCGCACCTATTCACCCCCTCTAGGTACTCGTACTAGCATTCACATCAGCGACACTTTGGAAGAAGCTAGGTGCAACTCTTCAGTTTAGCTATTCTCATCATCCCTAAACCAATGGGCAAACATAAGTTGTTAATCGGAGTATGGAAAATCTTTTAAGGAGCTTAATCAGAAGTAACTTGCATCAATGGGACACCACTTTAGCTCAAGCTTAATTTGGTTATAAATGGAAAACGTCATTTTGAGATTGCGTATGGGAAGAGTCCTAGTAGTCCCTTGGACTTAGCTCCACTTCCCATCTCTCAACATTTTAATGGAGATGCCAAGGATCATGCTCACTATATAAAGAAGCTTCATGAGGAAATATGGGAAAGGGTCATAAAGCATAATGCAAAGTACAAAGGGAGAGCCAACAAGCATTGGAAGCCCACTACTTTTAAGGAAGGCAATTTGGTTTGGCCACATCTTAGAAAGGAGAGATTTCTTCGAGGTCGTCATGAGAAGTTGAAACCTAGAACCGATGGTCCTTTCAAAGTATTGCAAAGAATTGTAGATAATGCCTACAAGATTGAACTCCTTGATGAGCATGCTGTTTTGGCAATGTTTGATGTTGTAGATCTTTCTCTCTACCATGAAGATGAAGACAATGAAAAATCAAGGACAACTTTACGTGCAACAAAAACGTCTATGCTGGAGCATTCTAAAACAACGTCGATTTTTTCGAAAGTGTTACCTAGCGCGTAGTTATCGATACTTTTCTAACCTTATCAATACTTTGATAGTTGCCTTCAATAATCATATCGATACTTCGATAGGCGTTGAAAGATGTCCACATTCATTGAATCACGCAGATTCTGGATATTTACACTCAACAACATTTATTTCTCATATTTTTAAGGTTTAGCAAATATCATTAAAAGTTTCTAGAGTCCTTATTTATGAGTCCTTTGTCTTCCCAAAGAATCTCAATAATTGTTCATACCTGGAGGGTTATTCCAAGTTCATTTTATAAAAACATGCAATGATGAATAAAATTCAAACTTGTTTTTGAGTGACAATTCATTTAGCCTTCGACTTAAAAACAAGAAAGATTTCTTATCATGCTCTTATCTCTTAGATGGATTCGTACGAGTGGCGAGTGACCTATCCAATTTAGTTCTCACTTATATTATCCCCTACTTCTCTATACTTTCTCCGATGTCATCAATGGGGCGGGACAAGACCTAGTCATGCCAAAAGACCATAAACTCATGTGTTGGCCATGGCCTAAAGGTCATAATAATTGGAACACGTGTGAATGTTTTGTGCATATAATATTCTGAGATGTGTTCTAATAATTTATTGAGCTTGTTGCTTTACTATTGGCATATGTGAATTACTAACATGCAAGGGTATGCCAAGGCAAGGTAAGGATATGTAATGCTGCATTGTTTAGACTGACTCTAAGACAAATTAGCATCCTATCAAAGTTTAGGATGTTGACTTGCTAAGATTTTATCTCACTCTAATGTTGTTAAATATTTTTGAGCCCGTAGTTATGGATGTGGACCCTATTCGTTTTGAGGTCCTCGTATCTTTTGAGTGGGCCATCACCAAGTATGCTGTGTTAGGGATTAAGGCGACCTTTCTGAAGCACACTACCACTTTGTGGGTTCATGAGGGAGTAAATCATTTGATTTCCCATCGCTTTATGGCTTGGTTCATTAAGTTCGATGGGTATTTCATCGGTCCTCTTCCAAGGATTGATAGTATGCCGTAATGAACCATGCTGGTGTGGGAATCACTTTTTGGATAGCCCTCTTGATAGAGGAGTTAGGATAATCTCGACCCTTTCAACTCTTTTTGTATGTTGGTCACTTAGGAATTAAATCAATTTGTAAATATTAAATTTCTTAGGGTTAAAAAAAAAAACGGTCATGCTTTTAGAAATGTTTGTTGTGTATACTATCCCTATTATCTTGCTTGACCGAGTGTTTATGCTTCTACTTGCATTTAATCGAAAGTTAAAACGAGTGGACACGTGACGCGTCCTAGGATGTCATAGCTAATCAACCGTTGAGGGATGTTTGTGCACTCGAGGTTTTAGGGCGTGATAGCTTAATACCATAAACAATCTCAAACTAATATACATGTGATAAATTAACCAAAAACTAATTTTTTGATCACGAAAAACTCTAAATTGATACACTTGCGATAAATTTACCCCAAATGATTAAAAAAACTCTAAATTGGTATATTTGTGATAAATTACTCAAAATTAATTTTTTTAACTGTCAAAAATCTCAAATTGGTATATTTGTGACAAATATATCATATGTTAAATTGTATTAATATTACAAAAAATACAAAATTAGTACAAATGTGACAAACAAAGAGTTAAATCCCAAAGTTGGTACACCATGTTATTATTATTTTATTTTTTTGGTGATCTGGGAATTGCCATACAGCTGGTAGCCGGCAGCGTAAACCCGGGGCTACCCGAGAGGACCCACCTCCCCCGGACCATGGGTGAGTCACACAAGCAACCACGAGGATTTGAACTTGCTCCCTTCCAAAAGAGGGATTGAGCGGAAACCACGCGACCACTAATAGGGTGGGTTACACCATGTTATTCAACTCAACAATTTGACAACAAAATTTAATGGAAACTAACAAAAAAATAAATTTGTCACAAATGTACCAATATGAGATAATTTTGTCAAAAGTATACTAGTTTGGGGTCTTTAATGGTCAAAAATTTAGTTTGAAATAAATTTGTCATAGATAATACCGATTTTGGGCTTTTCATGGTATTAACCCGAAGAATATATGGATCATCAGTACTTAGGTGCCAGCAATCCTAAACATATTTTATAACATCCAATTCAACTATAATTTTTTTTTTTTAATTTGGCTAGTTTAGTCATAAACTTTTTAATAGTATGTAAATGTAGTCATTCCACTCAATTTTAACCTAAAACCATTAACATGGCTATTGAATCAACGGTCGTTCTATATGGCACAATCGGTATTGACATAGACAATCATTAATATTGGCAGAGAGAAATATGGAAAAAAAAAAGAAAGGAATGAAAAAGATAAAATGTTTAGAAAATTAAAAAAAAATTGCAAAATTTATCTTCGCCGAGGCCGACTAGGCCATGTAGAATAGCCAACGTTGATGTTAGCGATTTCCGACCAAAATAAGCCAGAAGGACTATATTGACAAATTGTCATAATTTTTAAGATTAAATTGGCCAAAATTTTTCGATAAAAAAAATTGATCAAATTGAAAAGTTTATAACTAAATTGGTCATCATATAAAAGGATGAGGATTTTTTTAGACAATTGTTTTAATTGCTAATCTTTTAGATATATATTTCAACACTCTTCTAAAATCTTCGTACCAAAAAATATTTTGGGTGAACTTTACACGCAACTTTAGCTAAGACACTCCTTTTTTTCAGGTTCATTGATCGAAATACCCTCTCATTCTTCTCTTCAATTTATTGTTTCTTTCTTTTTAATAGGCTAACCAACAAAATTACTTTTATTTCTATAATCTCTCCATCATATAAATGCCTAATTACACCCAACAAAATATCATTATCCTCCATCATTTTATCCCTTGGCTTAGAGGAGGTTATTAATTTTAATTTATGGTCTATCAAATTTAATCACAGAAGTTATATAGAAAATTAACAATTTATATTCATGATTGCTATGATGGCTTATGAACACACAATTAATTGCTTATTTTCTTATCAAATTGTCTGTACAAAACTTTATGTCAAAGTTGAATTGCAAGATGGATAAATTTTAACAACTTTGTTTTATGTTTTTCCCACTTTAATTTGAATTGTAAATGGGAGTTGATAATCATGTTACATCTTCTTTGTTCTCAAACTCACATCATATTATTTTAGAGGAAAATTTTAAGCATATTTTGAAAATTTTGATCCACTAACTATGAGATATTCACAACTAATATTAATTACTTTCTTCATGGTAGGAGTAGAACAGTCGTCGAGCTTGCCTTATGGTCACTAGGCAAGGGTGAGATCACCCAGCCACTAGCAAGGCAAGCCCTCGCTAGATTTGGCGAGGAGGGCCTCGCCATCGCTAGGTTTGGCAACGTGAGCCCTCGTTGGATTTGGTGAGGGCCCGCCTTGCCAATGGTTGGGCGAGCTCTCCCTTGCCCAACAACCATGATGCTAGCTCGCTCGGTTACCTCAGTTCGGCAACTGACCAACCCTCCTTTTTAGCCAGTTGCAAAAGCCAAAGAAAGAAAGAGGGAGAAGGGAAGAAGAAGAGAAAGGAAAAAAGATAAAGATAAAAAGTTAATAAAGTAATTGAAAAAAAAAATATATTATTAAAAAATTATTGTCGTGCCGGTCAATGGTCACGTCAATGCTACTCGACTAAATTTGGTCGGATTGACTTAATTGATACAATTGGAAAATGTTTATGATTCAATTGGTAAAAAAAAAAAATTAGGACTCGACCCGGCATAATTGCAATAGGTTTATGATTTTTTTGGTAAGTTCCCAAGTAGAACACTAGGAAGTTCCTTTTTTTTTTCATTAGTTCTGGTCTTTTGTTAATATTTAAATATGATCCATATATAATATGTCTAACATTTGATAACGCTTCTAACAAATTGAGCTTTTCCATATTTTGATCAATTTTGTTTTTCCATTTTTTTTTATCAAGATCAGCTAGATAATTAGATATATAGTTTCACTCAAACTATTAGACAAAAATAGGCAATTAATTTTGTGTTCTTAAGCCATCATAAATAAATAAATAAATAATCTTTTAGTAGTTTTTGTGATTAAAAATATGAGACCAAGATTAAAATTAATAAATTTCTCTAGGCAAGGTGATAACATGATGCGAGGCAAAATAATATCTCGTCAGGTGTAATGAATCATTTGTACAATGATACCAATAAAAGATGCGATAAAAATAAATACAGTTTTTTTCCTTGGCCTGATAAAAAAAAAAAAACAAATTGAAGAGAGAGGTAGAGATAGCAACTGCTCCAAACAACTCTATAAATAATGGTGGCAACACACATAAAAATGTTGGACTTACTCAATTTCAAGAGGTAGAGATTATATTCAAGACAGGGAATTTTTACATCACTATGTTAGAATATATTTTAACTATGAGCCTGTAATTCGCACTCGAGATTTCTTATTTGGGATGTCCAGCTTTTATCCGATGGACATCCGGATTTATTTTGTTAATATCGATTATTCATATAATATATCAACCGAAGTAGGTCACCAGGACTTTGTACTTGTATCTAAGCAAGGTAGAGATGACTTGGCAAGCGCGGCTCTAACACCAAGTTAAGAAAAATCGAAAATATTGTCATTTTTGTAACATAGGAAAATATCTTACAAAAATCCTAATAATCTTAAACGACCAAGAGGACCACCTACTCTCTCTCTCTCTCTCTCTCTCTCTCTCTCTCTCTCTCTCTCTCTCTCTCCATACTAGAGGTCTCGAGCTCCACAAGATAGAGAGGTGCAGTAGGTAGGGGGATAATCGAGTCGAATCCACCCCGATATTCAAGACCCGATACTCTTCTTGAGCTTAAATTGAATAAGTTGTCAAATAAGCTCGTGTAATCGAGTCGACTCCACCCAATACTCTTCTTGAGCTTAACTTGAATAAATTGTCAAATAAGCTTGAGCTCAATTTTACTCGCCTTGATTAGTCAATAGATCTTACTTGAATTTTGAATAATCTCAAACTTAAACTTGCATTTTGGGAATACATATAATTGAAGAGTTCATAGTGAATTCATATTAATGAGCGTACATATATAATTAGAAAATACAATTGTATGATCAGCACGAGCTACTCAGGTTAAGTATTCAAGCTCGAGCTCGTCTCCACAGTTTTCAGGTTCTGAATCACGTGGAGCTTGAATGCTGATATAATTGGGCTGACTTGAACACCAAGTTGACTTGTGGAGCCATGCCCGTGATGCTCGGGGCATTGCCAGCTAGGTTACGGATAATAGTGACGGTGTACTGCCAATCTCCCTTTTTAGAAATCCCATTTTCAAACGCAAACTTTATTTCTCCTTTCTTTTTCTGGGCCTTTTGACTTCTGAAACATAAAACCTAAGTTAAAAGTAGCATTTTTCCAGGATAATCGCGGGGCATCTACTTCATTTCCACGGCAGCATCGAAAGCAGCTTTCTCAGAACGAGGAGGAGGTCAGGGTTGTTTCGCTCCGATCATTGTACAGTCAAGACATGTAAGTACAAGAAGAGGTTTCTTCTCCATCCCTTACTATGCAACAATAAGATTCACATGTGATGGACAGGTCGATCACGAGAGAGATCTCCGTAAGATGGAGAGAGACTAATGTGGGTGGTAGAGACAGAAAACGTGCAAATGGGCACTGTCATGTCCCCATCCATCCCTTCCTACTTGTTTTTCAAAGTACTATGCTCCATCAACGTGAATACTACTTAGTTGACTTAGGAAGCCATGTCTTCTATGGTGCTCGTGGTACGGCCGGTTGGGGTAGGGACAACAGCGACAGCGACAGTGTAACACTACTTTCACGTTTTCCAAGTGCCATTTCCAACCGCAAACTTCGCTTTCTTGCCATTTGAGCTCTATATTGTGTTGAATTAATTTAATTATGATTTTAAGATTTTATTCCTAAATTATTTAATTTCAGTAATTGATTGAAAAATAACCAAGCATCAGTTTACAATGCCAAAAATGTTTTGGTGGACTAAATAAAATGGTGGGAATTGTGAAAGTGAAATTATAATATTTTGACTTAGGCCAACCGTGTACCCACACACGACCATTTTTATTGGGTATGATTAAAATAATAAATTGGTTATTTGATTGGAGTGATATACTATTTCGGCTAGGGGGCCCTAATCTATCGACTTTGGACGAACATATATATAGTATACCATATTATCAACTTTAGACGAGCATATATGGTATACTATGATGGCTTGGGGGCCCTAATCTATCGGCTTTGGGTGAGCATATATACAGTATACTATATTATTAGCTTCAAGCGAGCTATACTATCTATTTATCAGCTTTGGGTGAGCAGTCCTAATTTAATAGGATTTTATAGATAATATTAAATATACTGACCAAGAGAAGGTCGTGATGACATGTAATCGACTAAATCGATTGATCGATAGTTCGATCTGATTGGGTGAATTAATGTGGTTTGGGTATATTTGATATATACTGACTTGCAGGAAGGAACATAGGTAAAGGTAAGTCCTCTGACCTATGATTGTGCTCAGGTAGCCCCTATGGGGTATTTTCTTCCTAATCGAATCTTAGTGTGATAGAACTTGCTAGGACGTAGTCTCACCCTGTTGTGGGACAACATTTTAGGTCCCTAAATGGTAGTACCTCCTAAATGGCAGTACCTCCTCCTCCTCCCATGCATTTTGGTATACCTAAGGAAATCACTGAGATAGGTTATCACATTCTGATACACCATCACTCTGAAGGCTTGGAATATGTATTGGTGAAATCCACTGTCTAGGTTGATGTGGGTGAATCCCAAAAGGTGCCCCATAAATATCGGTCGTGGTATCACCATTACAATGATGGACGAAGAGTGAGCCCTGTACTGGAATATGATATACCTCTATATGTTTTAAAGATAGCATTTGGGAAGGGGACAACAAATCCTAAAGGTGGATCGGTGGTGGATGCGAAGGATCCCAAGCTTGATGATGATTCTGACTCTCCGATGTACTCAGTCGAGGGCACCAATTGGAGCGAAAAGGAAGGAGAGATCATCGAGGAGGATGAAGACCCCAAGGACGATCTAGGAGAGGATTGAAACGCCACTCCTGTTTGTAGACTTTGTTTTCTAAGCTTGTTTAAGTTGAACTTGACTTAGTAGTTTGCCTTGTATATATATGTGCACTAGTTTGCAATATATATAAGTGTGTTGATTTTTCAAGTTTGAGATTTTTAGTCCTATTTTCTTATCCCATTGGTTTATTGTCTGGGGATTATTTATATGATTCCGCATGCGTATTAAAATGAAAGAGTCGGCAATGCATCTTGGGACATTGCTATATAATCGACCAAGCCGAGATAGGCACGCGCCCGAGGATCGGGGCATGACATTCATGGTAGGAGTAGAACAATTGTTGAGCTTGCCTTACGGTCACTAGGCAAGGTGAGCTCGCCCAGCCATTGGCCAAGCAAGCCCTCACCAAATTTGGCAAGGAGGGCCTCGCCGTCGATAGGTTTGGCAACATGAACCCTTGTTGGATTTGGTGGGGGCTCGCCTTGCCAATGGCTGGGCGAGCTCTCCCTTGCTCAGCAATCGTGAGGCAAGTCACTCGGTTACCTTAGTTCGGCAACTGACCAACCCTCCTTTCTGGCCAATTGCAGAAGCCAAAAAAAGAAGGAGGGAGAAGGGAAGAAAAAGAGAAAGGAAAAAAAAAGATAAAAAGTTAATAAAGTAATTAAAAAATTATTAAAAAATTATTGTGCTTTGGTCGGCGGTCACGTCGGTGCTAATCAACGAAATTTGATCGGATTGACTAAATTGATACAATTGAAAAAGGTTTATGATTTAATTGGCCAAAAAAATAAATTTAGGACTCAACGAGCATAATTACAATAGGTTTATGACTTTTTTGGTAAGTTCCCAAGTAGAACACTAGGAAGTTCCATTTTTTTCTTAAGTTCTGGTCTTTTGTTAATATTTAAATATGATCCGTATATAATATGTCTAACATTTGATAACGCTTCTAACAAATTGAGCTTTTCCATATTTTGATAATTTTTGCTTTTCCATTTTTTTTATCAAGATTGGCTAGATAATTAGATATATAGTTTCGCTCAAACTATTAGACAAAAATAGGCAATTAATTTTGTGTTCTTAAGCCATCATAAATAAATAAAAATTTAATCTTTTAGTAGTTTTGTGATTAAAAATATGAGACCATGATTAAAATTAATAAATTTCCCTAGGCAAAGTGATAACATGATGCGAGGCAAAATAATATATTGTCAGGTGTAATGAATCATTTGTACAATGATACCAATAAAATATGTGATAAAAATAATTACCTTGGCCTGATTAAAAAAAAAAAACAATTTGAAGAGAGAGGTAGAGATAGCAACTGCTCCAAACAACTTCATAAATAATGGTGGTAACACACAAAAATGTTGGACTTACTCAATTTCAAGAGGTAGAGATTATATTCAACACAGGGAATTTTTACATCACTGTGTTAGAATATATTTTAACTATGAGCCCGTAATTCACACTCGAGATTTCTTATTTGGGATGTCCAGCTTTTATCTGATGGACATCCGGATTTATTTTATTAATAGTAATTATTCATATAATATATCAACCGAAGTACGTCACCACCAGGACTTTGTACTTGTATCTAAGCAAGGTAGAGATGACTTGGCAAGCGCGGCTCCGCTTGAGCTACTAATGGTTCGGCGAGGAATAGGTCATCCCTCGACTCGGCGAGGTTGATGCTCGACAAATTGGAGGGTTTACTCCAATTAAACCCTTGGATTAGCCTGGCGAGGAGCATCACGGTCATTGTCGTACCAAGCGTGGCGGCAATGCACCCACGTCGGCCAGTACTGAAAGATATGAAGCGCAGGTCAGGTTCTGTGAGTACGACCTCCGCTTGGTCGCTCATAATGTGTCGGTCCGGCTTGAACTTGAGGGGTTCGTCCCAAATCTCGGGGTTTCTACCGAGGCCGATGCGGCTCAAAAGGACGTGGCTGCCCTTGGGGATGCGGTAGCCAGCCACAACGGTGTCCGACATGGCTACGTGGGGAACGTTGAAGGGCGCGATCGGGTGGAGCCTAAAAGCTTCCCTAGCACATGCTTTGATGTAGTTAAGATCTCCGATATCGGATTCTTCGACTAATCTCTCCTTTCCCACAACTCTATCGATTTCTTCCGTGGCTTTGTGAATGAGCTCAGGCTGATTTATCATCTCCGCCATTGCCCATTCGACAGCGTTTGACGGATTGTCCACCGCGGCCATCATAATCTCCTGCATAGTGGGTCGTGCAACTTTATGTTAAAATTTTAACTATTTAGACCAAAACACTGCAAATGAATGGGCAAATAGACTAGAATTATCAATATCCTACTAATTCCAAAATGCTACTATATGTTCTTACGATATCTAATAGCTACCGAAGCAATCGAGTTTATAAAGTGATCTTGCTTTGTGCAGATGGCGTAAATATATGGAGACACCAATTCAGAGGGACAAGTTTTTGAAGTTTATATTCAATCAAATCCTCTAGGAAGAAGCATATAATTTTACCGTGGTCAGCGCTCGAACTTCTTGTGGCGCCAGCACTGGCATCCCTTTTGAGTCTTTAAGCATAATTAGAACGTCCAATAAGTCTTGAGGCTCTTTTTCATTACTCTCGGAGCTCAAATCGTCCCTCCATCGTTTGATCCTCTCGCTTATTATGGGTTCATGCAATGTCCTAAGAGTCCTCGCACTCTCTTCTACTTTCTTCTCATGGCCATCAAGGTCAAGCCCCTTCAAGAATGGAAAGTAATCGGAAACACAAAATGCATAGAGAGAGTTTAGTGCATTGAATAGTGCGTCCACATGTTGTTCTTCATCAATGGTTGGTCCTCCATCTTGCCTTCCCTGGCCAAAGTATCTCTTGTTGAACATCAACCTTCTTATCACATTCCCAGAATAGTGCCTCGTAGTGGTTCTCAAGTTCACTTGATGACCTGAGGTTTTGCATAGGTTAAAGACATACTTCACTAGGTTATCGGCTTCCCCCACTCTCTTGTCATGGAGCCACTTGTGCCGAGCCGGGCATACTACCTCCGACACCAAGACCCGCCTCATCTTCTTCCATTGCTCCCCATAGGGTGAGAGGGCTGCTGTCAAGTAGCCCCGGCTGAATGTGCCGGACGCCATCGTAACTGGCCTTGAGGCGAATGATGAGTCCTGTTTCCTGAGGAATTCTTGGGCGATTGTTGGACTGGTCACGGGAATGACGTGCGTGCTCCCCAGACGGATGCACGCTATGTCGGTGTTCATTTCCTTCATCAGGCGATGGATCCACCGGAACACGGGCTTGTTACGAAGCATACCCGGGGCACAACCAACCACGGGCCATGGGGTGGGGCCTGGAGCGAGTGGGAGTGGATTTTTTTCTTTTCTGAAGGTTTTGCGACAAAGCTGCTGTTTCACAATACTGTATAAAGCGACGAGTGCCAAGAGAAGTAGGGCGTTAATGGTGGCTGGGGTGGCGGAGCTCATTGTGGCGGTGGCAGTGGGAGCTTTTGTCGATGGCTATTATCTTTGCCTGTGGAGGTTTTCGACCACTAGGCTTTTGCTATGAAGAAGGAAAAGGGAGAGTTCGTGGTGAAGTGAATATGCACGTATGACGCCTATATATAGATGTGGCTGATACGGATGGCGTGGCTACAGCAATTGGAATATGCCAAGCTTTGCCAAGCGAAAGTTACTGGGCGAAGATGCGTTTTTATGGTGTCGAAAAATGCCTCCGTGAAAAAGATAAGCTCCATAATCTGACCAATGTGGCGCTTATTTAGATAGGAATGATGCACTTAGATGAACACTATTAAGCAATGAGGATAGATTTATTTTGCTACGGGTGCATGGGATGTACAGGGTGCGAAGTGCACTTGGTATACTTGGGTTGCTTCAAGAAAGGAGGCAATGATACCAAGTTAGAAAGCCTAATTCAAGAGTTTCAACTGATAGGTGGAGGGAGACCACATGAAATAAAAAAGCATTTAGGACCCATTGTCAAGTGATGTGTGACAACAATACTTCAATAGCACCTCTCACGCACAAGTTGGATTACGAGCGGCATGTGGAATTTTGACTATGCACATTCATGTGGAATTTTGACCATGCATATTCGCGAAAAGGATAGCAATGGCTTCGATACCATATGAGATTTCGTGGAATGAAGGCCTAGTTTAATATTTATATATTCTACTACTGCCCATCATGCATAGACCAGTCATTGGCCTAAGTGTAAAGCGTGAAATTATGTAATTTGAGAGATAGATATGGGTCTCAAAAGATTTGAACTCACTGGAGAGATAAATATGGGCCTAAAAAGATTTGAACTTAAGATCTTTTACTCTGATACCAATGTTAAGAATTGAGAATTTTTATATATTTCGATGTATATCAATGAAGAATACGTTAACCTATTTATATGCTTTATTACATAGCTACTATAAGGTAACATCTTAATCAATACATGCACAATCAAGGAAGATATACGCACAATCTTGAGAGATATAGAAAAACAAAATGAGAGTTTTACTTAAAGCTTAAACCAATAGGCGTAGGAAATTAACATAAAATAAATAGCATTTGTTAGGCTATATGAGACAATATTTTTTTTTTTTTTTTTTTTTTGGTAAAGTATATGAGACAATATTTCAACACCCCCTCACATAGAATTTTGACTATGAGTAAAAGAATAAGTTCTAACTCTGATACTAAGTTAAAAATAGTGTAAAAAATATCATGATTTCTCTAACTGAGGAAAATATTTTACAGATTAAACTCAAATTCAAACTTGCATTTTGAATATACATATAATTGAAGAGTTAATAGTGAATTCATATTAATGAGCGTACATCTATAATTATAATATACAATTGTTTGTTCAGCTGGTTACTCAGGTTAAGTGTTCAAGCTCGAGCTTGTGTCCACTGTTTTTGGGTTCTGAATCGCGTGGAGCTTGAATGCTGATATAAATAGGCTTACTTGAACACAAGGTTGATTTTTGGAGCCATGCCCGTGGTGCTTGAGGCATTTCTAGTTGTTGGGAAAAAAGTTCCGAATCAGGAAGAAATGGAATCGGATTTTGAAATGGTGATAACACTCTCTTTAAAGAGTTATTTGCTTCGTAACATTATTAATGATTATTAAATCTTTCAAGATACAATAAAATTTTAAATGAGAATATCACATAGCAAATTTGTTATATCTCAATAAACTTTCAAATAGAAACAATTGTAAAGAAGGCTGTATTTTTGGAGAGAAAATTCAACGGGACTTGATGATCATTGAGACCAAATACCGATGTACTTATCTTGGTCTTTTAAGTAGGAGCAACTTTTCGGGAAAGAAAGTTGCAAAGTAAACAATTACATTCCCAAAAGACATGTTGAAAAGACATATTGAAAATTCAGAATAAAAATTAATAATAAAAAAATAATTTCTTAAAATTCTGAATTCCATAACTTCTGAAAACTACTGGTTGAACAGATATAGCATTTCAAAGGTTGTGAGATGCCTAATAAAGATTAGCAAAATAACTGCAAACAAATAACAGGATTGTTTCGCTTCGACCATTGTACAGTCAAGGCGTCAGTACAAAGAGAGGGAACTTCTCAATCTCTTACTCTGCGACCATAAGATTCACGTGTGACGGAGAAGTCGTCTCGACAGAGCTCCGTACGATGAAGAGATACCAGTGTCGGGGACCCCAACGTGGGTGGTAGATACAGAAACATGCAAATGAGCTAGGGACTTCGATTCATCAAAGAGCGGATAGAGACGGTATGTTTTTGGCCCAGGTCCATGGAGACTTTGGTTTTTTGCATTCGATTCAACGTATTTGTCCTATGATCACGTCTGTCGAATTGGTTAACGTGGAAAACGATTCTTTTTCATCTTCAGATCGTTGGCACATAAGTGCATTTTCGACCCTCTCAGATCTTGTCCAATTTCATCTCTCAAACGTTTATTTTGTGCCCTTCAAACCCTTTCAACTCATGCTCCTCTGTGTGGTCGAATTCTTCCCTGACCCCACATTAGCAACTTCTTTGGTTTGATCACGTGGCAAAAATTGTCACGTGATGCTGACAAGGCACTGCATGTCGGAATGAGAGAGAGGTGCGACAGGGATTATTTTGTATATTGATGTGAGATTTTGTGCAACAAATTGTTAGAATTTAAATTCTAAATTACTCGTTCATCTATTAATTTAAGCTTTTTAAATAGTTAGTACTTACTTTACAAAATATCTCACACGATATGAGAGCAGAAGAACCCGGGTTCGAATCTATTAAGGCATCTATTTGCCTCCCAAATTACATATTTCTATACTTTAACGATATGCCAAAGTCCAGGTTAGGCGTGATTGGGAGTATTGAAATATGTAGATATCAAACCAAACATTCATTTTTCGTGACTTTCCTAAAGGTGAACTACTAAAAGAAAAGTTAATGGATTATTAAACTCAAAGACTTAGCGCAAGTTCTCTCAAGCCCATGTCAACCACAACTTTCAGGTTTGATTCAATCAACTTAACAAAAAATTTAATTAATTTAGGAGTCACCACTAATTTATTGCCACTAATTTACTTTTGGTCGATTCAAAACTAGGTAAAGTGTGGGAAAACACTTTATTTCTACGAATTAGAGTTGTCATAATTTTGGAAACTTAGTTAAGTTAGATACTCTAATGCATTTTCGATATCTTTTTCTCTTTATTTCAAAAATATTTTACAAGCAATTTTGGTGAATTTTACTCTCAAACCGCTAACATGGGATGGGTGATCATGCAAATGTGAAAGGAATCATTTAACATTCAATAATCAAAGCCATAAATAGATTGTTAGAAAAAGGGGAAAAACCTTAATGCATTAAGCAAAGAAAAAGCGAAACTTGATCATCATCTAATGAGACAAAGGTTCTGCAAGTTATTAACTAGGAAGCTAACAATAATGCAATGTTAACTAATACTTTTTGGGTTTTTCTTTTTACTGATTGCAATTTTAATCTAAATAATGTTTATGTGATTTCTAATTTAACATGGATGAACCGTTAGACTAATGACATGAGGTTGAATTATTTAAATGTTATAGTATGACCTAAAATATGCAACATGCATGAATATTTGATAAAAGCGTAGAATTTGATGAAAGCACAAACTATCTAATAAAACGGTAGTATCAAATAATAAATAATCTATGCATCAATGCTTATGGAAATTATGCAATATCATTCAATAGTCAGCAAAATCTATCAAAGATATTCAATTATCAAATTATGGTGTAGATATAATATTCTTGATTAATACTAGATTCAAATTACTATATTACTCCTCATATATCTTAGATACACGCCATTTTTAAATTACGAAACACGCACGAATGGTATCCAAACTAAATGCAATGAATTCTTTTTTTTATTTCATATTTTTCATAATAAGAAAATAAACTAAATTAGCAACATGCAAAATGATAGGCCCATATAATTCACAAATTAACCTTATCCCAGTATAGGAAACGAAGGTAATGGGGAATCCGATCTTAAGTCTTAAAAATTGAATTCCTGATTATATGCACAATTGGATAAGAAAATTTCCCATTCGAGATGTGCCTATAATCTCAAATTAAATCGTGTTGGAACCAACTAATCACAGTTTAGGCAATTGAATAATTAAATCAAACATAACTTAGGAAATTGCCTGCATTGGATTGCCGACTCAAAGGACGACAGACAGCGAGAGGTCATTAATAAGTTTCATCGTCGGGGTAACCGGCAAGGAATGGCAAGAGGTGACAGACAACAATGTCAAGGACTACGACCATCACAAGGAAATCTTTGGATCTTTGATGCTCGATCCCTTTGGTAAAGTTGAAGAGCTAGGTGTCGTAGAGATCTCCTCAAAATTCTGTTGCATTCCAACTTAAAACGAACACATACTCATAGTTTTCGTGAGACCGCGCTCTTCCTCCTTTAAAGATATACTTCTAGACAGTCTCTCATCAATCCCACTGGACAATTTCAAGAAAAATATCTTACCGCACTCTCCACAAAATTTGAAGGTGGTCCGATGGTTAACGAATGAGTACCAATCGTGAAACCGCCCTGGAATTTTTCTGTGGGGCCACGAGAGAGAGTTCGTGTATTTTATTTTATTTTTCCTTCAATGGCTAATCTTCTTTGGGAACCCTCAAAGCACATATTGATATAAGTCCAGGTTTTTTTTAAGATTAAAATCCTTCACTTTCCTATCTTGGACGCCAAGAGATATAACCTATCTTTAATAATGGGAAACTCTCGTATTATCTTTTATGATTTAAATTGTGATAATATCAAGTTTAATTGCTCTCCAAGTTTACTTTTAATAACTCAATTCCAACTTGGCACCCCTTATCCACAAATTTTTTGGCCACCATGAAGATTTTTAACCTTATGGGCTTAGTTAAATTAATTTAATTAAGCTCAGAGCCTTATTCACTTAAGTCCCTTAGCTCTAGTCCAATGTGAATTTATATGGACTTAATTAAGCTACTCATATTTATATGCAATTTAACTATGCATTATTGTTTAGGGGTCAGGATTGACTCTTAGTGATTTATGCAACGAATGCATAAATCAATCGTCAAAATTAACATGTTACTATCATTTAATAGCTGAAGTTTTTAACTGGACGAAAGGCTGAGATGGTGTAGCCAACCAAATCACTTTATTAGCGTGATAGGTATCCCAACTAACATTATTGTTAAATTTCGAAACTTCCACTCTGTAATGACTGATTTTTTATTTTTATTTTACCATTGCCGGACACATAATATGACTATTATCCAAGAGTAGCACCATCGCCTCTCAGCAATGGGTGGACGGGCGAGGGCCAGCAATTTTTGTTGAGATTAGCCAAGACCACAAAATGCCGAACATGCATTGAGGCCGACTATGATGCCCCCATCCATCCTCTCCTTGTTTTTAAAAGTAATATGATCCATCAATATGGACAACGTACAACTACTCTCACGTTTTAGAAGTGCCATTTTCGACTGCAAACTTCGCTTTTTTCTGGGACCGTTTCACTTCTAATTATGAAGGCTAGAGTTGGGACTTGGACCTGCTAATTATCTTTCCCAATCTCTCCTTTTCGTAGAGTTGACGTTTCAACCGAAGCTTAATGAGCTGAGAGTTCCAACACGAGTTGACGTTTCAACCGAAACTTATGATCATTGCGCAAGTGCTTTATTTGCAGTATGGCATCGGAAAGTAGTTATCTCAGCAGAACAACCGGGTCTGAGTTCATTGCATTGTATGCAAAACTTTCCAGATATCGCACCACCATCTAAAACAATTGGGTTGTTTCACTTTGAACATTCTTTGCCATTCCTTGTTTTAGTACACTTTGAATTAGAAAAGAAATAAGATGTGGAAATGCATAATGAGGGAACCCCTCCATGTCTTTGGTCGTTTTCACCCATCATCGTCCGGGCAAACCTTCTTCCCTTAATCAAGATTGGGGTGTGATCAGTGCATCACGAGAGGGCTCCGCGAGATGGAGGGATACTACTATTGGTTAAGTGTTGGGGGTGATAGACCCAAAAAGGTGCAAATAAGGTTAGGGACTTCCACACGTCGGAGAGCGACGGTATGTGGTCCTGAGTTTTCTTTGCCCAGGTTTTGGTTTTAAACAATTCTACGGTATGTGGTCCTAAGTTTTCTTTGCCCAGGTTTTGGTATGTGGTCCTGAGTTTTCTTTGCCTACGTTTTGGTTTTAAACAATTCTACGGTATGTGGTCCTGAGTTTTCTTTGCCCGGGTTTTGGTTTTAAACGATTCTACATACGTGATGAGGACAAATGAGTTTGCAACCCCACATTTTTCCTATGGGCCTAACTCTTGAGCTGTGTACTAGGGGTAAGCAGTTTTAAATTTCATCTCAAATCTAGAACCTATCGCTGGAACAGGTCCTTCATTTTTTACTTACATTGCATACCCCGAAACCTAGCATCTAGGAACCTAGAACCCATCTTGTCATAGGTTCCAGGGTTGGTTCTAGTTTCATCTATATTATTAATTGAACGATTATAATGAATAATCACATTTAATTGCCATCACTTGTTGCTACAATCCACTGACCACAACTCATATATAGACACACAAAGAATATGAAACATTAACAAAATAAAATTTTGAGTAACCGAAAGCTTCAAAGAGTTTTGTGCCAGGAGAACGAGATCATCCCTAAAGATGTATGGAGCTACGATGTACCCATTGTACGGGATTATTATAGTCTTGTACCAAAAGTCAAAAAAGCACTTTAAAAATTCAAACATACAAAGACAACCCTATCACATGAGCAAGAAATAACAAACACGGATGATCCTGCACAATCATCACAAGACCCCAATACCCAATGGAGAGCCCTCTCTCAAGACTCCTATGATTAAGGACCTCTGTCATTATCCCTAGAGATGGACATATCTTATTATGCTCAACCATCATTGGCCTCAACCAAACCTACCCGCCGGCACTCCAGGATCCTCCAAGACTCATGAAGAAGCATCTTCATCAAATGATGCAAACATGTGGAATACTCTAAGCCCCTCTGACATTCGACTTACAGAACTTGAACAGAAATACGAAGAACATATTCTAGTAGAAATACATAATTCTGATGACTTAAACTATAACTACAATGCCCATGACGGAAGAGATCACTGACTATAGTAAATCACTGTAGCAAGTCACTGTAGCAATAGGCTAAGGAAGTCACTATTCATTTTCAATGTTCATATCACCGAGAATAATTCCCGACCGGATTTTCCAGAGCCCTTGTCTGTTTTAGAACCCATGAGTCTGGTTTTTGTTTGCTTGTGACATATTAATGCCTATAAAAGGCAAAGATGATGTAATGTGCTGAGCAAAGTCCCTTGAAATAAAGTAAGTGTTTATGAAATAATTCCCAATGTCTTTCTAAACTTGGTAGGATCCTTTGACAAATGCAGCTCAGATAGTTAGAAATGTTACCATCCGGACATCTCTGAATGTTTCTAGGCTCTAAACTAAAAGTCTGAATAATTTTATGTTAAAAAGCTATCCCTAAAGGGCTTGAATGAGAGGTTTGCCTAATCGGGAAGGCATACTTGTAGGAAACAAACTCTGTCTTCTTTGGTTCTAAGCCTAGATCTATGGGTGATAGACCCAAAAAGGTCCAAATGAGGTTAGGGACTTCCACACATCAGAGATCAACGGTATGTGGTGCTGGGTTTTCATTGTCCTAGGTTCCACAAGTTGGTGAGCGACGGTATGTTTGTGGTCCTCGGTTTTCTTTGTCCTATCCTAGGTTTTGGTTTTAAATGATTGTACGTACATGATGGGGACATGTTCATTTGCAACCCCACTTTTTTCTTATGGTCTTGACTCTTGAGCTATTTATTAAAGGTAAGAAGTTCGAGATTTCGTATAGATTCCACCTCAAAGCTAAAACCTATCCGTCGAAACTAGTTTTCCAATTTTTGAAACCTAGAACTTACCCTGCATATTTGGAATCTAGACACGATCAAGTTCCCACCAATTCAGTTACTCGGTACCAAGTTCTACTCTTGAACTACGCTCACACTATTTACTATGTGAAATGATATAGACCCAAAGAAAAAATAGAAAACAAGTGAAATGATTATTTTTCCCTTTTCAAAGCAGTGACATATAAGTGCACTCTCGTCCCTCTCAGTTGTTTTCACTGTCCATATTCATCTCTTAAATAGTTTTCTTTTTGTGCCATTCAAACTTGGAAAAGTTATTCAAAAAGTGCAAAATCTATTGTACTTTTACCAATTCAATCATAAACATTTTAATTATACCAATTGAATCATAAATGTTTTTACATTTTATCAATTGAGTTTATCCAGTCAATTTTAACTAGAAAGCATTGACATAAATGTCAGCCATCTCAGGTGGCATGGACGGCATTAACATGGATAATGTTTAATAATCTTTTAATATTTTTTTTGAACTATTTATACAGAGCTAGTTCCAATAGACTTATAGGGAATTATCAATAAAATTATTATAAGCTGCAAGCTGAGCAAATTTACGAGAGAATGCTCATTCTTTACTAGTAAAATTATTTAGTTGTATACCAAAACACGTTGCATTATATTTGAGTAAAAGTACTTCATTATTTAGATATCTATTCATCTCTTTCTTTTAGTTTCTTAGACAGGACAAAATCTTTAGGTCAATATAACATTTGTGAATTTTTTGTTATAAAATAGTCTTATATCGAATTACAAATTGTCTAATGGTAATTTTCAAATAATTACACATAATTGGAAAAATTAGTACACTAGAAAATGTAAACTTTTTCAATCTAATTGTTTAACAAGTGCCTTGTCAATAAAATCTTTTAAACTTATTTAGTCCCAAATATGAGATTTGAGGGAAGACGGGAAATATAACTAGAATATTCCTTAGAGAAAGATGATGGAGATATTTTAATTAGTACACTAGAAAATGAAAACTTTTTCAATCTAATTGTTTAACAAGTGCCCTGTCAATAAAATCTTTTACACTTATCTTCTACTGAGACCGACCCGGCTCAAAAGGATGTGGCTGCCCTTGGGAATGCGATAGCCGGCCGCCACGGTGTCCGACATGGCTACGAGTGGAACGTTGAAGGGCGCGATCGGGTGGAACCTAAAGGCTTCCCGAGCACATGCTTTGATGTAGTTGAGACGGGGGATATCGGATTCCTGGACTAACCTTTCCTTACCCACAACTCTGTCTAATTCTTCTGTGGCTTTGTTAAGGAGTTGGGCTGATTTATCACCTCCGCCGTTGCCCATTAGACTGCGTTTGACGGATTGTCCACCGCTCCAATCATAATCTCCTGCATATTGGATCGTGCATATTTGTTGTCAGAATTTAAACTATTTAGGCCACTGTGGGTCCGTGGCCTATACATATAGGGGACGCTAATCAAAATGTACAGTTTTTTTTTTTCCTATTTGATAGAACACTCTAGCAAGAAGGATATAACTTTACCATGGCCTGGGCTCGAACTTCTTCTGGCGTCAGCAAATTGTTACATTCCGATCTAAAATCGTCCCTCCATCGTTTGATCCTCTCGCTTATTATGGGTTCATGTAGACTTTGGCTTTTTGCATTCGATTCAGCATTTTTGTCCTATGATCTCGTCTCTCGAATTGGTTAACGTGGAAAACGATTCTTTTTCATCTTCAGATCGTTGGCACATAAGTGCATTTTCGACCCTCTCAGATCTTGTCCAATTTCATCTCTCAAACGTTTATTTGGTGCACTTCAAACCCTTTCAACTCATGCTCCTCTGTGTGGTCGAATTCTTCCCTGACCCCACATTAGCAACTTCTTCGGTTTGATCACGTGGCAAAAATTGTCACGTGATACTGACAAGGCACCGCATGTGGGAATGAGACAGAGGCGGGACTCGGATTATTTTGTATATTGATGTGAGATTCTGTGCAACAAATTGTTAGAATTTAAATTCTAAACTACTCATTCATCTAATAATTTAAGCTTATTAAATAGTTAGTACTGACTCTACAAAATATCTCACAAGGTACGAGAGCAGAAGATCTCGAGTTCAAATCTATTAAGGCATCTATTTGCCTCCCAAATTACATATTTCTATACTTTAACGATAAGCCAAAATCAAGCTTAGGTGTGAGTGAGAGTATTAAAATATTTAGATATCAAACCATACATTCATTTGTCATGACTTTCCTAAAGGTGAACTACTAAAAGAAAAGTTAATGGATTATTAAACTCAAAGACTTAGCGCAAGCGAATGCATAAATCAATCGTTAAAATTAACATGTTACTATTATTTAATTGCTGAAGTTCTTAACTGATCAGAAGGCTGAGATGGTGTAGCCAACCAAATCAATTTATTAGCGTGATAGGTATCCCAACTAACATTATTGTTAAATTTCGAAACTTCCACTCTGTAATGACTGATTTTTATTTTTTTGGTAACCGTTGCCGGTCACATAATATGACTATTATCCAAAAGTAGCACCATCGTCTCTCAGCAACGGGTGGACGGCGAGGGCCAGCAATTTTTGTTGAGATTAGCCATGAGCACAAAATGCCGAACATGCATGGAGGCCGACTGTCATGCCCCCATCCATCCTCTCCTTGTTTTTCAAAGTAATATGATCCATCAATAGCGACAACGTACAGCTACTCTCACGTTTTAGAAGTGCCATTTTCGACTGCAAACTTCGCTTTCTTCTGGGACCGTTTCACTTCTGGATTATGAAGGCTAGAGTTGAACTTGGACCAGCTAATTATCTTTCCCAACCTCTCCTTTTTGTAGAGTTGACGTTTCAACCGAAACTTAATGAGCTGAGAGTTCCATCACTCCAGAATGATCATCGCGCAAGTGCTTTATTTGCAGTACGGCATCGGAAAGTAGTTATCTTAGCAGAACTACCGGGTCTGAGTTCATTGCATTGTATGCAAAACTTTCCAGATTCGATATCGCACCACCATCTAAAACAATTGGGTTGTTTCACTTTGACCATTCTTTGCCATTCCTTCTTCTAGTACGCTTTGTATTAGAAACGAAACAAGATTGTGGAAATGCATAATGAGGGAAACCCTCCATGTCTTTGGTTGTTTTCACCCATCATCGTCTGGGCAAACCTTCTTTCCTTAATCAAGATTGGGGTGTGATCTGTGCATCACGAGAGGGCTCAGCGAGATGGAGGGATACTATTGTCGGTTAAGTTTTGGGGGTGATAGACCCAAAAAGGTTCAAAAAAGGTTACGGACTTCCTCACGTCGGAGAGCGACGGTATGTGGTCCTGAGTTTTCTTTGCCCAGGTTTTGGTTTTAAATGATTCTACATACGTGATGAGGACAAATGCGTCTACAGCCCCACATTTTTCCTATGGGCCTAACTCTCGAGCTGCTTACTAGGGGTAAGCAGTTCTAGATTTCACCTCAAATCTAGAACCTACCGTTGAAACAGGTCCTTCATTTTTTACTTACATTGCATACCCGAAAACCTGGCATCTAGGAACCTAGAACCTATAGGTTCTAGGGTTGGTTTCGGGTTCCATCTGTATTATTAATTAATCGACTATAATGAATAATTACATTTAATTGCCATCACTTATTGCTACAATCCAGTGAACACAACTTACATATCGACACACAAAGAATATGAAACATTAACAAAATAAAATTCTAAGTAACCGAGATCTTTAAAGAGTTTTGTGCCAAGAGAACGTTACCATCCCTAAAGACATATGGAATTATGATGTACCCACTGTATGGGATTATTATCGCCTTACACCAAAAGTCAAAGAAGCACTCGAAGAATTCAGACATGCAAGGACAACCCCATCACATGAGCAAGAAATAACAAACATGGATGATCCTACACAGTCATCACAAGACCCCTATATCCAATGGGGAGCCCTCTCTCTCAAGACCTCTATGATCAAGGATATTTTTCCTACACATCTTATTATGCTCAACCATCATTAGCCTCAGCCAAACCTACATGCCGACACTCTAGGATCCTCCAAGACTCATGAAGAAGCATCTTCATCAAATGATGCAAACATGTGGAATACTCAAAGCCCCTTTGACATTAGACTTGCAAAACTTGAACAGAAATATGAAGAATATCTTTTGGTAGAAATATGTAGTTTTGATGACTCAGACTATAACTACAATGCCCATGACAAAAGAGATTGCTAACTCTAGTAAATTTGTAGCAATGGGCTAAGGAAATCACCATTCATTGTCACTATTTATATCACCGCGAATAATTCCCAACCAGATTTTCTAGAGCTCTTGTGTGTTTTAGGACCCATGAGTCTGGTTTTTGTTTGCTTGTGACCTCTTAATACCTATAAAAAGCAAGGAGGATGTAATGAGCTGGACAAAGCCCCTCGAAGTATAGTAAGTGTTTATGAAATAATTCTCGATGTCTTTCTAAACCTAGTAGAATCCTTTGACAAATGCAACTCGGATAGTTAGAAATGTTACCATCCTGGTATTTTTTAGTGTCTCTAAGCTATGAACTAAAAGACTAAGTAGTTTTTTGTTAAAAGGCAGTCCCCGAAAGGCTTGAAGGAGAGGTTTGCCTATCGGGAAGACATACTTGTGGGAAACTGACTATGTCTTCTCTAGTTCTAAGCCTAGATCCATGGGTGATATACCCAAAAAGGTCCAAATGAAGTTAGGGACTTCCACACATCAGAGATTAACGGTATGTGGTGCTGGGTTTTCTTTGTCCTAGGTTCCACAAGTCGGTAAGCAACGGTATGTCTGTCGTCCTCGGTTTTCTTTGTCCTATCCTAGGTTCTGGTTTTAAACGATTGTCCGTACGTGATGGGGACATGTTCATTTGCAACCCCACTCTTTTCTTATGGTCTTGACTCTCGAGCTATTTACTAAAGGTAAGAAGTTTGAGATTTCCTATAGATTCCACCTCAAACTTGAAACCTACCCGTCGAAACTAGTTTTACAATTTTTGGAACCTAGAACTTACCCTACATATTTTGTAACCTAGACACGATCAAGTTCCCACCAATTCGGTTACTCGGTTCCAAGTTCTACTCTTGAACTATGCTCACACTATTTACTATGTGAAATGATATAGACCCAAAGAAAAGACAGAAAACAAATGAAATGATTATTTTTCCCTTTTCAAAGCAATGACATATAAGTGCACTATCGTCCCTCTCGGTTGTTTTTACTGTCCATATTCATCTCTTCAATGGTTTTCTTTTTGTGCCATTCAACCTAGGGAAAATTATTCAAAAAGTGTAAAATCTATTGTATTTTCACCAATTCAATCATAAACATTTTAATTATACCAATTAAATCGTAAATGTTTTCACATTTTATCAGTTGAGTCTATCCAGTCAATTTTCGCCAGAAAGCACTGACATAAATGTCATCCGTCTCAGGTGGCACGAACGGCATTAACATAGATAATTTTTAATATTCTTTTAATATTTTTTTCAAACTTTTTATACAGAGCAAGTTCCAAGACTTATAGGGAATTATCGATAAAATTATTATAAGCTGCAAGCTAAGCAAATTTACAAGAGAATGCTCATTCTTTACTTGTAAAATTATTTAGTTGTATACCAAAACAAGTTGCATTATATTTGAGTAAAAGTACTTCGTTATTTAGATATCTATTCATCTCTTTCTTTTAGTTTCTTAGACAGGACAAAATCTTTAGGTCAATATAACATTTGTGAAGTCTTTGTTATAAAATAGTCTTATATGGAATCACAAACTTCCTAATGGTAATATTCAAATAATTACACATAATTGGCAAAATTAGTACACTAGAAAATGTAAGATTTTTCAATCTAATTGTTTAACAAGTGCCTTGTCAATAAAATCTTTTAAACTTATTTAGTCCCAAATATGAGATTTGAGGGAAGACGGGTGTTGACACCTAATTTAAATTTAGAAAATAGAAGTAGAAGATAATCTTTGATTAGAGGGAAAAAAAAAATTTAATTTTTGAATTCAAAAACTCAACAGTGAAATTTTGGAGCCACTTTTTTTTTGTTCAAGAAGTTGAGTGAATATTGCCAAATCTTTAACAACTTCGAGTCTTTCCTCTATAAAAGGAAGGCGAGGTTTCGAAACCGAGGGGGGCGACTTCTCTTCATCGAAGGAAAAAGAAAACAAAAAAAGGAAAAGTCAAGAGAAGCTTTTGCTTCTGCAGAGAGAGAGTGCAGGGAATGTAGAGAGAGAAGAGAAGGGGAGAAAAGTCAAAAGGTGAAGTGAAAAGTGAAAAGGAGGGTTCGGCAGAGAGTGAGAGAGACAGGTGAGAGAGAGTGTCAGGTGAGAGAAAGTATAAAAAAGGCAAAAAGATGAGAGAGAGTGTCAGGTGAGAGTGTCCCTGCTGCCCATTTCCTCCGCACTGCCAAGACTGCTGCCGCCGCTCCTGCGCCCCCACATCGCCGCCAGTCCGAGATCCTTTGCTTGCACCGCCGCTCAACTCCACCAGCATTTGCCACCGGAACTCCACAGCCGCGAGCACCCTCACGACGACCCCACACTCCCCGCTGCTGCAAATCGCGACACCAGTAGCCTTCCTCTGGCACTGACGCCAACAGCCGCTCCGTCTCCGCCCGAGTAACCACCGCTCTGCCCCCGCGTTGGCCACTGCACCATCAACTCCGCTCGACGCCCCCTTGCTGCCGAGTTTTCCTCTGTCGCGCCCCGCTTCACCTGCAACGCCCGTAGCAGCCGCTCATTGAACCGCCCTCCCTCTACTGCTCCTGCACCAGCGACGGTTGCTACTTTGCCGTTGCTGGTTCGGCCTTGTTACCTCTCACCAGAGCTCCGACGACCACGACACCTGCCCTCCACTGTGCCTGCACCTCAGCCGCTCGCCACGTCCTTTGCCGGTTCTTGTTGCCAGAGTTACCGTCCAATTTTGTGTCAACTCGGCGGTTTCGTTGACCGGTTTTTATCACTTCTGTTACTGGACGAACCAATGTTTCTATGAGTTTAATGTGGCTGATCTGATACTGTTTCTCTCCCGTCGTTCACACTCGGCCAAATTACACCCTCACGTCGAGACGTGATTTTTCCTTGGGGCTGTTCTCTATTTTCTCTCTGTGCAGGTGCTGTTTTTTAGCAACAAAAAGCCGTGCCCTTGACTAGTTAATTCATTTAGGCTAAATTCAGTTCAAATATTTTGTTTCATAGTTTTTTTATTCTAACTTGATTTGTTTTGATTTATTTTTATCATTATCCGATTAGGGAATTTGTCATATTAAGTCATAATAATCAAAAATATTAAGCCGCGAGACGTCGGGTTAGATTTTTGATTATTTCGACTTTTCATGACAAATTCATGAATTACTTTGCATCATTGAGATAATATGCCATTGATTTACATTGATAAATTTTCTACAGGATATATATTTTGGTGCATTATCGTTATTTGTTCATCACATATCATGCATCATATATCATATCTAGGATTTAGGTATTTAGGTCCATAAACATTTCATATTTAAAGCGATGCATTTTAATTTTGGGATAATACCTTAAAAAACCCCAAACTGGTACACTTGTGACAAATTTACCCCAAACTATTTTTTTGACCACCAAAAACCCCAAACTGGTATAATTTTGACAAATTTACCCAAAACTGGTATACTTGTGACAAATTTACCCTATGTTAGTTTTCGTTAAATTTTATTCTCAAATTATTAAGTTAAATAACACGTGACGCTTAACCAAGATATACCAATTTAAGATTTTATGTTCCGTTTGTCACAGTTTACAATTTTTATGATTTTTTTGTTGTATTAATCCAATTTAGCATAGGGTATATTTGTCACAAATTTACCAGTTTAGGATTTTTTGCAGTCAAATAAATTAGTTTGGGGTAAATTTGTCATAAATGTACCAGTTTAGGGTTTTTTTATAGTCAGTCAGGGTAAATTTGTCACAAGTTTACCAGTTTGGGGTTTTTCATGGTCAAAAAAATAGTTTGGGGTAAATTTGTCACAGGTGTACCAGTTTGGAGTTTTTTAAGGTATTAACCCTTTAATTTTTTAAGATTCATATAGAATTAGGATAATTTTCCTTTAATAAAACCAAGACAAAAAAAAAGAACAAAAAAAAATGTTATTTAGGTTATATAGATTTCATAATATGCACACCACATAATCTCATTTATGTCATCATTGTTTAGTGTAGGTTGCATATATGTAATAAAAAATCATTAAAAAATCGTAAAAAGAACATGCATATAGAATTACCACGTCATACATCCCATATCATATAGCATATGCATATTTAGGGCTATGTAAATTAGATTGCACACATATTGTAATGATTTAAATTATGTCACATGAATTGCATCTCATATGTCATTAAAGTAAAACTCATGCATATCAAATTTAGATTAAGATTGCATATAATTAACATTTAGGTGTCATGTCATTTAGAAATGATGTTTAGGGCATGCATTTTTATTAGCATTTTTGTAAGTTTATTTTAGTGAGTAGATCTTAATAAGGTTGTAGTTTATAATTTCTTACAATCTATTACTTTGGTTTATTAAGTGTTATTTCATTGATTGTGCACCCGCATGGCCACCCATTGCATGTTAGTAGCTTAGGTTAAAATTAATCAACACTGCTTGCAAAAATATTTTTGAAATAAAAAGGTACCGAAAGGGCGTTAGATTAATCTAGCGTAACTATGTCCCCGGACTTATTGAATCTCTGGTTCGCAAAAGTAAAATATTCTCCCATACTTTACTTGGGTTTCTAACCAACCCTAATTGGTTAATGGCGGCTCCAAATTGAGTATAATTGCATGTTTAAATGAGTTAATTTCTTAGTATAAAGTCGCGATTGGTAGGACTTGGGAGGGTTCGTGCCAAGTCTTTGGACTTAGTAATCCAATAGCCTTCTTTGAGTAATTCATGACATACACTTATTTTAATTGGCAAAATTAGTACACTAGAAAATGTAAGCTTTTTCAATCTAATTGTTTAACAAGTGCCTTGTCAATAAAATATTTTAAACTTATTTAGTCCCAAATATGAGATTTGAGGGAAGACGGGAAACATAGCTAGAATATTCCATGGAGAAAGATGATGGAGATATTTTAATTAGTACACTAGAAAATAAAAACTTTTTCAATCTAACTGTTTAACAAGTGCCCTATCAATAAATCCTTTACACTTATTTAGTCCCAACTATTAGGTTTGAGAGAAGACGGGAAAGATAGCCAGAATATTTCATGGAGAAAGATGATGGAGATATTTTACTTATAGAATTGCTTACAAAGTACTCATGACATACCTGTTAAAACACAGGTCCTGTTAACAAAAGTCTCGATACTTTTAAGTAGGCAGAAGTACACTCCAAGTGCCAAAACTTTGCACGGAGGGACACTTAAGTGCCAAAAATTTGGAAAGTGACACTTAAGTGTCAAAATCGGAGCAAAATGGATCACTTAAGTACCACTCCAGCCAAAATCGGGCCAAAATGCCAACATGGCAATTTTCTGGTGAAGGAAGTGCAAAACAATGCCATTTTGCACGCTGACGTGACTAGACAATACAAAAACAAAGTCATTTTGTTTATGACGTGGTAAAAAAATTAATATAAAATTAATTAAATTAAACTTAAAACTAAATTTATTTAAAATATTTAAAATTTAAAATTTAAACTATTTAAAAAAAAGGGCGGCGGGCGAGGGCTAAGCCCTCGCCGCCACCGCATCCTCACCGCCAGCCCTTCCGACGGCGACGGGGAGGCGGCGGCGGTGAGGGCTCAGCCCTCAGCCACCTACCCCCTTTTTTTAATTTTTAGTTTTTTTAATATTTTTATATTTTTTTAAAATGTTTTAAATAAGTTTATTTTTAAATATAATTTAATTAATTTTTTATAGAGTTGACGTTTTATTTTTAATTTAATTTAAATAAGTTTAGTTTTATTTTTTAATGTTTTTACCGCCTACCCCCCTTCGTGGAGTTGACGTTTCAAATGAAACTTAATGAGCTGAGAGTTCCATCACTCCAGGATGATGATTGCGCAAGTGCTTTATTTGCAATACAGCATCGGAAAGTAGTTGTCTCAGCAGAACGACGGAACCTGAGTTCATCTTATTGTATGCAAAACTTTCCAGATTCGATATCGCACCACCATCTAAAACAATTGGGTTGTTTCACTTTGACCATTCTTTGCCATTCCTTGTCTTAGTAAGCTTTGAATTAGAAAAGAAACAAGATGTGGAAATGCATAATGAGGGAAACCCTCCATGTCTATGGTTGTTTTCACCCATCATCGTCCGGGCAAACCTTCTTCCCTTAATCAAGATTGGGGTGTGACCCAAAAAGGTCCAAATAAGGTGAGGGAATTCCACACGTCGAAGAGCGATGGTGTGTCTTCTTGAATTTTCTTTGCCCAGGTTTTGGTTTTAAACGATTCTACATACGTGATGAGGACAAATGCATTTGCAGCCCCACATTTTTCCTATGGGCCTAACTCTCAAGCCGCTTACTAGGGATAAGTAGTTCGAGATTTCATCTCAAATCTAGAACCTACCGCTGGAACGTGTCCTTCATTTTTTACTTATATTGCATACCCGGAAACCTGGCATCTAGGAACCTAGAACCTATCTTGTCATAGGTTCTAGGGTTGGTTCCGGGTTCCATCTGTATTATTAATTAATCGATTATAATGAATAATCACATTTAATTGCCATCACTTGTTGCTACAATCCAGTGACCACAACTTATATATAGACACACAAAGAATATGAAACATTAACAAAATAAAATTCTGAGTAGCCAAGAGCTTCAAAGAGTTTTGTGCCAAGAGAACAAGACCATCCGTAAAGACATATGGAATTACGATGTACCCACTATATGGGATCATTATAGCCTTACACCAAACGTCAAAGAAGCACTCGAAGAATTTAGACATGCAAGGACAACCCCATCACATGAGCAAGAAATAAGAAACACAGATGATCTTGCACAATCATCACAATACCCCTATATTCAATGGGGAGCTCTCTCTCTCAGGACCCCTATGATCAAGGACCTTTGTCCTACACATCTTATTATGCTCAACCATCATTGGCCTCAGCCAAACCTACCTGTCAACACTCCAGGATCCTCCAAGACTCGTGAAGAAGCATCTTCATCAAATGATGCAAACATGTGGAATACTCAAAGCCCCTCTGACATTAGACTTGCGGAACTTGAACAAAAACACAAAGAACATATTCCGGCATAAATACATAGTTCTGATGACTCAGACTATAAGTACAATGCCCATGACGGAAAAGATCGCCGACTGTAGTAAATCACTATAACAAGTCACTGTAGGAATAGGTTAGGGAAATTATTGTTCATTGTCACTGTTCATAACATGAGAATAATTCTCGACTGGATTTTCCAGGGCCCCTAATTGTTTTAGGACCCGTGAGTCTAGTTCTTGTTTGCTTGTGACCTCTTAATACCTATAAAAGGCAAGGAGGATGTAATGTGCTGGGTAGAGTCCCATGAAATAAAATGAGTGTTCATGAAAAAGTTCTCAATGTCTTTCTAAACCTGGTAGGATCCTCTGAGAAATGCAGCTCGAATAATTAGAAATGTTACAATCCTAGCATCTTTGAGTGTCTTTAGGCTCTAAACTAAAACTCTGAGTAGTTTTCTGTTAAAATGTTGTCCTTGAAGGGCTTGAATGAGAGGCTTGCCTATCGAGAAGGCATACTTGTAGGAAACTGACTCTGTCTTCTCTGATTCTAAACCTAGGTCCATGGGTGACAGACCC
Source organism: Eucalyptus brandiana (assembly GCA_014182725.1). Lineage (NCBI taxonomy): Eukaryota > Viridiplantae > Streptophyta > Magnoliopsida > Myrtales > Myrtaceae > Eucalyptus > Eucalyptus brandiana. The sequence continues at coordinate 66,076,952 of CM024675.1, forward strand.
GAAAAGGTCCAAATGAGGTTAGGTACTTCCACACATCGTAGAACAATGATATGTGGTGCTGGGTTTTCTTTGTCCTAGGTTCAACAAGTCAGTGAGAAACGGTACGTCTATGGTCCTTGGTTTTCTTTGTCCTATCCTAGGTTTTGGTTTTAAACAATCGTACGTACGCGATGGGGACATGTGCATTTGCAACCCCACTTTTTTCTTAAGGTCTTGACTCTCAAGCTATTTACTAAAGGTAAGAAGTTCGAGATTTCATATAGATTCAACCTCAAACTTGAAACCTACCTGTCGAAACTAGTTTTCCAATTTTTGGAACCTAGAACTTACCTTGCATATTTTGTAACCTAGACACGATCAAGTTCCCACCAATTCGGTTACTCGGTTCCAAGTTTTACTCTTGAACTATGCTCACACTATTTACTGTGTGAAATGATATAGACCCAAAGAAAAGAAGGAAAATGAGTGAAACGATTATTTTTCCCTTTTCAAAGTAGTGACATATAAGTGCACTATCGTCCCTCTTAGTTGTTTTCATTGTCCATATTCATCTCTTAAATGGTTTTCTTTTTGTGCCATTCAAACTCGGGAAAATTATTCAAAAAGTGCAAAATCTATTGTACTTTTACCAATTTAATCATAAACATTTTAATTATACCAATTGAATCATAAATGTTTTCACATTTTATCAATTGAGTCTATCCAGTCAATTTTCGCTAGAAAGCACTGACATAAATGTCAACTGTCTTAGGTGGCATGGACGGCATTAACATGGATAATTTTTAATAATCTTTTAATATGTTTTTTGAACTATTTATACAGAGCTAGTCCCAATAGACTTATGGGGAATTATCGGTAAAATTATTATAAGTTGCAAGCTAAGCAAATTTACGAGAGAATTCTCATTCTTTACTAGTAAAATTATTTAGTTGTGTACCAAAACACGTTGCATTATATTTGAGTAAAAGTACTTCATTATTTAGACATCTATTCATCTATTTCTTTTAGTTTCTTAGACAGGACAAAATCTTTAGGTCAATATAACATTTGTGAAGTTTTTGTTATAAAATAGTCTTATATCGAATTACAAACTTCCTAATGGTAATTTTCAAATAATTACACATGATTGGCAAAATTAGTACACTAGAAAATGTAAACTTTTTCAATCTAATTGTTTAACAAGTGCCTTGTCAATAAAATCTTTTAAACTTATTTAGTCCCAAATATGAGGTTTGAGGGAAGACGGGAAATATAGCTAGAATATTCCATGGAGAAAGATGATGGAGATATTTTAATTAGTACACTAGAAAATGAAAACTTTTTCAATCTAATTGTTTAACAAGTGCCCTGTCAATAAAATCTTTTACGCTTATTTAGTCCCAAATATTAGGTTTGAGAGAAGACGGGAAAGATAGCCAGAATATTCCATGGAGAAAGATGATGGAGATATTTTACTTATAGAATTGCTTACAAAGTATTCATGATATACCTGTTAAAATACAGGTCCTATTAACAAAAGTCTCGATACTTTTAAGTATATTTGAATTGAATATTTTGAGTACTAATTGCCCGCAAGACGTGTGTCGATCCATATATTTTGTTGTGTGGATGGATGAGTTTATATCCTTACACATGCCGATGCCATAGAATGCACATTTTGAAACAACTGAGGAGAGGAGTGTGCTGGAAGTTCGTAGGGGAGAGCCAGAGCATTTCGGCACGCCGAAAAATTTGCTAGGGGACGATGCCAGTGCAGTACAGTGTTGAGAAAACTTCTTGAAGATTGACAAAATTTTCCTTTGTGTTTTAAGATTTTGATGATTAGTTTTTCCAAGTGTTATTCCTGGAGCAAATTCATTCAGACCTTAATCATCAGACTCAGAGACCTATTTGGCTATACAAGAAGTTCTGGTTCTCTACATCAAAGTTATTGTTATGTCATGATAATCAAAGACAATGGTATAATTTGCGAAAATTATCAAGATAAGACATAGCATCAAACGTTTAACAATTAGGTTTGGATAATGTGAAGCGCAACAGCTAGTGAACATGGCTAGGATTTCTTTTCAAAGTTATATTGATTGTCGATCTTTTGAGAAAGTATAGTTGTCAACGTAATCCTTCCATAATAAGGATTGGTGATCCATGTGACAATCTTATGGAGATGAGACACTCTTTCCCAACAAGGAACTCTACTTATGGAAGCTCCATCTCTATTGTATGGGCAGTAGAATCAAATGAGACTCTAAACTTGCAATCCAAAAGCAATAAGATCTTCTCATATCATTCAGGTCTAATGGGTTGATAGGATCTGTTAAATAGTCAGCTTGAATATTGAGGAATATAATAGGAGATCGTAGTGTTAAAGGAATTACAAGAACTGAAGTTAACATTCCAAAATTCAAAGAGGGCTTTGTCATTACACACTTGCCTTCGTGAGCTTCAATTGTAATTTTTGAGAGGTTGTTGTTGAGAGTGTGAGATCAATGTTGGAGAAAACTTTCTTATTTGTTTTGAAGCTGACAAAATGTTTCCATCAGTCTAGTCTGAAGACTTGCAGACTCTTTCGTCAAAGTCTGAAGACCGCCAAACTCAAGATTTAAAGTCTGCCATCATTGACAGCTTCTAGACCGACAAAGAAGACTTATCCAGATTCGAGTATTTCTTTAAAGTTTTGATTCGAGCGGCTAAAGAAGTTCTCACGGTTGGAGATAACATCTCAAGATCTTTTATTCGTTTTGAATTTAATTCGAGTAATTTGGATCCGTTGATTGGCGAAATATACTTGAAAGGTTCTATTTATGGAAATCTAGATCCTGATTGTATAGGCGAGTAGGATTTGTGGGCTATCATCACATTCCTTAAATAACTCGAGATCTCCCTAATTGATTCTATCCAATGGGTAGATTTGAAGAACTCCTTTGGAAGGTGCTAACAATTATGAAGGCATGGAGGAGTATATAAGAAAGACACTCTAGTTATTTGAGTGTGTGCGCGATAGAAAAATTCCAAAATCTGAAACTCATTGTTCTTTGCTGATTCAATTGTTGAGCATAAATTTGTACTCAAAAAAGAGTTTAGATATTTGTGAGGCCTTGTGGAAGTGTAGCAGAGTCTCTATACTGTGGAATCAATGACGTGATACTGTAATGACTCTTTTGATTCATAGTGAAATCCAGCCGGTGGCTGTCAATGTGGAAGAGTGAACGTAGGCTTAGATTAAGCCGAACCACTATAAACCTTGTGTTCTTATTCTCTTCCCTAAACTCTTTTATTTTGTTCGTAACTCTATTTAATTGTTAGAGTCTGATTTCATTTGCAAAGTCTATTGTCAACCAGACTTAGGTTAAAAGTAAAGTTTTATACTATATTTTACAAAATTTGTTTTCGCACCTATTCATCCCCTCTAGGTACTCATACTAGCACTTTCAATCAAAAGGTACAATCACACATATTTGAGTAGAGAGAACTCAAACTTTGTAACCTTGAATGATTTTCTAGTGGAATCCAGCCAAATGACCGTTAGCGCAGGAATTAGCTGAACCACCATAATTGTTATGTGCAATTTTCTTTATCCCTTAATCTCTCATTTATTTTGTTTGATATTTATTGCACACAGTAAAATCTGATCACCGCACAATTCTTCTTCAAACGTTGGTCTTTTGCAGTATTGAACTTGATTTTAAAATTTTTCCACATAATTACCTTTTCGTCCTCCTCTAGGTGATAGTTTTAGCCTTAACATATAGAAGCAGTGGGACTTGCTAGTGTCACTAGAAAGCCTAAAGTTTGCTACTTTAGAGGGGTATGCAGCTGTGCAGATCAAATCACAATGAGCAAGTGCCGCCAGTGCTGGACTAGTTTCACTAAGCGGATAACAAGGAGCCGCAGGACGGTCGTGATGCAAATGTTGGGGACTTGCAATGAGCTAGGCAGTGATCTAGGAAGTACAAACACTCTCCAAAAGCCTCCATGTCATGTTAGATACCTCAACATGGTTCTGACACACTTCGACACGCGATCAACAAGGGTTGGACATTTGACACACAATCAACTCCCCCAACACGCAAGTGCAAAATCCCAACACACACAAGATCAATTTTAAAACTTTTCCATAAATTAGGAGTCAAAATGTAAATATATAATAAAAAGAAAAGGGAGAAAGGAAACCCTATCTTTTGATGGTGAAATGTGAAGTTTTTTCCCAACTTATTGTTAAATGTTAAATTTAATAGGAGAATATGGATTGCTTGTTCTTTTCTTCAGTTTTATGGATTATTAAAAATGGAATATAGTTGAATTTGTCAAGTTGAAACAATGAATGATATTAACAAATGATGAATTAATGTTTGGGTTAATACTTTAAAAAACCCCAAACTAGTACACTCGTGATAAATTTACCCCAAACTAATTTTTTACTATGAAAAAGCCAAAACCCGCACACCTATAACAAATTTATCCCAACTGACCATAAAAAATCTCAAACCAGTATATATGTGACAAATTTATCCTAAATTAATTTATTCGATCGCCAAAAATCATAAACCAGTACATTTGTAACAAATATACATTTCGTTAAATTGGATTAATACCACAAAAAAATTACAAAAATTATATAACTGTAACAAATGAAGTGTAAAATCTTAAACCGGTACACTAGTCAACTAACACGTGTCATTTAATTTAGTAATTTGACTGTAAAATTTACCGGAAACTAACAGAGTATAAATTTGTCACAAGTATACCAGTTTGGGGTTTTTGAAAGTCAAAAAATTAGTTTTGGGCAAATTTGTCATGAGTGTACCAGTTTGGGGTTTTTCAGAGCATTAACCCTTAATGTTTTTAGTGTAAATTCATTCTAGACTCTTTTTTATTATTTATTTATTTATTTGTAGATTTGAATCAAATTAATTTGTAAAAATGATGGTTTATCGTGCATATATAAAATAATATATTTAACATATAATATGTCCCAATGTATCATAATTCTTTATTTTATTAAAAATAACATGTCGGCATATCGTGTCGCATCACTTGTCATATATTGGTGTCGGTGCTACTTAGAAAGTGATTTGCCAGAAAATCTACTGGACACGGTTGCAGTAGGTTGCTGTGAAGTCGCCTTGGCGGTGGTGATTTTACACAGCGGTTCTTCGTCAGAGCAACGGCAGCAAGAATCGGACTCCTCCTCTTACTTTTCTGTTCTTTGTATGTATTGCTTTCCTTGTATTGGAGGAGTACAAACGTGAATATATGTATTGGGTTCAAGAATAATTAAAAGAGATCCGCCAATTTCTCGAATCTTTTTACTTTCCTGTTCCTGTTTTATATATCGTGTATGTGCCCAATTCTTTGACTTTCGCCAATAATCTTCTTTCTGCTTCAATTACCTGATCAAGCCGCGAAGAAAAATTCTCAAGAGAAATTCCTACGTCCGCCAAATTTCGGCCATGCTATTTTATTATTGGGCTTAGCCAAATTTCTATGCCCTTGCAGGCTTAATTCTGAAAGATTAGTTTCCAGGCCTCCTTGCTTGAGTCCATCGCCTTTGGTCCAATTAAAATGTAGCTTATGTTGGGGCATAAACGAAAATGCATCTAATTATGCAAATGCAATTTAACAATATTTTTATTTAGGGGTTGAAGTTGATCCATAATTTTTCTATACAATGAAAGACTGACTAGGTCATCAGTAATTAGGTGTCAGCAGTCCTAAACCTATTATACAATATCCAATTCAACTGTGAACCTTTTCAATTTGGCTAATTTAATCATAAATCTTTTAACAGTTTTCCAATATAGTCATTCCACCCAATTTTAATCAAAAATCGTTAATGTAGCTATTTGATTAGCATCGGTTGTCCTATGCGATACTATCAGTGTTGACATGAACAATTTGTGCCGTGACGCCCCAGCGATTGACAGAGGGAAATATGGAAAAAAGATAAAGGAAAGAAAAGAAATGAATGAAAAAGATAAAAAGTTCGGAAAATTCATTAAAAAAGATTGCAAAATTCATCTTCACCAAGGCCAACTAGGCCATATAGAACAACAGAAGTTCATGTTAATGATTTTCAACCAGAATTAGGCAGAAGGACTATATTAGCAAATCGTCATTTTTAAGATTAAATTAGTGAAATTAAAAAGTTTATAACAAAATTAGTTGTCAAACAATAGGATGAGAATTTTTTAGACAATTATCCCCCCTATTGCCAATCTTTTAGCCACATATTTCAACACTCTTCTAAAATTATCTTACAAAGAAAATATTTTGGTGGGCCCTATTTCCATCCAATTTTAGTTAAGACACTCATTTTTTTGAGTTAATTGACCGAAATACCCTCTCTCTCTCTCTCTCTTCAATTTATTGTTTCCTTTTTCTTTTTATTTTAACTGGCCAACCAACAAAAACTACCTTTATTTTTATCATCTTTCTCATCATATAAATGCCTAATTACACCCAACAAGATATGATCTTATCCCACATCCTTTTATCACTTTGCTTAGAGGAGGTTATTAATTTTAATTTATGGTCTAATAGATTTAATAAAAAAAAAAAAAAAGTTACATAGAAGATTAAAAATTTCTATTTATGTTTGCTATGACGGTGTATGAACACACAATTAATTGCCTATTTTTTGTCAAATAGTTTGAACAAAACTTTATGTCAAAGTTGAATTGCAAGATAGATTAATTGTAATAACTTTGTTTTGAGTTTTTGACACTTTAATATGAATCGCAAATGGGAGTTGATAATCAAGTTACACCTTCTTCACTTTCAAATTCACATCACATTATTTTAGAGAATTGTTTTAAGCATAAATTAAAGTTTTGATCCACTGGCTATGAGATTGAATTTACAATTATATCGATTGCTTTCTTTATGGTAGGAGTAGAACGACAAGAAGTTCCTTTTTTTGTGCTTGTTTTTTGCTAATATTTAAATATGATCTAAATATAAATATGTTTAACATTTGATAAAGCTTTTAAGGAATTAACCTTTTCAATATTTTGATGAATTTTATTTTCCCTTTTTTTTTTATCAAGATTAGCTAGATAATTAGATATATAGTAATGCTCAAACTATTAGACAAAAATAAGCAATTAATTTTGTGTTCTTAAGCCATTGTAAATATAAATAGTTAATCTTTTAGGTAGTTTTTGTGATTAAAAATATGAGACCATAGATTTAAATTAATAAATTCCTCTAGACAAAGTGATAACATTATGCAAGGTAAGATGATATCTTGTCGGGTGTAATGAATCATTTGTATAGTGACACCAATAAAATATGTCATAAAATATATACGGTTTTTTACCTTAGCCTGATAGGGAAATAAAAACAACACCAACAAATTGAAGAGAGAGGTAGAGATAGCAACTGCTCCAAACAACGTCAAAAATAATGGTGGTATCGCACATACAATTGTTGGACTTACTCAATTCAAGAGGTAGAAATTATATTGTAGATACAGAATTTTTTACATCACAACATTAGAATATGTTTTGAGTACGAGCCTGTAATTCACACTCGAGATTTCTTATTTCTGATGTCTAGCTTTTATCCAATGGACATCCGGATTTATTTTGTTAATATTGATTATTCATATAATATATCAACAGAAGTACATCACCAAGACTTTGAACTTGTATCTAAGCAAGGTAGAGATGACTTGGCAAGCGCAGCTCCGCTTGAGCTACTAATGGTTCAGCGAGGCATAGGTCATCCCTCGACTCGGCGAGATTGATTCTCGACAAATTGGACAGTTTACTCCAACTAAACCCTTGGATTAGCCTAGCGAGAAGCATCACAGTCATTGTTGTCCCAAGTGCGGCGGCCATGCAACCGCGTCGGCCAGTGCTGAAAGAAATGAAGCGCAGGTCGGGTTCTGTCAGCACGACTTCTGCTTGGTCACTCGTGATGTGCCGGTCCGGGTTAAACTTGAGGGGTTCGTCCCAAACCTTGGGGTTTCTACCGAGGCCGACCCGGCTCAAAAGGATGTGGCTGCCCTTGGGGATGCGATAGCCGGCCACCATGGTGTCTGACATGGCTACGTGTGGAACGTTGAAGGGCGCGATCGGGTGGAGCCTAAAAGCTTCCCGAGCACAGGCTTTCATGTAGTTGAGCCGGGGGATATCGGATTCTTGGACGAACCTCCCCTTTCCAACAACTCTATCTAATTCTTCCGTGGCTTTGTTAAGGAGTTCGGGGTGATTTATCATCTCCGCCATTGCCCATTCGACTGCGTTTGATGGATTGTCCACCGCTTCAATCATAATCTCCTGCATATTAGGCCGTGCATGGTAATGTTAGAATTTAAACTATTTAGACCACTGTGGGTCTTCGACCCAAAACAAAAACGACCACTGTGGATCCGCGGCCTATACATACGGAGAAACCAATCAGGATGTACAGTTTTTATGGTTTCTATCTGATCGAACACTCTAGCGAGAAGGATATAACTTTACCATGGTTTGGGCTCGAACTTCTTCTGGCGTCAGCAATGGCTTCCCTTGTGAGTCTTTAAGCATAATCAGAACATCCAACAAGTCTTGAGGCTCTTTTTCATTACTCTCCCAACTCAAATCATCCCTCCGTCGTTTGATCCTCTCGCTTATTATGGGTTCATGCAACCTCCTAAGGGTCCTCACGCTCTCTTTTACTTTCTTCTCGTGCCCATCAAGGTCAAGCCCCACCAAGAATGGAAAGTAATCAGAAACACAAAATGCATAGAGATAATACAGCGCATTGAAGATCGCCTCTACATGTTGTTCTTCATCAATGGTTGGTCCTCCATCTTACCTTCCCTTGCCAAAGTATCTCTTGTTGAACATCAGCCTTCTTGTCACATTCCCACAGTAGTGCCTCGTAGTGGTTCTCAAGTTCACTTGATGACCTGAGGTTTTGCATAGGTTAAAGACATACTTCACTAGGTTATCAGCTTCCTCCGCTCTCTTGTCGTGGAGCCACTTGTGCCGTGCCAGGCATGATACCTCCGACACCAAGACCCGCCTCATCTTCTTCCATTGCTCCCCGTAGGGTGAGAGGGCTGTCGTCAAGTAGCTGCTGGTGAATGTGCCAAACGCCATCGTAACCGGCCTTGAGGCGAACAGCAAATCCTGTTTCCTGAGGAATTCTTGGGCGATTGTTGGACAGGTCACGGGAATGACATGTGTGCTCTGTCACGCCCCGAATCCCGAGCGCGTGCCCATCCCTCTCTGGTCGATAAAATTTTGCGACTTCCCAGGACGAGTCGCCGACCCTTTCCATTTTATTGCACATGCGGAAGCGAAAAGAAATCTCCTGACAGTAATCATCTCGGGATAGAAAAGCAGGATACGAATTCACGAAACAAACATGCTTTTATATATACACTGAGTCATGTACAAAAGTCTATGACCAAAAGACTACAAAAGACTAGCCTTCCAAAAGAAGCGGTCCTAACTGACCTACGCTTCCGATCACCTCCTCTCAGCTCCAGGTCCTCCACTCGACGATCCTGAAAATATTGTCCCACAACGGAGTGAGATAAAATCTCAGCGAGTCTAAGCTCTAAACCCCAATTATGAGGGAAATACGCCTAGAAACATCATAACCACGCAATCATACAATTAGCATAGAGAACTTATCTCGCCTCAATTCCACCCTTCAGGTCAGCACAATTCATATACATTATATATAGAATCGATACATCCAACAATTGAATCGCATCACTCAACTCAATAAATCATAGGAGTCCAGATTATAGGGCCAAATCGTTATGACACGTCCCATACCATATCACACAATTTTGTCCTATAATCCGACGCATCAAACTCAACCATCATGCGTTCCAATTGTTAATTACATCCCTCAAGGGTACGGCCAACTCTATTGGCGGTCTTCTGGCATTGCCAGGCGTCATCTCACCTCCTTTGAGCATGGCGATGTCTCTCAATTAAACGGCTTCCCCAAAGGGGCATAGGTCCAAAATCTACTGCGACCCGAGTCCCAATGAATGGGTAACATCCGGCTTAATAGCTTAGGATGGTTTCTCTTAACCAACACACGACCAATCAATCTCGGTCCAGGACACTGTGCATTGCACTCAAATGACTCCATTAAAATAGTGATCCTGGTCTATTTTCTTCATACTAAAAACATCCCGAAAATAGTCGTGTGTAGGTACACGGTCAATTCGAACCAGAAGACTAATACCTATCTTTTTCAAACTCCACTATTTGATATAGTACTTAAAATCCATTTTCGGTGTTAAAACTCGACACCTGGCATTTTCTAAATAAATATCAAAATCCACCAATTTTGGAATTAAATACTCAAAATTCCAATCAACACTCAATTTGTACAACTAACACTCAATTGCAGAAATTAACCACACCATTGCAATTAGTACGAAATTCCGGTGACCGGCTATCTCGGCCTAAATTCCGGAAAAATAATTAATAATTAATTAATTTCGAAATTTAATTAATTAATTCAATTTAATTTCTAAAAATACTAACCTTAGCCAAAATTATTAAATTAAATACCAATACGGACCCGAAAAATTCCCAAACCCTTCTAGATAAACAGTACAATTTATTTAGGACTTAGCTAAACCAAGCTAACCACCTAACATGCTCAATTAAATAATTACATTTCTAATTTAATCTAACTAATCACCTAATTCCTAATAAAATAAATCTAAACATCCCTTAAACGTCATTAACCTACTAAGCAGAGTTTAGATTATAAACTCACCGGTTAATTGCGGAAACCAATTCACCGCAACGGCGACATGACGACGGCCGAAAACCGAACTTTCGGTGGCATCAATGGACTTGGACCGGGCCCAAACTTGGCCCAAAAAATCTCAGCCCAAATTTGAGATATATTTTTGAAACGGGCCGGGCTTGAAGCGGCTGACCTCGCGGGCTTGGGCTGCTGAAATAGACAACTTGCTGGGCTTCAAAGTTGGACTGGACTGCTAATGGGCTTAACAAAATGGGCTCAAAGGAGCTGCTTCTTGGGCTGTAGAGAGTTGGGCCGATCGTGCAGGCTTCTGGGCTCGAGCAGAGAAGGAGTTGTTGGATTGACTTCCTCAGGCCGAACAAGAAAATTACGTGGGCTTGTGGGACTGAAATCGAGTGGCTTCGCTGGTCTTCGAGCTGGGGAAAAAGACGCGGCCACGGATCTGCTTCGGTGGAGGGTTTTCACTGCTGGTTGTTCGACTGAAGAAGACGCCAGGTGGGGCAGGTGTGCTGGCAGAAGAACGGATGAAGATGCTAGACGCTTGGTGGAACAAAGCAAGTGATGGTGGGCTCACTTGCTACTGGACTCGTGGGGGAATGGTCAACAAAGGAGCTCTACTTGCAAGGATGTTGACTAAAGCTTCGGTGGATTTGGAAAACAGAAGGTGGAGGGGTGTTGGATGATGGTGAATGATGATGGTGATGAGGGCAGAGACGTGGGCTTCGCTGGGGACGTCGCAAATCAAGGAAAGAAGACGTGGGGTCTTTGGCAGAAACAAAATAGAAGAAAAGAAAGGCTACAGCTGAGAGAGATAAATGAAAGCGAAGCAGCACTGTCAAGAAGGAGGAAAGAGGAACGACGTGGACGAAGCTGCACCGAATGAAATGAAATGGAAGAGGCGTCCGTGGAGAGCAGCTAGCTTTGTGGTGAGGCGTTCGCGCGAAGGAGATGGAGGAGGGGAGTCGTGCACGAGAAGCTGCCGAAGGCGGAGGATAAAATCAACCAAACAAATATCTAATTCATCGACTTGGTCTAAGAAGTCTCCAAGCTTATCCAATGGTGTCCCCTATTTCTTTCTAGCCTTTTAATCCACCAATAATTCAAATTAAGGCCAAAATTGCAGCCTCCAAAATGGCATACGAATTTTACCATAAACACTTCAATTTCCTATTCGATTATCCAAATCGAGGTCCGATTTCGCTGAAAAAAAATCCTAAACAATTTTCCGTAAATCTCTGACACTCAAAGGCTTGGCTTGGCAGTCCAAATCTCCCTTAATTCGGCCCATCTGAATTTCCGCTAATTTTTCGCAACGTTCGAACTGATTTTCCGAAAAATCTATGAATCTTTGAAAATTCTTCGAATGATGAGTCGACATTCCTAAAATAGATTGTGACAAGACAGAACTTTCGATTTCTGAAATTGGGTTCAAATTCGCGGTTAATTTCAATCCGATGCAATTTTAACGTGACCTAGTCTATTGGGTAACTTTTAGGAATTTTTGGTGCAATTGACCCGTGATCGATTTATCTCGAGTCACATTGTACATCTTCGACACATTGGCGACTCTCAATTGTCATGAAATTCTCGATGTATCAATTATGGGCACCGGGTACCAAAACGATAGAAAAATCGATCTAGTACCGATCGACCAGTATTTTACAATCAGGTGGAATCACCAACACTCTAATCATTTATCTCAATCGAATCGACCTATCTCCGGTCTCTGATCGATTTCTGATAGTGCCGTAATGACCCTTGCAGACCAACACGGTCGAGCAGTCGATTCCTGGTCAAATTCTCAAGTTCATTGCATTTAAATTCCTTAATTGTTTCCCCAAATAGTTTAGTTATCCCATAAGTGGCCAACTCAGGGAATAGAACTATTGGCGCATCAATGAAAGGCCCGATTTAATCGAAAACAAAATCTGAAAATTCAGGATGTCACATGCTCCCTAGATGGATGCAAACTATCTCAGTTTTCATCTCCTTCATCAGGCAATGAATCCACCGGAACACGGGCTTGTTGCAAAGCATGCCCAGGGCACAACCGACCACTGGCCACGGGGCGGGGCCCGGAGGGAGTGGGAGTGGATTATGTTTGTTTCTAAGGGTTTTGCTACGAAGCTGCTGTTTCACGATATTACATAAAGCGATAAGTGCCAAGAGAAGTAGGGCGTTAGTGGTGGTCAGGGTGGCGGAGTTCATTGTGGCGGTGGCAGCCGGAGCGTTCGTCAATGGCTGTTGCTAAATTTGTCCTTGGCTGTGGAGGTTTTCGACCACCGGGGTTTTGCTATGAAGAAGGAAGGGGGAGAGTTCGCATGGTGAAGTGAACATGCAAGCAGGACGCCTTTAAATAGAAGCGGAGGCCAAAAAGTGTTCGGATTCGCCGACTGTGCCCAACAAGTGTTCGGATTCATTTTAATGACAATGTGTGCAACATTTTGTGTATCAAGAAAAACGTGCAAGGTGCCAATTCCCCCGTTCTGGGAATCCCACTTTCAAACGCCAAAGGAACAGCAACCAATTAGAGCGTACACGTTAGATCAAAGTCCCCGCCACGTAGAAAAAAGCTAAACTTTGTCAAAATACCTTTACATTCTGGGAGGATTCCCACATGTAGTAACCAAAATCTCAATCTAAGATGTATAGAAAAACACGGTTACAAACATGAATCTATTGTTGCCCCTACCCGGTTGCCCAGCTGCCCATGCACAAATTAGTATCGCCCAAATAATATATGCCTATTTAAGAAAATCAAATAATATTTTCCATATCAAATTACAGAAAATATTTTTCAGTTCATTTTTAAGTTTTAATTAAATACCGAAAAATATTGTCATTCTCCTGTAAAGCATTCTTAAAAAATATCATTTCTTTTGTGGAGCGTAAATGATGAACAACAAAATAGAGCGTGCATGTTAATTCACAATTAACAACACTCCAAAAAGCTTAACTTCCCCATAATGCCTTTACATTGTGTGAAAATTTACACATATAACAACCAAAATCTCAGCCCAGTTATTCTCTTTTCTCCCTCCCCACCTTGTAGCTCCTTGTTGAATTTTAGTAAGGCAATCAGAAAAGAACACAAGGATTATGAGGTTCAGCAATGTGCTTACGTTCTCGGACAAAACTCTCGACTCTCTTATTTTTTGTCATAACATTCTTCTGCAATTTGTACATAGGGTTCACCGCAACAAAAAAGGGAAATTTCAAAATAGAAAAACTATCAATGTAGAGATTTGCCCACAATATGTCCTTTCCTTGAATAGGAGAGCAAATCTTGCCAATATCGCCAATACTCCCCCTCAAGTTGGAGCGAAGACATCGTCAGAGGTCAACTTGTTCACCATATCCTGAAATACTCCCTTGGGTAAAGCTTGGTCACAATATGTCCTTTCAATCTCAAATCGCTTCTCCCTCTAATGGAGAGTTCTTTATTAAGAAAGGCCCGATATTTCTATTTGTTCCAAGTTTCCTATTTGACTTTGCTCTCACATAGCTTTAAGTGTGAAGGTGGCCATATGTTTGTTTTGTACATATGAAGAGCATGTGTTGGACTTCCATTTCACATGTCCCTTCCTTAGTAGAGCCTCTCGTTGTAGGTATTCCTTATTCAGTTTGCATCCTTAAGGAAGAGGAGCACCAATGCCTATCTCATTGCTTGGTCATCTAATCATTACTAAGTGACTGGTTCCATAGGACTGGACCGGCCGACTAGTCCCCAATCTTGAAAACTGGGATCTGGTCCTTTGGGTTTAGTTCCCCAATTCTAGGTTGGATTGGATAGGATTGGGAACCAATTATCCCTAATATGCACAATTCAAATGAGATATGTATGTAATCTTGAGAGATATAGACAATTAACATGAACGTCCAATCCAAAAGCTTAAATTAATAAGTGGAGGAGAACAATATAAAATAAAGAGCTTTGAAGACTTGTTGTCAAGCGATATGGGATAATACTGCAACATCCCCTCTCATGTGCAAGCTGCATTAGGAGTGACACATGGAATTCTAACTACATAAATTCACATGAAATTTTGATGACACACTCATAAAAGGGATAACACTAGCTCTAACACCAAGTTAAGAAAAATTGAAAATATTGTCATTTTTGTAACATAGGAAAATATCTTACAAAAATCCTAATAATCTTAAACAACCAAGAGGACCACCTTCTCTCTCTCTCTCTCTCTCTCTCTCTCTCTCTCTCTCTCTCTCTCTCTCTCTCTCTCTCTCTCTCTCTCTCCATAAGCTCGTGTAATCGAGTCGACTCCACCCCAGTATTCAAGACCCAATGCTCTTCTTGAACTTAACTTGAATAAATTGTCAAATAAGCTTGAGCTCAATTTTACTCACCTTGATTAGTCAATAGATCTTACTTGAATTTTGAATAATCTCAAACTTAAACTTGCATTTTGGGAATACATATAATTGAAGAGTTCATAGTGAATTCATATTAATGAGCGTACATATATAATTAGAAAATACAATTGTATGATCAGCACGAGCTACTCAGGTTAAGTATTCAAGCTCGAGCTCGTCTCCACTGTTTTCAGGTTCTGAATCACGTGGAGCTTGAATGCTGATATAATTGGGCCGACTTGAACACCAAGTTGACTTGTGGAGCCATGCCCGTGATGCTAGGGGCATTGCCAGCTGGGTTACGGATAATAGTGACGGTGTACTGCCAATCTCCCTTTTTAGAAATCCCATTTTCAAACGCAAACTTTATTTCTCCTTTCTTTTTCTGGGCCTTTTGACTTCTGAAACATAAAACCTAAGTTAAAAGTAGCATTTTTCCAGGATAATCGCGGGGCATCTACTTCATTTCCACGGCAGCATCGAAAGCAGCTTTCTCAGAACGAGGAGGAGGTCAGGGTTGTTTCGCTTCAATCATTGTACAGTCAAGACGGGTAAGTACAAGAAGAGGTTTCTTCTCCATCCCTTACTATGCAACAATAAGATTCGCATGTGATGGACAGGTCGATCATGAGAGAGATCTCCGTAAGATGGAGAGAGACTAATGTGGGTGGTAGAGACAGAAAACGTGCAAATGAGCACTGTCATGTCCCCATCCATCCATCCATCCATCCATCCTTTCCTACTTGTTTTTCAAAGTACTATGCTCCATCAACGTGAATACTACTTAGTTGACTTAGGAAGCCATGTCTTCTATGGTGCTCGTGGTACTGCCGGTTGGGGTAGGGACAACAGTGACAGTGTAACACTACTTTCACGTTTTCCAAGTGCCATTTCCAACCGCAAACTTCGCTTTCTTGCCATTTGAGTTTTATATTGTGTTGAATTAATTTAATTATGATTTTAAGATTTTATTCCTAAATTATTTAATTTCAGTAATTGATTGAAAAATAACCGAACGTCAGTTTACAATGCCAAAAATGTTTTGGTGGACTAAATAAAATGGTGGAAATTGTGAAAGTGAAATTATAATATTTTGGCGCAGGCCAACCATGTACCCACATACGGCCATTTTTATTGGATATGATTAAAATAGTAAATTGGTTATTTGATTGGAGTGGTATACTATTTTGGCCAGGGGGCCCTAATCTATTAACTTTGGACAAACATATATATAGTATACCATATTATCAGCTTTGGGCGAGCATATATGGTATATTATGATAGCTTGGGGGCCCTAATCTATCGGCTTTGGGCAAGCATATATACAGTATACTATATTATTAGCTTTAAGCGAACTATACTATCTATTTATCAGCTTTGGGTGAGCAGTCTTAATTTAATAGAATTTTATAGATAGTATTAAATGTACTAACCAGGAGAAGGTCGTGATGACATGTAATCGACTAAGTCAATTGATCGATAGTTCGATCTGATTAGGTGAATTAATGTGGTTTGGGTATATTTGATATATATTAACTTGTAGGAAGGAACAGAGGTAAAGGTAAGTCCTCCGACTTATGATTGTGCTCAGGTAGCCCTTATGGGGTATTTTCTTCCTAATCGAGTCTTAGTGTGGTAGAACTTGCTGAGACGTAGTCTCACCCTGTTGTGGGACAACATTTCAGGTCCCTAGATGGCAGTACCTTCTCCTCCTCCCATGCATTTTGGTATACTTGAGGAAAACACTGAGATAGGTTATCACATTCCGATACACCATCACTCTGAAGGCTTGGAATATGTATTGGTGAAATCCACTATCTGGGTTGATGTGGGTGAATCCCAAAAGGTGCCCCATAAATATCGGTCGTGGTATCGCCATTATAATGATGAATGAAGAGTGAGCCCTGTACTAGAATATGATATACCTCTATATGTTTTAAAGATAGCATTCGGGAAGGGGACAACAAATTCTAAAGGTGAATCGGTGGTGGATGCGAAGGATCCCAAGCTTGATGATGATTCTGACTCTCCGGTATACTCAACCGAGGGCACCAATTGGAGCGAAAAGGAAGGAGAGATCGTCGAGGAGGATGAAGACCCCGAGGATGATCTAAGAGAGGATTGAAACCCCACCCCTGTCTGTAGACTTTGTTTTCTAAGCTTGTTTAAGTTGAACTTGACTTAGTAGTTTGCCTTGTATATATGTGCACTAGTTTGCAATGTATATAAGTGTGTTGATTTTTCAAATTCGAGATTTTTAGTCCTATTTTCTTATCCCATTGGTTAATTGTCTGGGGATTATTTATATGCTTCCGTATGCGTATTAAAATGAAAGAGTCGGCAATGCATCTTGGGACGTTGCTATATAATCGACCAAGCCGAGATAGGCACGCGCCCGAGGATCGGGGCATGACATTCATGGTAGTAGTAGAACAATTGTTGAGCTTGCCTTACGGTCACTAGGCAAGGGTGAGCTCGCCCAGCCATTGGCCAAGCAAGCCCTCGCCAGATTTGGCAAAGAGGGCCTCACCGTTGATAGGTTGGCAATGTGAGCCCTCGTTGGATTTGGTGGGGGCTCGCCTTGCCAATGGCTGGGCGAGCTCTCCCTCACCCAGCAATCGTGAGGCAAGCTCGCTCGGTTACCTTAGTTCGACGACTGACCAACCCTCCTTTCTGGCCAATTGCAGAAGCCAAAGAAAGAAGGAGGGAGAAGGGAAGAAAAAGAGAAAGGAAAAAAAAAAAAAGATAAAAAGTTAATAAAGTAATTAAAAATAAAATTTTATTAAAAAATTATTGTCGGTGCTTGGTCGGCGGTCACATCGGTGCTAATCAACGAAATTTGATCGGATTGACTAAATTGATACAATTGAAAAAGGTTTATGATTCAATTGGCCAAAAAAATAAATTTAGGACTCAACGAGCATAATTGTAATAGGTTTATGACTTTTTTGGTAAGTTCCCAAGTAGAACACTATGAAGTTCCCTTTTTTTCTTAAGTTCTGGTCTTTTGTTAATATTTAAATATGATCCATATATAATATGTCTAACATTTGATAACGCTTCTAACAAATTGAGCTTTTCCATTTTTTTTTTTATCAAGATTGGCTAGATAATTAGATATATAGTTTCGCTCAAACTATTAGACAAAAATAGGCAATTAATTTTGTGTTCTTAAGCCATCATAAATAAATAAAAATTTAATCTTTTAGTAGTTTTGTGATTAAAAATATGAGACCGTGATTAAAATTAATAAATTTCCCTAGGCAAAGTGATAACATGATGCGAGGCAAAATAATATCTTGTCAGGTGTAATGAATCATTTGTACAATGATACCAATAAAATATGTGATAAAAATAATTACCTTGGCCTGATTAAAAAAAAAACAATTTGAAGAGAGAGGTAGAGATAGCAACTGCTCCAAACAACTTCATAAATAATGGTGGTAACACACAAAAATGTTGGACTTACTCAATTTCAAGAGGTAGAGATTATATTCAACACAGGGAATTTTTACATCACTGTGTTAGAATATATTTTAACTATGAGCCCGTAATTCACACTCGAGATTTCTTATTTGGGATGTCCAGCTTTTATCTGATGGACATCCGGATTTATTTTATTAATAGTAATTATTCATATAATATATCAACCGAAGTACGTCACCACCAGGACTTTGTACTTGTATCTAAGCAAGGTAGAGATGACTTGGCAAGCGCGGCTCCGCTTGAGCTACTAATGGTTCGGCGAGGAATAGGTCATCCCTCGACTCGGCGAGGTTGATGCTCGACAAATTGGAGGGTTTACTCCAATTAAACCCTTGGATTAGCCTGGCGAGGAGCATCACGGTCATTGTCGTACCAAGCGTGGCGGCAATGCACCCACGTCGGCCAGTACTGAAAGATATGAAGCGCAGGTCAGGTTCTGTGAGTACGACCTCCGCTTGGTCGCTCATAATGTGTCGGTCCGGCTTGAACTTGAGGGGTTCGTCCCAAATCTCGGGGTTTCTACCGAGGCCGATGCGGCTCAAAGGACGTGGCTGCCCTTGGGGATGCGGTAGCCAGCCACAACGGTGTCCGACATGGCTACGTGGGGAACGTTGAAGGGCGCGATCGGGTGGAGCCTAAAAGCTTCCCTAGCACATGCTTTGATGTAGTTAAGATCTCCGATATCGGATTCTTGGACTAATCTCTCCTTTCCCACAACTCTATCGATTTCTTCCGTGGCTTTGTGAATGAGCTCAGGCTGATTTATCATCTCCGCCATTGCCCATTCGACAGCGTTTGACGGATTGTCCACCGCGGCCATCATAATCTCCTGCATAGTGGGTCGTGCAACTTTATGTTAAAATTTTAACTATTTAGACCAAAACACTGCAAATGAATGGGCAAATAGACTAGAATTATCAATATCCTACTAATTCCAAAAATGCTACTATATGTTCTTACGATATCTAATAGCTACCGAAGCAATCGAGTTTATAAAGTGATCTTGCTTTGTGCAGATGGCGTAAATATATGGAGACACCAATTCAGAGGGACAAGTTTTTGAAGTTTATATTCAATCGAATCCTCTAGGAAGAAGCATATAATTTTACCGTGGTCAGCGCTCGAACTTCTTGTGGCGCCAGCATTGACATCCCTTTTGAGTCTTTAAGCATAATTAGAATGTCCAATAAGTCTTGAGGCTCTTTTTCATTACTCTCGGAGCTCAAATTGTCCCTCCATCGTTTGATCCTCTCGCTTATTATGGGCTCATACAATGTCCTAAGAGTCCTCGCACTCTCTTCTACTTTCTTCTCATGGCCATCAAGGTCAAGCCCCTTCAAGAATGGAAAGTAATCAGAAACACAAAATGCATAGAGATAGTTTAGTGCATTGAATAGTGCGTCCACATGTTGTTCTTCATCAATGGTTGGTCCTCCATCTTGCCTTCCCTGGCCAAAGTATCTCTTGTTGAACATCAACCTTCTTATCACATTCCCAGAATAGTGCCTCGTAGTGGTTCTCAAGTTCACTTGATGACCTGAGGCTTTGCATAGGTTAAAGACATACTTCACCAGGTTATCGGCTTCCCCCACTCTCTTGTCATGGAGCCACTTGTGCCGAGCCGGGCATATCACCTCCGACGCCAAGATCCGCCTCATCTTCTTCCATTGCTCCCCATAGGGTGAGAGGACTGCTGTCAAGTAGCCGCTGCTGAATGTGCTGGAGGCCATCGTAACTGGCCTTGAGGCGAATGATGAGTCCTGTTTCCTGAGGAATTCTTGGGCGATTGTTGGACTGGTCACGGGAATGACGTGCGTGCTCCCTAGACGGATGCACGCTATGTCGGTGTTCATTTCCTTCATCAGGCGATGGATCCACCGGAACACGGGCTTGTTACGAAGCATACCTGGGGCACAACCAACCGCGGGCCATGGGGTGGGGCCTGGAGGGAGTGGGAGTGGATTATTTTCCTTTCTGATGGTTTTGCGACAAAGCTGCTGTTTCACGATACTACATAAAATGACAAGTGCCAAGAGAAGTAGGGCATTAATGGTGGCCAGGGTGGCGGAGCTCATTGTGGCGGCGGCAGTTGGAGCTTTTGTCGATGGCTATTATCTTTGCCTGTGGAGGTTTTCGACCACTAGGCTTTTGCTATGAAGAAGGAAAAGGGAGAGTTCGTGGTGAAGTGAATATGCACGTATGACTCCTATATATATAGAGTCCGAGGCCAACTGATGCGCTGACTGTTTTCCGCGTTCGAATTCATTCTAATGACAATGTGTGCAACATTGCGTGTTTCGAGACAAAGGCGCGGGGAAAAGTACCAAAAAAGTCCTAAACATTTTGTCTTTATGACAATTTAGTCATAAACCTTTTATCTTTGTGACAATTTAGTCCTAAATCTTTTTTATGTTATTTCAATTTAGTCCTTTCCAACCAATTTTGACCGGATTTTGCTGACTGGATGCCGGCCGGCTGACATTGACAACTTTTAATAATATTTTAATATTTTTGAATTTTTTGATGTTTTTTGATGTTTTTTTCTTCTTTTTTTTCTTCCCTCTTCTTCATCCAGCCAGTCGCCAAATCTTGGCGACCGGCCAGAGGCAACGGCCAACAAGGTCGACCTTGACCTCACCGACCACCTCGCCAGTGGCCACAAGGGTGGCCTTGCCCATGGCCAGCGAGGGTCGAGCCTCGCCCATGGCTGGTGAGGCTCGACCTCGCCAAATCTGGCGAGGGTGAGCCTCGCGCGCCCGGCGTGAGGCCGCCCTTGAGGCCTGGGCAGTGAGGCTCGCCCTCGCTAGATCTAGCGAGGGTCAAGCCTCGCCCAACGGATCGCCGCCGTGGGGGAAACCAAGTGAAAATCTAGTGCTGAAGCCGCGCAACCGAGGACACCCCCGAGCTCCCGTAAAACCCTAGAGACGACAACAACAAGCAGAGGGAGGAAATTTCTAGGACGAGATTAGGATCGGGGAACAGAGTGGGGAGAGCTGGCCTCGTGCCGAGCTGGCGGGGCTCGCCTTTGCCGAATTTGGCGAGGTCGAGCCTCGCTGGCCATGGGCGAGTCTTGACCCTCACCAAATCCGGCCATCACCTTTGGCCAGTTGCCGAGGTCTAGCGACCGGCTGGAGGAAGGAGAGGGAAGAAAAAAAAGAAAAAAAATAAAAAGAAAAAAAGAAAAAAGAAAAATTATTAAAATATTATTAAAAGTTATTCACGTCGGTCTTATCGTGCCACGCGCCTAACCGACGTCCAGTTAGCAAAATCCGATCAAAATTAGCCGGAAATGACTGAATTGGCACAACATAAAAAGGTTCAAGACTAAATCAGCACCAAAAAAAGGTCTAGGACTAAATCGGCACAAAGACAAAAGGTTTATGACTTTTTTGGCACTTTTCCCCAAAGACATGTGGTGCTCACGTGCTATTTGTGCACCCATGTCCACGGATGAAGATAGAGATGATAGCGATAGTGTGCTGCTAGTCTCCTGGCTTCTCAAAACGAGAAGTGAAAAGTTGATATCCGGAGGCCAAAGACTTTGCGGTCGACTTTGCTATGGGACCCAAATAGCATGTGGCTTTTGAGGTCAACTTTGTTGTTGGAATAATAACTAAATAAATGTGGCTGATACGGATGGCGTGGCTGCGGCAATTGGATGCCAAACTTTGCCAAGCAAAAGTTACTGTGCAAAGATGCGTTTTTATGGTGTCGAAAAATGCCTCCGTGAAAAAGATAAGCTCCATAATCTGACCAACGTGGCGCTTATTTAGATAGGAATGATGCACTTAGATAAACACTGTTAAGCGGTGATGATAGATTTAGTTTGCTACAGGTGCATGGGATGTATAGGGTGCGAAGTGCTCTTGGTATACTAGGGTTGCTTCAAGAAAGGAGGCAATGATACCAAGTTAGAAAGCCTAATCCAAGAGTTTCAACTGATAGGTAAAGGGAGATCACATGAAATAAAAAAGCATTTAGGACCCCTTGTCAAGTGATGTGTGACAATACTCAATAGCCCCTCTCACACGCAAGTTGGATTACGAGCGGCATGTGGAATTTTGACTATGCACACTCATGTGGAATTTTGACTATGCATATTCACAAAAAGGATAGCAATGGCTTTGATACCATATGAGATTTCATGGAATGAAGGCCTAGTTTAATATTTATATATTCTACTACTGCCCATCATGCATAGACCAGTCATTGGCCTAAGTCTAAAGTGTGAAATTATGTAATTGGAGAGATAGATACGGGTCTCAAAAGATTTAAACTCACTGGAGAGATAAATATGGACCTAAAAAGATTTAAACTTAAGATCTCTTACTCTGATACCAATGTTAAGAATTGAGAATTTTTATATATTTCCATGTATATCAATGAAGAATACATTAACCTATTTATATGCTCTATTACATAGCTACTACAAGGTAACATCTTAATCAATACATGCACAATCAAGGAAGATATACGCACAATCTTGCGAGATATAGAAAAACAAAATGAGAGTTTTACTTAACGCTTAAACCAATAGGCGTAGGAAATTAACATAAAATAAATAGCATTTGTTGGGCTATATGAGACAATATTTCAACACCCCCTCTCACATAGAATTTTGACTATGAGTAAAAGATTAAGTTCTGACTCTGATACCAAGTTAAAAATAAGGTCGAAAATATCATGATTTCTCTGACCGATGAAAATATGTTATAGATTAAACTCAAACTCAAACTTGCATTTTGAATATACATATAATTGAAGAGTTAATAGTGAATTCATATTAATGAGCGTATATCTATAATTATAATATACAATTGTTTGTTCAGCTGGTTACTCAGGTTAAGTATTCAAGCTCGAGCTTGTGTCCACTGTTTTTGGGTTCTGAATCGCGCGGAGGTTGAATGCTGATATAATTAGGCTTACTTGAACACAAGGTTGATTTTTGAAGCCATGCCCGTGGTGCTTGAGGCATTGCTAGTTGCTGGGAAAAAAGTTCCGAATCAGGAAGAAATGGAATCGGATTTTGAAATGTGATAACACTCTCTTTAAAGAGTTATTTGCCTCGTAATATTACTAATAGTTATTAAATCTCTTAAGATATAATAAAGTTTTAAATGAGAATATCACATAGCAATTCTATTACATCTCAATAAACTTTCAAATAGAAACAATTGGAAAGAAGGCTGTATTTTTTGAGAGAAAATTCAACGAGACTTGATGATCATTGAGACCAAATACCGATGTACTTAGCTTGGTCTTTTAAGTAGGAGCAACTTTTCGGGAAAGAAAGTTGCAAAGTAAACAATTACATTTTCAAAAGACATGTTGAAAAGACATATTGAAAATTCAGAATAAAAATTAATAATAAAAAATAATTTTTTAAAATTCTGATTTCCATAACTTCTGAAAAATACCGGTTGAACAAATATAGCATTTCAAAGGTTGTGAGATGCCTAATAAAGATTAGCAAAATAACTGCAAACAAATAAATAAACAACAGGATTGTTTCGCTTCGACCATTGTACAATCAAGGCGTGTCAGTACAAAGAGAGGGTAACTTCTCAATCTCTTACTCGACGACCATAAGATTCACGTATACGTCGTCTCGACAGAGCTATGTAAGATGAAGAGATACAGATACAGAAAGCCTAGTGTCCGTGACCCCAGCGTGGGTGGTAGATACAGAAACATGCAAATGAGCTAGGGACTACGATTCATGAAAGAGCGGACCCGACGGTATGTTTGTGGCCCTGGTCCATACAGACTTTGGTTTCTTGTATTCGATTCGACGTATTTGTCCTATGATCTCGTCTCTCGAATTGGTTCACGTAGAAAACTATTCTTTTTCATCTTCAGATCGTTGGCACATGGTGCATTTTGGATCAGATCTTATTTTCGACCCTCTCAGATCTTGTCCAATTTCATCTCTCAGACGTTTATTTTGTGCCCATCAACCTTATCAACTCATGCTCCTCTGTGTGGTCGAAATCTTCCCTGACCCCACATTAGCAACTTCTCTGGTTTGATCACGGGGCAAAAATTGTCACGTGATTCTGACAAGGCACTGCATGTCGGAATGAGAGACAGGTGCGACAGGGATAATTTTGTATATTGATGTGAGATTTTGTGCAACAAATTGTTAGAATTTAAATTCTAAATTACTCGTTCATCTAATAATTTAAGCTTTATAAATAGTTAGTACTGACTTTACAAAATATCTCACATAATACGAGAGCAGAAGATCCCGAGTTCAAATCTATTAAGGCATCTATTTGCCTCCCAAATTACATATTTCTATACTTTAATGATATGCCAAAGTCCGGGTTAGGCGTGATTGGGAGTATTGAAATATTTAGATATCAAACCAAACATTCATTTGTCATGACTTTCCTAAAGGGGAACTACTAAAAGAAAAGTTAATGGATTATTAAACTCAAAGACTTAGCGCAAGTTCTCTCAAGCCCATGCCAACCGCAACTTTCAGGTTTGATTCTACGAATTTATTGCCACTAATTTAATGGATTATTAAACTCAACTTAACAAACAAATTTATTGCCGCTAATTTACTTGTGGTCGATTTAGAACTAGGTAAAGTGTGGGAAACCACTTTATTTCTACGAATTAGAGTTGTCATAATTTTGGAAACTTAGTTAAGTTAGATAATCTAATGCCTTTTCGATATCTTTTTCTCTTTATTTCAAAAATATTTTACAAGCAATTCTGGTGAATTTTAATCTCAAATCACTAACATTTGATGGGTGATCATGCGAATGTGAAACGAATCATTTAACATTCAATAATCAAGGCGATAAATAGATTGTTAGAAAAAGGGGAAAAACCTTAATGCATAAGAAAAAAAGAAACTTGATCATCATCTAATGAGACAAAGGTTCTGCAAGTTATTAACTAGGAAGCTAACAATAATGCAATGTTAACTAATACATTTTGGGTTTTTCTTTTTACTGAATGCAATTTTAATCTAAATAATGTTTATGTGAATTCTAAATTAACATGGACAAACCGTTAGACTAATGACATGAGGTTGAATTATTTAAATGTTATAGTATGACCTAAAATATGCAACATGCATGAATATCTGATAAAAGCGTGGAATTTGATGAAAGCACAAACTATCTAATAAAACTGTAGTATCAGATAATAAATAATCTATGCATCAATGCTTATGGAAATTTCAAGAAAAATATCAATACACTTCTAGACAGTCTCTCATCAATCCCACTGGACAATTTCAAGAATAATATCTTACCGTACTCTCCACAAAATTTGAAGGCGGTCCAATGGTTAACGAATGAGTACCAATGAAACCGCCCTGGAATTTTTCTGTGGGGCCACGAGAGAGAGTTCGTGTATTTTATTTTATTTATCCTTCAATGGCTAACCTTCTTTGTGAACCCTCAAAGCCCATATTGATATAAGTCCAGGTTTTTTTTAAGATTAAAATCCCTCACTTTCCTATGTTGGACTCCAAGAGATATAACCTATCTTTAATAATAGGAAACTCTCGTATTATCTTTTATGATTCAAATTGTGATAATATCAAGTTTAATTGCTCTCCAAGTTTACTTTTAATAACTCAATTCCAACTTGGCACCCCTTATCCACAAATTTTTTGGCCACCATGAAGATTTTTCACGTTATGGGATTAGTTAAATTAATTTAATTAAGCTCAGAGCCTCATTCACTTAAGTCCCTTAGCTCTAGTCCAATGTGAATTTATATGGACTTAATTAAGCTACTCATATTTATATGCTATTTAACTATGTATTATTGTTTAGGGGTCAGGATTGACTCTTAGTGATTTACGCAACGAATGCATAAATTAATCGTCAAAATTAACATGTTACTATCATTTAATAGCTGAAGTTTTTAACTGAATGGAAAGCTGAGATGGTGTAGCCAACCAAATCACTTTATTAGCGTGATACGTATCCCAACTAACCTTATTGTTAAATTTCGAAACTTCCAATCTGTAATGACTGATTTTTTTATTTTTTTTGTACCGTTGCCGGTCACATAATATGACTATTATCCAATAATAGCACCATCGCCTCTCAGCAACGGGTGGACGGGCGAGGGCCAGCAATTTTTGTTGAGATTAGCCATGAGCACAAAATGCCGAACATGCATTGAGGCCAACTGTCATGGCCCCATCCATCCTCTCCTTGTTTTTCAAAGTAACATAATCCATCAATAGCGACAACGTACAACTACTCACACGTTTTAGAAGTGCCATTTTCGACTGCAAACTTTGCTTTTTTCAGGGACCGTTTCACTTCTGAATTATGAAGGCTAGAGTTGGACTTGGACCAGCTAATTAGAGCGTATTTGATAACATTTCTGTTCAAAAATTGTTCCAGGGAACTCTATTTCTGTTCCGAGAAACAATTTTTGAACAAAAGAACGCGTTTGGTAACTGCACAAAATTTTTGTTCCTGAAATAAAAAAAGAACAGAAACGCGTTTGGTAACTGTACACAATTTTTGTTCCTGGAATAGAAAAAGAACAGTAACACGTTTGGTAACTGTAAAAAATTTCTTTTCATTAATTTAATTTTGTTCATGGTGAGTGAAGATAAACATTCTGAACACGGTCATATGTGCATACTTGGAAGAAAATTTTGTAAGTAAAGTTTGTACCAAATTTTAATATGGGAATTTGTTTTCTTTTTCATGGTCGTGCCTTAATTTTAAGGTTTTCATAATCTAATACCTATTACTATCATGCGCTTCATTTGACCTTCCATGCTTAACAGTTTTTCAAAGATCTTTATCCAAAATTCATTGAGTTACAGGGAGAGTGTAGATCCGATAAGTTCGCATGCCGGCAGCGCGTGCATGAAGGCTGATGAATTTGCATGATTTTTTTTTTTTTTTTTTTTTTTTTTTTTTTTTGGTCGAGTCCTATTCTATTCCTACTCTACACTCACTTGCAGACTTGCGCCCGCCTCTTGCGGGCGTGGGAGCCGCAACCCACTCTCGAAACTTACGCGTCCCTACCCCCATCCCCCCTGAGAAGGTGGGGATTTGAACCCCTCACCTCCCCCTTCCATGTTGGAAGGGTGGCCACTGGGCCGAACCCCCAGTGGTTAATTTGCATGATTTGATTGCTCGTGTATTGCAACGAGAAGTTAAACCGTAACCCGACATGTAAGGAGTGCGGAGAGATCTTTAGGAGGCTGAAAGAATGTTCAACTTGATTACACAATTTAAAGTACCAGCAGACCCCATCACCCTTGAGATTTAGCACAGGCAAAGCAAACTGTACAAATAGCTAAACATCATACTGCTAAATATGATCTCGTCGCCATCTATTTACAATAATCTTGCCCAACGGACAAAATGATCGACATGATCATGGGATTGAAACTACTCGTCATGACCATTGAAGAGACGAAACTAAATTCTCATTCTGACTTCGGCTCGCTTTTCACCAAAAAGCTTCTAGCCTCTTCCTCTGAGACGTCGCTGCTCATGTAGAAAGAACGATTTATGAGCCTTTGCATAGGAACCAAACGAATAGGAAGGAGGGAAAAAGGAATTGGTCTCAACAATATCAAGAGAAGCATGATGCAGGAAGATCTGATACCTGTCTGTGGCTTCGGTCTTGGAGATCAACGTGAACACTTTGGTGGCAAGGAAATCGCAGAAACTTCGAAGATCGTTTGCAGGCAGAATTTGCAGAGCTGGTGCAAGAAATCATTGAACTGCTTCAGTTCCTACACAAGATGTACCATGAATTGAGCAGCAATTATCAACCATTGATGCCATAACCATTCTTACTTTTGCTTGAGAAAATTAACCAATCCAACCACCTCCGAAGGCCATGTGGATTCTAAAGTAGTCCATCAGGTTTAAAATAAGCTATTGAAAGGTTTATCACAAAAGTGGGAAAAGTTAAAGCTCCGTACCCCTTGAATACAAATGTTATAGAAATCTACCAGTGACTGTTCACATTAACAAATACTTCTAATTGACAGAAGTTTGTAGCCAAATCTAGAAACATATTAAGCTATTTGTAAGCATTTGGAATTGTTATGTAGGTTCATGGAAACCCCCAAATTCCACACTGCGAAATTACTACAAGTCAAACCAATGTTTGTAAATTGCAAGCAAGTTATCCATTCATTTGAAACCAAGATAAATGGTAAGGAATTTAGCCTATCTGGAGCAGGTGAGTGACCTGTAGTTTAGTTATAAGGTTTTACGAAAAAACTAGACAAGTGATCACCTCACCTCCAAAACAGGATTCGGTGTAAAATCAGGCTGCAACATTTCCTTTCTATCAGAAGGTGCGAGATCCAGCATTTTCACAAAGTTATCTGCAGCCTCCTACTGCTCTTCATCTGGCAGTAATGAGGTTGGAAGATTGCTGAAAGAGGGGAATTGAAATTCCCGAACATCCTCAGCAAAAGGAAGCATATTGAAATAAAATGAATCGGGCTGCGCATAAAAGAGTATGCGCATGTTAGATGAAGCCTCACACAAACCAAAAAGGGAGAGAAGATCAAAGAACTATAAATAAACAACTCTATATTGAAACATACCACATGATCATTGTCAGAAACATTTGGTGTCAAAACCCCCACAACATTTCCTTGCCCTTGCCTCCACACGCAGCGTAGAATGGCTACTTTATGCATTTCCTTCATTACTCTAGCTAAAGCAGAAACTGCAACAATGGCATTCTGGTCACCAGGATCAGCGATGAAAATGTTTACATCCTTCATGTAATGGTGCCTAGTATGTTTACAGAGCAATTGATCAAAAAGGAAAAATATGAGACTTCTAACTCATCATAATTTAAAACCAAAATAAACATATAAGAGAGGCAGCTATATTGTACCTCATGATATTTGAAGAATCTGTGTCATTTCACTAAAATATGAGTAGAGTGTTTTTCGTGTTGCCTTGAGCTTAAAAAAAGAAGTAAATCTTGTGTAATTTGGACGAGACTATGCACACACTGCATCTTCCACCTTTCTACTTCATCCTCGACACCCAATAAATATATTTACAAAAATAAAGTTTCATGAACTCATGGAAACAGAGCATGGCAAGGTCAACGAGGTTATGGGGTGAGCATTGTCACTATAGAAGGTAAGAAGACGCAAATACTGAGAACAAAATTGGTAAATAATGAAAACAACAGTGTTTGAAACTTATGTTAAGGAAAGCATAGATGATGCTTAATTAAACTACCGTAGTCGGATGCCAAAACATGTATCATCCCACAAAGTTCCACCTTCGGTAGAAAACCAGAAATTCCTATGTAATATCCCAGCCAAGCACAAATTCTTACATTGCGACCAGGTAATCAATTATGAGCGTCACTGCTCTGCTCGCCATGCTCGCTCCAGCGAGCAAAGCAGCAAAGCAGAGCAACGATGCTCGCTCGAGCGAGCCAAGCGTTGCTGCTCTGCTTGCGAGGCCCGCTCCAGCAAGCACAGCAGCTTTGCTTGCTCGAGCGAGCAAAGCGTCACTACTTTGTTCGCGATGCTCGCTCGAGCGAGCAGACGCTGCCGCAGATCTGGGCGAGCGTCTGTGAGACGCTCACTTGGGGCTCGAGCGTGAGGGCTCGCTTGAGCAAGCGTCTCCCAGATCTGGGCAAGCACTGGCTCAAGCGAGCCGTCGCGCTCGAGCCCCGAGTAGCCGTCGCCCAGATCTACGAGGGGTGGCTCTCACCGAAGCCCTCATCGAACGATGAAGGAGGAGCAGCAGAAACTTACCTCGATTCAGAAGCTTTAGCTGGTGAAGGAGCAGCAACTGTCGACGCCGGAGAGTCAGCCGAGTGGGGAGGCGCCGGAGAGTCAGCCGAGTGGGAGGCGCCAGAGAGTCAACCGGTGGTGAACTTGTGAGAGACGCTAGAAAAGGGAGAGCTTGTTTTGGGTAGGGCACGGATGAAAGAGACGGTGGTGAATCAAAAGTGTTTCGTTTTTGTTCTTTTCGGCCCTTCAAGAAGTGTTTCTGGAACGGAGAAGTAAGTTTTTTTGTTTCTTTTTTTGTTCCAATTTTGTTCCGGAAACAAAAAAAACAGTTTTTGAATGGAAACGCAAACAAACGCGTTTCTATTCTTTTTTTGTTCTCGGGAACAAAAAAACGAAAAATCTGTTCTTAAACAGAAAAAAGAAACGAAAACATTCACGCCCTTAACTTTCTCAATCTCTCTATTTCGCAAGTGCTTTATTTGCAGTACGGCATCGAAAAGTAGTTATCTCAGCAGACCGACCGAGTCTGAGTTCATTGCATTGTATGCAAAACTTTCCAGATTCGATATCGCACCACCATCTAAAATAATTGGGTTGTTTCACTTTGACCATTCTTTGCCATTCCTTGTTTTAGTACTCTTTGAATTAGAAAAGAAACAAGATGTGGAAATGCATAATGAGGGAACCCTCCATATCTTTGGTTGTTTTCACCCATTATCGTCCGGGCAAACCTTCTTCCCTTAATCAAGATTGGGGTGTGATCAGTGCATCACGAAAGGGCTCCGCGAGATGGAGGGATACTACTGTTGGTTAAGTAGTATCCCTCCATCAAGATTGGGTCTATCACCTTTTTGGGTGATAGACCCAAAAAGGTGCAAATAAGGTTAGGGACCTCCACACGTCGGAGAGCGATGGTATGTGGTCCTGAGTTTTCTTTGCCAGGTTTTGGTTTTAAATGATTCTACATACGTGATGAGGACAAATGCGTTTGCAGCCCCACATTTTTCTATGGGCCTAACTCTCGTGTTGTTTACTAGGGGTAAGCAGTTCTAGATTTCATCTCAAATCTAGAACGTACCGTTGAAACCGGTCCTTCATTCTTTACTTACATTGCATACCCCAAAACCTGGTATCTAGGAACCTAGAACATATCTTGTCATGGGTTCCAGGGTTGGTTTTGGGTTCTATCTGTATTATTAATTGAACGATTCTAATGAATAATCATCTTTAATTCCCATCACTTTTGCTACAATCCACTAACCACAACTCATATATAGACATACAAAGAATATGAAACATTAACAAAATAAAATTTTGAGTAATCGAAAGCTTCAAAGAGTTTTTGTGCCAGGAGAACAAGATCATCCCTAAAGACGTATGGAATTACAATGTACCTACTATATGGGATCATTATAACCTTGCACCAAAAGTCAAAGAAGTACTCGAAGAATTCAGACATGCAAGAACAACCCCATCACATGAGCAAGAAATAGCTAACGCGGATGATTCTGCACAATCATCACAAGACCCCTAAACCCAATGGGAGGCCCTCTCTCAGGACCCATATGATCAAGGATCTCTGACCTTATCCCTAGGAAGGACACATCATTATGCTCAACCATCATTGGCCTCAGCCAAATCTACCTACCGACACTCCAAGATCCTCCAAGACTCATAACGAAGCATCTTCATCAAATGATGCAAACATGTGGAATACTCAAAGCCCCTGTGACATTCAACTTGCAAAACTTGAACAGAAATACAAAAAACATCTTCTGGTAGAAATACATAGTTTTGATGACCTAGACTATAACTACAATGCCCATGATAGAAGATATCTCTGACTGTAGCAAATCACTGTTGCAATAGGCTAAGGAAATCACTATTCATTGTCATTGTTCATATCGTCAAGAATAATTCCCGACTGGATTTTCGAAAGCTCTTGTCTGTTTTAGGACCCATGAGTCTGGTTTTTGTTTACTTGTGACCTCTTAATACCTATAAAAGTCAAGGAGAATGTAATGTGCTAGGCAGAATCCCTTGAAGTAAAATAAGTGTTTATGAAATAATTCTCAATGTCTTTCTAAATCTGGTAGGATCCTCTGACAAATGCAGTTCGAATAATTAGAAATGTTACCATCCTAGCATCTCTAAATGTCTCTAGGCTTTGCACTAAAACTTTAAGTAGTTTTCTGTTAAAAGGTTGTCCTTGAAGAGCTTGAACGAGAGGTTTGCCTATCGGGAAGGCATACTTATAGGAAACTAAGGCCCTGTTTGGTAACCATCCAAACAGTGCCTGATTCTGATTTTTTGTTCCCAGAATCAGTTTGGGAACGTAATCGCGTTTGGTAAATTTTTGTCCAAAACCGATTCTCGGGAACAAATTTACTCCCGAAATCGGTTTTGGACAAGAATTCGAGAATCGGAAAAAATGATTCTCCGTCCGAGAATCAAAAAAGAGAATCAAAAGTGCCGAATCAAAAAAAAAAATTATTTCTATATTTTATTTTTATTTCTTCCTAGTATGAAATATATATTTGTTGTATATAGAATACATATTTAATTTTATGTTATAATTTAGTATTTTTATTTATTACATATTGTAGGGATATTAGTATAGTTTATACTATGGTTTATTATTTACTATATAATATAAATTGATTAGTTAATATTTTTATTACTTAGTATAAAAATATAATTAATCGATGAATGGTTTATGAAAATTCAATATCAAATTTATTTTAATTTAAAAGGTAATTAAAAAAGAATTGGAATAGAATTTAAAAGAAAAGATGAGAAAAAGAAAAGAAGGGCATGAATAAAAGAAAACAAGAAAAGAAAAAAAGGAAAAAAAAAGAAAAAAAAAGAAAAATGAAAAGAAAAAAATGAAAAAAAGAAAAAAAAAAAAAAAAGAAAACAAAGGAAAAATGAAAAAAAGAAAAGAAAACAAAGGAAAAAAGTAAAAAAAAAAAAATATTTAAAAATTAAAAGAAATTGATTTGGAACAGTAATTAATGAACACGGTACCAAACGCAATTCTCTTCCGAATTAGAAATTTTGGACGATTCTCAAAACAAACAAAATGCTTAGAATCGGTTCCTAACGTAATCAAAAAGAATCGGTTACGATCGAATCGCCTCCCTAAATGTAATCGTTACCAAACGCGCCCTAACACTATCTTCTTTGGTTCTAAGCCTAGGTCCGTGGGTGATAGACCCAAAAGGGTCCAAATGAGGTTAGGGACTTCCACACATCAGAGATCAACGGTATGTGGTGATAACATTTAAAGGTAAGAAGTTCGAGATTTCATAAATGTTTTCACATTTTATCGATTGAGTCTATCCAAATCAATTTTGGTAAAAGATCGACATAAATGTCAGCCGTCTCAGGTGGCATGGACATCATTAATATCGATAATTTTTAATAATCTTTTAATATTTTTTCAAACTATTTATACAGAGCTAGTTCCAATAGACTTATAGGGAATTATTGATAAAATTATTATAAGCTGCAAGCTGGGCAAATTTACGAGAGAATGCCCATTCTTTACTTGTAAAATTATTTAGTTGTATACCAAAACACGTTGCATTATATTTGAAAAAAAAAGTACTTCGTTATTTAGATATCTATTCATCTCTTTCTTTTAGTTTCTTAGACAGGACAAAATATTTAGGTCAATATAATATTTGTGAAGTTTTTGTTATAAAATAGTCTTATATTGAATTACAAACTTTATAATGGTAATTTTCAAATAATTACACATAATTGGCCAAATTAGTACACTAGAAAATGTAAACTTTTTCAATCTAATTGTTTAACAAGTGCCTTGTCAATAAAATATTTTACACTTATTTAGTCCCAAGAATGAGATTTGAGGGAAGACAGGAAAGATAGCTAGAATATTCCATGGAGAAAGATGATGGAGATATTTTAATTAGTACATTAGAAAATAAAAACTTTTTCAATCTAATTGTTTAACAAGTGCCCTGTCAATAAAATTTTTTACACTTATTTATTCCCAAATATTAGGTTTGAGAGAAGACGGGAAAGATAGCCAGAATATTACATGGAGAAAGATGATGGAGATATTTTACTTATAGAATTGCTTACAAAGTATTCATGATATACCTGTTAAAATACAAGTCCTGTTAACAAAAGTCTTGATACTTTTAAGTATATTTGAAATGAATATTTTGAGTATTAATTGCCCGCAAGACATGTGTCACTCCATATATTTTGTTGCGTGGATGGATGAGTTTATATCCTTACACATGCCGATGCCATAGAATGCACATTTTGAAGCAACTGAGGAGAGGATTGTGCTGGAAGTTCGTAGGGGAGAGCCAGAGCTTTTCGGCACGCCGAAAAATTTGCTAGGGGACGCTGCCGGTGCAGTGCAGTGTTGAGAAAACTTCTTGAAGATTGACAAAATTTTCCTTTGTGTTTTAAGATTTTGATGATTAGTTTTTCCAAGTGTTAATCTTGGAGAAAATTTGTTCAGACCTTAATCATCAGACTTGGAGACTTATTTGTGTCTATACAAGAAGTTCTGGTTCTCTACATCAAAGATATTATTACGTCATGATGATCAAAGACAACAGTATAATTGGTGAAAATTATCAAGATAATACATAGCATCAAACATTTAACAATCAGGTTTGGATTATGTGAAGTGCAACAGCTAGTAACTTGGCTCAGATTTCTTTTTAAAGTTACATTAATTGTCCCTTTTTGAGAAAGTATGGTTATGAACGTAATCCTTCCATAATAAGGATTCGTGATTCTTGTGACAATCTTATGAAAACCTAAAGTTCGCTAGTTTAGAAGGGTACATGGCTGCGTAGATCAAATCACAATATTGTTTAAGCATTTCGTAATTCAAATAGTCTTATATTAAACTTCAGACTTTCTAAACAAGAAATTTGTAATTTTTTAAATAATTGATTGCAAATAATGCAAGAAAAGATACTGCACTAGAAATTGTAAACCTTTTCGATCTAATTGTTTAACAAGCGCCTTGTCAGTAAAATATTTTACTCTTATTTAGTCCCAAAGATGAGGTTTGAGAGAAGATCGTCAATGATAGCTAAAATACCCCATGAAGAAAGTTTGTGCAGAAAGTTTGTGGTGGATAGTATGATTGGAACAGAGAAGTTGATAGTAAAATTGCAATGACACTCTTCCCATTTGTGAGTTCAAAAGCAAAGTGAACTTCAAGAATGGTTTGTAGAATGATGGAAATACACGGATGAATTCAGACTCTTCTATTTAAACAATAAAACGAGTTGTTTTGTAGAAACACAATTTTTGTCCAGGGCCTATAATGGCCAATGGATAAATCAAAGAAAATGATATTCTATAATTTCAATCCCAATTTTAAATGGGTAATAAGTGAAATTTTTTAAGTGAGTTTAAATAATACTTGTTGAGTATAAGTGACTAAAGGGTGTTTTTGTCACCGTCAATAAAAATATGTTGTTCCAATCAAAATGAGGGAGCAAATGGCCTTTCTAATACAAATGGAAAGATTATCAAAAAGTCATAAACATAAACATATCATATGGATGCCAATTTAGTGTTAAACTTTTTAATTTGATCAATTTAATTCCAAATCTTTTAACGATTTATTTATATAGTCCTTCCAGTTTAGCTGGCAATCTCTAAAGTGGATTCTAGCCATCTTACATTACATAACTTATGCTAATATAGATCATTTTTTTGGCTTTGTTTAATTTTTCTAAATTCTTATATTTTTTTCAATTTTTCTTATTTTATCCTTTTCTTTCTTTTCTTTATTCTTTTCCTATCTTCCTCCGCCGATCTCCTAGGCAAGCGACCACCATATCGAGTAGATTAGCCGACGTTTATGTCAGCTGTTGTCAACCATACTCTAGGGCCGAAAATCATGGGCCAATGGTGAAGGGGCCGCATTGCCCCCCACCCATGCTCTATTTGCCCGAATACGATGCTTAAAAAGCAAGGAAATTGAGGATGGAGGCTTGGACGAGAGATGGACGAGATTTTGATAATTTGGTGAGAAGAAAAGAATGAGGAAATTTGAAATTTGCTATGGTTTCTCTCCTGATTTTCCTCACTCCACTTTCCCAAATAGAGCGTAAGAGGCAGTTCCCATCATGGCAACAAATCGATTTGCCAATATACATTAAGTAAAAAGTGAAGAGACTTTAGCTACACAAGAAATCGGCTGAATCCTGTCTTCAATAGCTCGTAACGCAACCTACTTCACACTTGCAATTGATTTGAGTACGGCTTAGCTCAATTCAAGTTCAAGTAGTAAGAATTCCCTTTCAAACATAGAGTTGTATGCCTTGAAAACGTAATTAAGGGTGTGTTTATTTCACAATATCATTTGAAATAATTAGTTAATAAAAAATATTTTCATTATTGACAACAATTTATAAATGGAACTATTTTTTATTTATTCATTTTTGTAAGCATATAAACAATCATTTAAAAAAAAAATACATTTTGCAAAATAAAGGAGCCTAAAGCTAAAAGTTCAGTGCAATGCTGGCTAGCAACTTCATTTCGATGATCAAGTGGACTCAACTCAAACGGAGAAGAGTGTTTAATGGGTTTTTCACTTTTGAATTTGGCTTTTATCCTTTTTTAAATTTAAAGTTTGAAATCAGATTTTTTATCTAAGATCTAGCACACAGGCCTTTGAAAACATAATTAGTGACATGTTGCCTCTAAAATTTTAATTTGGCAACAATATCCTTTGTTTAAGCAGGAAATTCAAGACTTTCTGGTTGATGTAAATGCCAAACCGAATATATGTTCTTCTGCTGAATCTAGGGGAAGATGGCCGACCTGGGAGAAGTCCCTGACCAACTGATACAACCCTCCCCAAATCCAGCAGAATATCAAAGATGATTGAACAAGCGAAAGTAATCACACAAGAAAGCAGAATTAGTACATTTAATCAAGCTAAGCCAAACTGCGGAGAAGGAAGAGCGTAAATTCTTCGCACCGGCAAGTTCCCCTTTATTCTAATAAAAAGTCCTCGACAATGGCTGATGAAATATTCAGGACGCATCACCATATATCTACTGCGACAAGGAGCTGGCCACATCGATCACAAACCTGTACCTCACATCCGACTTCGCAAGCCTTTCCATAGCTGTATTGATGTAGTCCATCTGGATTACCTCAACATCCGAAGTGATACTATGTTTCGCACAGAAGTCTAGCATCTCCTGAGTCTCTTTCATGCCTCCTATATCACTGCCCCCCACAAGCTTGCGGCCTGAAAGAATTGACGAAATCAAAATCTTTGTAGTTTGGTTCAGCACCTTACAACTCAAGTATTGACCATAAGCTGGAACTTCTACCATTTCCAGTGGTGCAAAATACGACTCTATACTGACTAAAACATAAGTCTATGGCACCTTTTCAGCTCATACGATGCCAAAATTCAAAATTAATCAACTGAGAGGAAGCTAAAGAGAAAAGGAAATAAAAGTTTGTTACGGAAGAATCTTTTGTTCAGATAAGCTGCAAGTAGGGTATAAGCGAGTCGAGCTTCTAGTAAGCTACTCAAGCTTCACACATAGAACATTCAGACTCAGCAAGATCATTCTCGAGTTTGACTATCTTGAGTACTTAATCCAGTCAAGCTTGAGTTTAGAAACATATAACTCAGATTAATCGAGTGGTTGTACTTCTCTGTATTTAACGGTAGCTATATGTCTGTAGATACTATAAAGAAGCATAAAACATTATTATTTGTTTTCAGCATATTCTCAGAATGAGAGATCAAGTTCGTGTTTAACTTGATCATAGACTAAAATTCAGCTGTAAAACAAGTGGAATCGAGCTCGAGCTTGAGCTTATACAAAACTTAATCAAGTTGAGCTTCAGTTTGAGAAATCATAGTTGACCAATTGAGCTCAAGTTGTGTATCAAGCAATGGAGAATTGAGTTATATTGAGTTCCAGTACTAAAATATTTTGACTTGACTTGAATTTGCCATTCCATTTAAACAATTTAACTGCCCCTCAATGTGGCACTAGTTTATCACTTACCCAGAACCAAGGGAAAGATGGGCAGCTCTAGGGGCTTATCAGGCAATCCCACAGTAACAAGTTTGCCATTCAGCTTGAGCAGACTAAGCAATGGAAGAAGAGGATGCACAGCAGAAACTGTGTCAATGATGTAGTCCATGGTTCCCAGAGCTGCCTGCAAGAAGCAAGTAATTCCATTAGGAGAATTTAAGGTACTCTACTCTCTCTGTAACTGACTCTGTAATCCCCTTCTATTCAGGTATGTCTACATTATGTCATCTCCAGCTTTTGATGGAACATTGGTGAGTTCAAGCATATCTATGCGCACATAAAGAAAATTCAAATTTTGTAGGCTTGAAGAGCATCGCAGGGCTGGATAAAGCAATGATTGACGTGCTAGTACTCCTACAAATACAAAAGAACCAGTTACTATTTCCAAACTTCATGTACCTTCATTTTTGAAGGGTCACCGGTTACAAGGAAGGAATCGGCACCTAGTCTTTCAATCGCCTCAGTTTCCTTTTTGGGAGAGGAACTAATGACAGTAACTTTTAGTCCAAATGCCTTGCCCATTTTCACGGCCACATGACCAAGCCCACCAAGTCCAGCCACACCCAAATGCTTCCCAGGCTCTGTCATGCCATAGTATTTCATTGGGCTATACACCGTGATTCCAGCACATAATAGTGGCGCGCCACCCTCCGATGGTAAGTTGTCCGGGAAACGAAGCACATAACGCTCATCAACGACTATCATATCAGAGTAACCACCATAAGTTTTCGTTCCATCTGTGTAATAGGAATTATAGGTAAATATTGTCTGGGGGCAGTAGTTTTCCAGATCCTGCTGGCAGCTCTCGCATTTCTTGCAGGAGCCCACTATGACCCCAACACCTACTCGCTCACCCACTTTAAATTTCTTCACATTGCTCCCCACTTTCATCACAGTTCCAACAATTTCATGCCTGTAGACACATAAGCAGAACAGTAACTAAGTGCACAAGCTCCTCGCAAACTTGCAATACTTCGATTAACACTGTTGAGATCAACATTTTAATCCAACTGTCAATATCATACTAGTGAAAACTAGTCACTCTCTCAATTTCATTTCACATCACAAAATTACAAACAAAAATAAATGCAGAAACACCTTGGGCCTGAAAACATAAATAGCATGCATTCAAATGAAAATTGTTAGGGAATACATGTTCTCTTTCAAAATTTCCAGTGTATAACCAAACTACATGATCAGAAACAAGGTTTTTTTCTCTTTTCATATCGGTTATGATGCAAAAGGAGCAGATACTTGACATCTCCTCCCATGCAATGATAAGAGGAGGCCACACAAGAACTAAACAAAGAACTTTATCATGGACAAAAAATGCAGGATCTACAGGAAAAGTATGTGCATGCGCATTATGCATTTGGAGATATGATTTCCAACATCCACATCAATTCATTAAGGTAACATCTTAAACAACACCTTTGGAATTTGCTCGTCACAAGCTGGTGCTTGTTACATTTCTATGCATGGACCCACTAAAGCATACCTTGATAGAAACAATGTTTGGAAAATGTAAAATAGTAAAGTTGAAAGGTACATTTAGAAGTCTGAAGTCTGAATTTAATTCATTGACCATGCGGAAATTCACACTGGCATCAGACTGTGAACACAACTTCAAATAAACTTCATTTGTTTAAGAGTGCTACACAATGTACGGTCCTTGGCCCCCATCTAAATGATTTTATTAGGCTGTAAAATTGAAAAGCCAGAAGAAGATAATTTTAGATCTCAAACATTAACAGGACCTACCCAGGGACAACAGGGTAATTTGTGAACCCCCATTCATTCTTGGCCACGTGAAGGTCAGAATGACAAACCCCACAGAAGAGGATTTTAACGGTGACATCTTCATCACCATTTTCCCTGCAAAATGGTACATACAGTGTCAGACACGCTCTTCAGATGAATTGCATCACTTACTTTGAGAAGCAGACTCTTATTTGTATGTTCAGAAAAGTGTTTGGTTCACAAGTTGAGTTGAAATTGTTCTGCACTAAATTAGCTCATCAGAAGTACTACATTTCCATAAGCCTCAGCAGCACCAACTGAATTCCAAAATAAGATAGCAAAGGAAAAACACCAATTCGGGGATGAGAGAGAAGTCAAAGAGGTTTCAATATCGATGGAAAACCAACCCTGTAAAAGCTCTAGCTGTCATCTCACTAAGGAGAACATCAGCTCAAAGGAAAGTCCTTTCAAAAAGGAAATCACCCAAGTTTCGTTCTTGTTTCCCTGAGATCAATTGTATGTCTTTCAACTTTCCTCTTCCCCTTTTTTTCATCCCTATAACCTCTTTTTTTATCTGGAAAAACCCATCACCTCAACCCATGTGTCATTTCGCCATCCTCAGGCGACCCACAGGAGGCAAGTCTAAAACTTGAAATAGAGGGTAACCTCAATGTCAATTACTGAAACAGAACTTTCACATGTCCATGACCAATAATTGGGCCATATAAGTCCAAGGCGTAAGAAAGCGATGCGTCCTTCTCAGTTTAATTCAGGAAGAAACGATCTAATCTACTCCGTTGCACACTGCAGAGATCTGATAAAGACCTGTTTGGTTGTGGAACCCTCTTGACTTGGAGACCAACTGTGCTAATCAAGCAACACACGGCCAAAAGTAGAACCCGGACCCACACCCGAATACTTTATCACCTAACCCGCAAGTAAAACATCGGCATCGTCACGTTTAGCCGATTAAACTAAACAACCACGGATCGGGCACGTCCATATCTCTCTCTCTCTCTCTCTCTCTCTCTCTCTCTCTCTCTCTCTCTGTATACATCACATGCAGGAACTCGCGCGGACGAAACGCCGCGAAAACCACAGGGAACCCACCATCCGCGGAGTCACCCATACAGAGAAAACGTGAACTCGGGCTCGTCGCCTGATACGATACCTGCGAGAGAAACCTAAGGGCGAGAGAAGGCCGGACTTGTCTCGGGCAGCCCAGCCGAAGGCCTTGCAAGGATGCTCTTGATCCGGCGATTTCGCCATCGCTTCGCCTCTAGGATCTACCAAGCAGTGAAAAGCAAACGAGAGAGAGGATAGAGAGAGAGAGAGAGAGAGA
Organism: Eucalyptus brandiana; assembly: GCA_014182725.1. NCBI lineage: Eukaryota > Viridiplantae > Streptophyta > Magnoliopsida > Myrtales > Myrtaceae > Eucalyptus > Eucalyptus brandiana. The sequence continues at coordinate 66,118,428 of CM024675.1, forward strand.
GTGGGTGTGTGCCCCCTAGAGTCTTCTTCTTCTCCCCTTTCTTGGCAGCACTGCTTTATGGGAGAGAGGTGGAGGGTGGTGGACCAACCCAGAAATGAAGGGGGTGGCAGTGGTGGCGGCAGTGGTGGCAGAGCGACAGGTGAGGACGTAAATGTGGAGCTTTTAAGGCTCTCTCTCTCTCTCTCTCTCTCTCGCGGCCGTCTCCCCCCACGTCAGCATGCCACGTGTCGTCGCCCGAGTCCTTCTAGAGTGCGGGGGGGCCGTCGCCCGTCTCTCGAGGATCTGAGTAATCTCGATTGCCGCGGCGTGGAATGACCAGTCGTCGGAGCACAAGAGGCTCGCCTGGTCTGACCAAGGGCTCTCGCCCTATCGATTTGAATTTTTTTTAAAAAAAAAGAAGAAAAAACTATATATATAACAAGATAAAGAAAAGTAAAAATTTAAAAGAATCGAAAATTTTGCAGAACTGTCCACATTAGAAATAGTCGTACAATCTAAAAACGTTGGCATTTGCAGTAACAAATTCCAACTAAAATTAATTTGATGCACTATATTGATAAATTATCAAAATATTTATGACTAAATTAATACGAATGAAATATTTAGAATCATAGTACAATAATTTTATGGCTTTTTTTGTAATTTTCCCCATATACTTGATCAATCTGTTAATGTTCCCGAGCCAAGTCCAATAGACTTATCAAGGACCATTGATGAAAAGCTGCGAGCTAACCAAATTTATGAAAAAAAATTTCATTCTTTTCTAGTAAAATGATTTAGTTGTACATCAAGACACGTTGCATTATATTCAAATAAAAGTACTCTGATATTTGATTTATTCATCTCTTTTGATGATTCCCTTTAGTTTCTTAGATAGAGCAACTTCGTTACATTAATATGATATTTCTGAAGTATTTCGTATTTAGATAGTCTTATATTGAAATACAAACTTTCTTAACTTTTAGATAATTCATTACACATAATGCTAGGAAAATTAGTACACTAGAAATCATACACTTTTTTCGATCTAATTGTTCAACAAGTGCCTTGTCACTTCTTTTACACTCATTGAGTACCAAAGATATGGTTTGAGAGAAGACTATCAAAGATAGCTAAAATACTCCATGGAGAAAGTCGGTGCAGAAATTTTGATTATGGTATTACTACAAAATAGTCATGAAATACCCGTTAAGATACAAGTCTTGTTTACAGGAGTCTCGATACTTTTATGTATGTTTGAAATAAGTGAGCAGGATTGAGTCGAAAATGGTACAATTCAAATTGACCTTTTCTTTTTTTTAGTAAAAGGTAAGAATATATATAAGCTTTAGACAAATATACAAAAATTCGGCACCAGAACTCACACTCTAGCTGTAGAAACAGGAAGAGTGAGAGGAAGCCGAATCGAAAGATACAGGGCAATAATAACAACAAGCTATACTACCCAGAACAAGGAAACGACCAGATTACAAATTGACCCATTTTTATACAAAAGGATTTTAGCAATTCATACTCGACATTGGATTTGATTCTTGGTAATTTTTTCTTTCTTTAACTTGTTCCCTTGAAGAATGGGTCCATTGAGGCCACAACCTATGGGATTGCATGTGCTTTAATCGATGCCTTCACTACAAGCTCTACTTCTACTATTCATCAAACGACTAGTTAAACTCTTCTAGATAGTATCAATCGATCTTAAATATTTCCTCAATAGTTTTAAGCCTATTTTTTTTTTTCAAAAAAGGGTTAATAGTAGGCTCATAAGTATACCTGTTAAAATGGGTCCAAAACCCATTTATTAACCCATATTCATATATATGAATTATATATGAGCCACCTAGAATTTTGCAGGTCATCCATAAATCGTGTTTGGAAATTCATATAAGATTTAGAGATGTCGTGACCTATTCTTGAAGGGAGGAAATATGTTTAGAAGTATTGCCTAAAGGATAGGCCTAAGGCCCATGATTAGGCACCGGCTCTCCCAAGCCCATACCTCATGCGCCATTGAAATGTTCCTAAGAATTTTGTAATATGAAGTCGCCGCTAGTCTTTTGCAGTCGGCTAGAAATCAAATGAAGCATAAGAGTGTACTCCACTTATTGCGCAACTAGAAAATCTAAGATCGGGACCTAATTACACTAATTAACCAATTAGTGTCATTTTGATACTTAATCTTATTCATTTAAAAAAATGACATTTTTGTCAGACAGTTTGTTTTGATTTTATATCTATCCATTAACATGTGAAGTAATCATACGAGTGCACAATAATTAACGTAACAATCAGCAACTAAAAAAAGCATCATATAGATTACATGAAAAAGAATACCTAACTCCAAAGAAACAGATAAATGCCAATCCTAACTAGACTAAAGGGAGCCACAAACAGCAAAAACATACAAACAAGGGAAATTGTCTTTGAGAACAATTAAAACCCAATTTTTTAGCACAATTTTAGAGTAAAAAAGCTTCCATTTTTTAATAAAATAGCTCAAAAAGTCTGTTTATAAAATTTTTCAAATGATTGAATTTTCTGATATTTTAAAATTTTTTGAATTTTCTATTTAAAAATCGATTTTTTAATATTTTCTGAAAGTTTTTGAATTTTTTTTCATTTTTTGAAAAAAATTAATTTTGAAATTTTTTAACATATTTTCAATATTTAATACCCCTTCCGAAATGAAAGTGCCAAAGCATATTCTCAAGCAGTGACAATCTCATCGTTGGCAAGTCTCATCCCTCGGGTACAAAGGAACTAGGCTATGATTCGCCACGGTCCGCTTACCGAGGAATAGAAAGGGAGGACCGTGTGTCAGAGCAAGTTGGGTTGGGGTATAGAGCCGTAAGCGCGGTGGGGGTGGCAAAGGACGTTCTCATACAGCTCGATCCGATTTAGTATCAAGGTGATTCTCTTTCTTTTCCTATATATATGGGTCCGTGCAGCACTTCCACATTATTATCTTTGGAAGGGGTTCGATCCGATAAACTCAATCCAACTCATCGACCTAACCCAAATCCAGATCCAACCTAGTTGAGTTACAAAAACGGAATTTTTCTATATATATATATATATTTTTCTTTTTCTTTTTCTTTTTCTTTTTTCTTTTTCTCTTTTTTTTTTTTTCTTTTTTCTTTTTCTTTTTCTCTTTTTGTCTTTTCCCTATTTTGTCCTATTCCCTGCACCTCCTTCCCTCCGATTCTCAATCCAACTCGTTGCCCACTTCTGTCTTCGTCTCTTTTTCGCTTTTTCTACATTGTTTTTCTTCTTTATTCTTTTTCTCTTTGTCTGTTTTCCCCTCCTTCCCTAAATCTGTCCTCTTCCTCGACGACTCCCCTCCTCACCGAACGCACCCCTACAGCTCCCCTGCTCGAACCAGCACCACCACCACGGTCCGCGGCCCATTAACACCCAACCTCTCATAGACATAGCCATAACAACCCGAAACCCGACACTTCCTCGAGCCACGTTCCCTCTCAACCGAAGCCTCCCCCAACAAACAACACTCAAGCCATGAATGACAAAACCACGAAGCAAGAATCGCACATGAAAGCGACACGCCGGAGAAAAGCACAAGACCATGTCTACTAACCAGAATGCTCTCGGTACAGATCTAGAATCGAAGAAAACTTTGTGAGTCTGGTTCAGGCATTTCATCAAGCACTTGGAGGGCGTCGGCTTAGACCAAAGTCAGCAAGCGAGGTTCGACTTTGGCACTAAAACAACTGATTATACTCAGTACTAACAAAAGAGCAGCAAGCGTTGGACACAAAGAAGACCAAATACGGGCATCTAGCTAGGCATTTTATCAAGCGTACCGCGTGCACTAAAGAAACAAGAGACTTTTGCTTCGATCAACACTCAAACGCAAGCCTATGTTCCTAACCAAACCAAATATACCATAACACACAGAAACAACCATGAAGGATCGGTAGGACCGGAGCTTGCGCGAACTGGTCGGTCGTGAGTTCCGGCCCAACACCTCTCAAAACGGGGCACCTATGGTTCGGGGGACCTACCTGGTTCGGACGGCGAGCAACGGGTGAACCTCAGGCAACGGCGAAACGCTCTCTCGGTCTCCCTCTTTCCCTTTGGCTCTCCCTCCGCTCTCTCGAGCCCTTCCCTTTTGAGAGCCACTGGCAATTGCGCATGGCTTCCGCCATCACCAGCTCGCTGGCCGGACTGGCCCCAACCCGTGGATCGCGCTACTCTTTGCCGCTCACCATCCTCTCTCTCTCTCTCTCTGACTTGTCCTCTCCTCTTTTGCGTAGGCGTGATCGGCGCGAGGAGCTTGGTGAAAAGCAAATGAAGCCTGGCTTGGCCCAAGCAAAAAGACATACAGACGAGAGGAGAAAAGAAAAGGATCGGGCCAAGCCCGGCTTTCTTTTTTTTTTTTTTTGAAAAAAATCACCTAAAACCCTAAATTTTGCCTAAAGTAATAAATTCACCCCAAACTTTTTTTGTGACATAAAAAACTCCGAAATTTACTAACGGTAACACATTTACCTTAAACTTTTTTTGTGTGACAAAAAAAATCTTAAACTTTCATTTATGTGACACATTTACCCTAAATCATAGAGACATTTTGATCTTTTTACCTTTAAAAACTTTTTTCCTTTTTTTTTTATTTTTCTTCTTTCTTCCCTCCGTCGGCCATAGCGGAGCCGGCGGAGGGAAGCCGGCGTCAAGTGAGGGCCGCCCTAGCCAACCTAAGCGAGGGCAACCCTCACCCAACGCCGGTGAGGGCAACCCTCGCCAGATGCCGGCTTCACTCTACCATGGCCGGCGGAGGGAAGAGAAAAGAAGAAAAAAATAAAAACAAAAAACAAAAAGAAATAAGACGAAAATGTCCTTAATTTGGTAAATATATCACAAATAGTTTGTAAAGTTTGGAGTTTTTCATATAAAAAAAAATTTAGGTAAATTTGTCACTTTTGGCAAAATTTGGGATTTTTAGTGGTTTTTTTACTTTTTTATTTTTAATTTTCGATTTTTTTTGAACATTTTAATAATTAGTGATAGTATTAGAAATGCTCCTAATGTCTAAGTGCAATGCATTTTAATGAAAACATACGCGATGAAAACTATTTATTTACTTTTCTTTTAATTCCACTAATGCTCCTAACGTCTATATGAGATGCAATATAGTGAAAATTAATTTTTATTTAGTGGTTAAAGATTAATCCCTAATTCTCCATATGATAAAGCCCTTAATAAAATAGTAAAATTTAGAAGTCAACAAGAGGCTTTCAAGACATCTTAATGGGGATGAAATTCAGATTGCATTGCTTGGAATGGGACCAAAACAATATTTTACAAAAACCAATGGGCACAAGTGAGCAACTTAGTAAATCTTAAAATTGAGAAGCCATGGTCTGGTGATGAAAACCTCGAAGGACCAAACACCTATAACCTTGATCCCTAAAGTTGATGCACTTGAAAGATTGGAGCATTTGTGGCGTATTAGTCATTGCAACGTTTCCTTGAAAATAATCACCAAGATTATTATTAACCGACTGAATGCAATTATACCTCATTTGACCTTGCCCAACCAAGTGAGCTTTGTTTCAGGCCGATACGTTCAAGATAATATCATCATCGCTCAAGAAATCATTCACTCGATAGACACGATGAGGGGGAAGAAGGGACACGTGCTAGTTAAGATAGAGTTGAAGGAGGCATATGATTGACTAAGTTGAAATCGTGAGACTCTTTAATTAACTGGCATCCATGAATCACTGGTGGATCTTATCATGCGATGAGTTACGACCAGCGGCATGCAACTGCTTTGGAATAAAGAACTAACTGAAATGTTTAAGCTTAAAAGCAGCTTAAGTTAAGAGGATCTAGTCTCGCCTTTCTTATTTGTCCTTTGTATGGAACGTCCTTCTCATCTGCTGGTTGATAAGGGTGAACAAAAACCGTTTTGTTCTGAGAACGTCCCTCAATAAAGAATAACACTTATTAGCACCATGGGTAACTACCCTCTTACTATTGATCGTGGCAAATATTTAGGAGTGCCTTTGCTTCATGAAAAAGCTACTCACAAAACTTGCCACCTTGTTGTTGGAAAAATTATCCAAAAAGTTATAAACCTATTGCATTTTTGCCAATTCAATTTTAAACTTTTTAATTTTGTCAATTAAGTTCTAAATATTTTCACTCCTTACTTATTGAGTCCATCTAGTGAATTTTGGCCGAAAATCACTAAAGTGGAAATCAGTAATGCCACATAGTATTGTCAACGTTGACGTGAACAAATTTTAATAATCTTTAAATTTAAAAAAAAATCATTATTTTTAAGATTTTGTTCTCTTTTTCTCCTTCTTTTTTTCTTTCTTTTTTTTTGCTTCTTCTTCTTCCTTTTTCCGGTGGCTAGCCACCGACCATGCTGGGCCAATTGGCCTCGCCTACTACAGGTGAGGCACAGTCAAGTGAGACCCGAAGACGGTCGGCCTCACCCGAGCTAGATTTGGCAAGGTCAACCCTCACCTTGGGCAGAGTGGCCTTGCCAAGCATTTTCGGCCTTCACCGGGCGAGGCCGCCTAGCCTAGGCGAGGGCTAGCCTCGCCCAATTCGGTTTGAGTGAAGCCAACCCTCGCTAGGCCTCGCCTAGATGGCCAAGTCCTAGTAAGGGTTCCCTCGCTAGATCTAGCAAGGTCGCCTTAGCCTAGGCGAGGCCAACCCTCGTTGAGCCTTGCCTCGGCAAGGGCTTCCCTCATCAAGGCTCGCCCAGCCGTGCCTTGCTTATGGCAGGTGAGGCCATTCGGCCTAGCATGGCCGGTGGCTAGCCACCGGCAAAAGGAAGAAGAAGTAAAAAATAAAAAAGAGAAAAATATCAGAAAAATAATAAAAAAATTCAAAAATATTAAAATTTGTCAACTTCAGACCAACAATCCTACATGGCATTGCCGGCTTCCACTTCAGTAATTTCAAGTTAAAATTGGCCAAATTGACTCAATTGGTAAGAGTAAGAAGCTTTAAGATTCAATTGGAAAAATTAAAAGGTTTAGAATTGAATTAACAAAAATTAAATAGTTTAAGACTTTTTGAATAATTTTCCCCCCATTGTTGATAAAAGTGCATAATAAGTTAATTGTATATTTAATAACATTTATATTCCATGAACAATTTCTTTTCAAAAAATAGCTTTTTTTTTCCTTTTTCTATTCCTTAGAATAGTTTATGAGTAAAAGAACGTATTTAGTAATTATAAAAAATTCATATTCTTAGAATAGAAAAAGAGCATGAATGCATTTGATACAATCTACAAAAATTTATTTTTGACATGTAATTTCTTTTAATTTTTTGAGAATTTCTTATCTTTTATTTTATTTTCTTATCTTTTTTTCCTCCCTTCTTCTTCCTCCTCCTCTAGCTAGTTGCCAGTGATGGCCGGCAACAACCGGTGGCAACCAACAGACTAGTTAGAAGAGGAAGAAGAAGAAGAAGAAGAAAAGAAAAAAAAATGACTTATTTCTAAAATTGTTCTTGAAAATAAGAAATAACTTTTTTCTACTTCTTGTTTTTATTTCAAATCTATTCCTTAGCCATTTTTCTAAATAAATTTATGTTCTTTTTATATTCAGGGGAACAAAAGAACATAAAAAGAGGGAAATGGGAACGTTAACAAACCAAACCTAAATGGTGGAAAGTTGAATATCTCTACCCGGTAGAATCACCCCAGTTCAGTCTATTATTATGACTGCCATTGTATGCGACGCAAGAAGCGAGGTTACTTGCTATAACGCATGAAGCAATAGAGAGAAAGTGCTGAAACTTTGTTCCGAAAGATGTTCAAGGTAAAATTTGCCAACCAAATAACTGTGGAGGGTTGGGACTTCATAAAAAAGATAGTAGTATAACTTTTTTAATGAAATTGGCATGGAGGTTAATTTCAAAACCAACTTCAACATGAGTATCTTTTATTCAAGACAAGGACAAATGTTGTGAACTAGTACCATTTACTCTATCAACTCGTACTACCCATCCTTTATTTGGGAAAGCTCTCACCAAAGTTGGGCGAGATGTCTTAGAGGATATAAAATGCATAGTGATTAATGGGCATTCAGTTAAATTATGGATGGATAATTGGGTTGTCGAGGTTGGTCCACTGACCCACTGGATTTTTCCATCTTCTACAACTCAAGACCTTGATTGTAATGTTCATGATTTCATTTGCAAAAACCAATGGAACCTTGCAATCCTAATAGGTATTTTACCCCCGATCGATTTTGATGCAAATCCACTCAATGTCTCCACCCTCTGATTGTGCTGAAGAGGATTTGGTAATTTGGGGCAGCAATAACAATGGTTCCTTCAGAAGCTTACGAATTAATCACACCAACACAATAAATGTCGACTAATCAACTGTGGAGTTTAGTGTGGAAATGGGATGGGCCACAAAGAATCAAAACCTTCTTGTGGTTGGTCTCTCACTAGTGTCTCGCTAATGATGAAAGATTTCAACGTAAATTGACAGCACATTCTTGCTATGCGGTGTGCCCACACTCTTCGAAGACAATTTTGCATGTATTCAAAGATTGCAACTACGAAAAGGCAATTTGGCAAAAGATTCTACCTACAAATTTTTGGAGTGAGTTCTTTACCCAAGATCTAGATGACAAATCTATTTGATTCATTAACGGGGTTCAAGATAATTGGTCACTTATATATGCTATTACTTGTTGGCATTTCTGAAATTGGAGCAATAAACAATTATTTAAGAATGATTTTTATCTTACCAAAGACCCTTATGCTTGATTCTATATTATGTTAAGAATATTATATCGACTCGACTGACAAAGCATAGATTGTCTCCTCAAAGGGAAAAAAGACATAAGCTTGTGGGTTGGACTACCCCTCCAACTAGTTGGGTCAAGCTCAATACTAATGGGACCTTTAATGGCCACTTGGGCCTTGCTTCAGGTGGGCTTTTGCGTAATGGATCATGTAGCTGGCTTGCTAGATTTGCTTAGACCAGGAGACTACGTTTGGTTGTCCAGATTGCTAATCAAATAGAACTGGATAGAACAGGATATGAAATCCTGAAATTTTTTTATATCCTCTCTATTATTTAGTGAATCGCGGTATTAAAGTCGGATATATTCACATCATATCATGTATATTTTTTTGATATAAATGGCATGTAATTATAAATGAATCATACACGAAGATGGTGAAAATACCCCATAACATTATTCCTTAATTTATTTTTATTTTATTTTTCCTCTTTTTATATTATTTTCTTTATTATTTCTTTTTTCCCCTTTCATCATTCTTTAATAAAATTTTATCAAATAGTAAATTGTACTAACATACCTAAAATATATAATAAATATAAATATTTAATTTATAGATTGAATGTTTATTATAAGATAGAATTAAAGTTGAATATATAAATTAAAATAAGATTAATTAAAAATAATTTTCTATTTTTGATTTTTAATTTCTTAAATTAGAATTCAAATATTATTTATATTGAAATATAATTTCAATTTTGTTAACTTAATAAGTTTGTTATTCGAGAAAAATAAATTTCCTATTATGAACATTAGAAATCATATCCACATTTATCCCACCTCCTCTATGGGATAATTTTATCCTACCTATATCCCTCTTATATCTCGACTTTATCCTGTCCCGAGCGAGCACCAAACGTAGGATAGAATAAATCATATCTTATCCCGAATTTTATCTCGACTGCCAAACGTAGCCTGAGAGTGTGCTTTTCGCTCAAAGGAGAATTGTGGGGTATTTGGGTCTTAAAATGGCTATTTCTTTGATTATCTCTAAAACTTATTATGGAAGTGAACTTGCAAGCTACTATGTTACTCCATAATTCAACTCATGCTCTCAACTTTGTTGACACACTCATTTTTTAGTTTCAGAATCTTTTAATATATTCCTAGCATGTCAAAATTTTGCATGATTTTGGGGAAAGAAACTCATATGCTAACCAATTAGCAAATTGAGTCATTCACTCTTTTGATGCCAATGTGACCTTAATTTTAAATAGGCCACTGATAGGTTTGATTCCTTTATTGATAAAAGATCAGGATGAATCTAATTTCATTATAAGAGTTCTAGTGTAACATTTGGGTTTCGCTCCTTCCAATACCAGAAAAATAAAAACTGCAATCATACTCTCCCATCTACGAGTTCAATGGAAAAGTCAACTACAAGAATGGTTAATAAAGGAATTCAGATTCTTTGTCTTGAAAAAGAAAACAGTTATTTTTGGAAACACTCTTTCTATTGAGGACCCATAAAGGTGGACAGATAAATCAAAGAAAAAGATATCTTGTAATCTCCGCCCCTATTTTGAATGGAAAGTTAGTTAATTTTTTTAAGAATTAATACCTTTAAAAAAAATCAAATGGATACTCCTGTGATCAATTTATCCGAAATTAACTTTTTGATCATCAAAAACCTCAAATTGATGCATATGTGATAAATTTATCCCAAATTAATTTTTTGACCACCAAAAACCCCAAATCAATATACTTGTAACAAATTACCCTCATTTAGCTTCCGTCAAATTTAAAGGTTAAATTTGTTAAGCTAGATGACACATGGTAACATAGTATGGTGGCGTGGCAAGTCCACGTAGAAATCCTTAAGGTAAATATCACAAAAAATCTCAAACTGATACACCTATGACAAATTTAACTATTTAATGTGCAATAATGACAAATTTGAGATCTTTCGTGACATTAACCCATAGATTACGTCAACATAGCACGTCACCATATGTTATCTAGGTCAACAAATTTAATGGTAAAATTTGACGAAAGTTAATAGAAAGTAAATTTATCACAGGTATATTAATTTGGGATTTTTAATGGTCAAAAATTTAATTTGGGATAAATTTGCCATATGTGTATCAGTTCGGGATTTTTTAGAGTATTAATCATTTTTTATAGTGAGGTTAATTATTACTTAGCAAGTACAAGTGACAAAAGGGCGTTTTTGTCACCGTATGAAAAAAACATGCGGCTCCAAACAAAATTGAAGACGGAAATTGCGCCCCCCCAATATCAATTGTAAAGAAAATGGACAACAGAACCGCAGTTGATGTTCGGTCGGAGTTTGACAACGGATGTTGTTTGGCATATGCAGTTGCTGCATTGGATTTTGCTTGGAGCAGTCTAGCAGATGCAACGATCTTGATTAGTGGCGACGAAATTATTCTCTCTGGCTCATCCCAAAAAAAAAAAAAAAAAAAAAAAAATTATAATAATGATAATTAAAAGGGAATATAAATAAAATACCAATATCCCATGACCCACCTGAAAACAAAGGCTCCAAATGCTTCTGCATTGTTGTCCTCATGAGAAAATTAAAACAAATTCCTAGCAAATTATCTTAAACAGAACGCTATGATCAATCCCAGAAATAAAGAAAATATTTGACAACAAGCAATGGACCCACAAGCTCAAGACTAGGGGCTCCTCCGGCCAACCAGTAAGCCCTGCATTATCACTCTTTGGCTTCCTCCTTGGCGATCGCTTCGGCCGGTTCGGTTTTCTTCTCGGTGGGTTCCTCCGCCAGAGCAGGTGAAGATTCAGCTGCTTTCTCTTTCTCGACAGCGGCAAGGGCAGGGGCCGGTTCTTGCGGTTCGGGTGGCTTGGTCCCCGATTCCTCTGTTTCGGGCTGGGGTTCCGACGACGGCTCCAGTGGCTTTGTCGTCTCGGAGGACGTCACTTCGCTTCCTGCTTTGGCCTTTTGATCGTCCTGCGAAGGATGAGCAGATGGGTTTATCTCCTCAATCCATTGACAAATCATGAGAACACGTCCTTGTCAAAAGTATTAGTCACCTCTTCGTTATCATGGGGTCGACGTTTACAATAACAAGATCAGGATTCGACTTCTCTCTCTCGTTTAAAACAAATCATTTCCCCCAAGAGCGATGACAGCAAGACGAGCAACGCTCCAAAAGACAGGACAAGGACCGAGAAATGCGTTGCTACTTTTGTCTCCCAACGCATGATAAGGACATCATCCGAGGGAAAGAAACAAGACATGACAGTGAAATCACGACGTGCAGGCCAGTAAGAGACGACGAGAGAGCTAAATCGGTGGGTCCGTCGACAGCGAAATCGTTCCATCTCTCCAAAGCTATGGGAACAGTGCAGAGAATGTCTTTGGATTCCTTGCATCGGTCGAAGCTAGCCGGAGATCCTTAGCAAAAAGATCTCCGATGTGCGTGGAGGCGTCAGATTACAAATATCTTCTCCTGCCCTAATCCCCAAGTCTTCTTTTGTCATCGACCCGTTTAAAGAAGAGATTAGACTAAGAACATGGAAGGATTCGGACCTAAACCAATCGCTCAACCAAGACAAGAACAGCAGGATCTTGCTTCTCGAAACTCTTCTGAGTATAGCGAGACTAGGAATGATTTGTTTGCAAGAATCAAAATCTAAATTCGAAGGAAAGTGAAAAGGCGACAAAAACGAAAAGAGGGAGAGTCTCATGAACTGAAACTAGGTCATTTACCTCATCGAGCAAGAGACTTAAAGAACGGGGTTTATTGTCTCCTTCCACATCGACCACGTCCTTTACTCTCTCCCTCTGCTCTGCTCCAGTCGCGACCACCACCTCTTCCGCTTTCCCTGTCTCGACCGGGGTCTCAGACTCTGCTCCCGCCACAACCTCCTCCGGTGCCGGAGCTGGAGCGTCGACGGCGGGCTTGTCGGACATCGACACCTTCGGCTTCGTGGCGCACGCTCCCATCTCTTTCTTTCTCTCTCTCTCTCTCTCTCTCTCTCTTCCCTCTCTCTCCCTCTCTCTCTGTGAAGTTCTGAAACCGAGGAGAGGGGCTATGGAGGATTTTATAGTCCGGCCGTGGGCCGATTCAGAGTGGGGTTTGAATATATGATATATTTTGGAGACAGAGAAACAGAGGGAGTTTAAAACCCTGGGAGGGTTCTATTTGATGGTTGGTAGCTGCTTTGCAAGTTCTTTTGTGCTGGATGTAAACAAGACCTAATAATGGAGGCTTGACAATACAGCCTGTTAACAATAGGGAATTTATTTGGCTTTTCACAGGTTTTTAAATTAGAATAGAGATCAAACTTTATTTTATGCACTTCACGATAACTTATCTAAGCACAAAAAATGATACCCGTGTTCTAGGTGAACAGTACTAGATATAAAATACTAATGTTAATCAGCGATATCGACATGTTAATTGATGTGACGGGCAGCATTGACAAGTGAATTATATTAACATCTAGCGATGTTTTATTACATCACTCGAAGTATCAATATATAGATTAGTCTTTTAAGTATTTTCGGTGTTTTTATTTTCTAGGTATGTTTGGCACAACATGAAGGAATATTTCGTTAGCTAGGGGACCATAGAAAATGACTCGTTATTTCGCGGTACCTTATGGCCTCTGTCTTTTTAGCGTTGTCTTCTGCCTTTGTATCCTTCATGCGATGTAGGAAGGTGGTGGTGCATGAGAGTCCATGGAAAATTGGCTAAGCAAATTATCTTCTTTTGGCATCGAAGCTCAAAGGGTAAATCTGAATAGATAAATTCCTTAAATTAAGAGAATATATATATATATATATGTCATTTCATCTCAAATGTTGAAACATCATTCGATAACAGAACTTATGTGTTCCTTATATACACGTGACCTCTCTCCACTTAATAGTTTAAGTTTTTAGATTAGACATTTTAACATGTCATTGGAGCCAATAATACCCATTTCGCCGATGCGCGTCCACCCCAAATTTCACGTGCCGCATCATGTTCGATTTTTGAGTTGGTTTTTTTAACACGGCAAACAGATTTACATTGTTTTGCACACATAGCATATGTTAATATTAGACTTGAAACGGAAAAGAGAAAAGAGAAACATGAGTTTTTATATGGTCAGTAGTCAAAAATTATATGTGGAGAATACAAAAACCGTAGCATATCTTGGCATTAGATTTATTATCTAATGAAGAGGGTTGATTGCATATAGAACTTGCAGGCATTTTCATTTCGAGGCAGAACGCACCTGTGTATGTGTGTGTGTGTGGTGTGTGTGTCCAGTTATACAAAAAAACAGAAGAATAGGATGGGGTGATATATTCCTTTCAGGGATTGACATTGTTTATGTGCAGATCATCAATTTTTGTCTGGATGTAGTTGGTTGCCGGATTGAATGAGCATTATAAGGTACATTTCTGGATACATCACTTCACGTTTGCAACATCATCATATGTCATACCTTGACCGATAAGAACATGTCCACTACATGGCATGTCAAATTAAGTTTGTATGAGATATCACCTTAATTAAAATTGTATTTGGTTTTAAAAAAATGAACAACTTTAAAAATATTTTTCGAAAAATGGTATATTACTTATAAAAATGAAAAATTGAAAATTATTTCTAAAATCAACCAAACTGTGTCAATAATAAAAATACTTTTCATTAATTAGTTCTTTCGAGCAATATTAGTAATTAATTTTCGAAAAATGTTTTTTAAATTATTCGTTTTCCGTGAAACAAATAGAGGTTAAGTGAATTGGTAGACAATCTATTGGGAGGATAACTTTTTAATCAATATAGACCGTCGCTAATAGCATTTAGAAATTGAAAAGTAGAAAAATCAACACTACGTTCACATAAAAATTTATTTGTAGCCTCATAAAGTGCGGCCCAACATCTAGCACTTAGCGAATGCCGGCGGGCGATCAAGGACGTGGCCATACTCATTTCCATTTGGGGAGACTTGATACACGAAGAATCTTGAGGCGATACATATTTTAGACTGGACACATATAATAAAATTATTTTTCAAAATTATGGGAATAATATAATGTAAGACGGCCAAAGATCAATCTTATTATAAGAGAAAAATATATAAAAATACTTTGCAAGTGTGGTGTCCAAATAAATGTGTCGTGCGTACCATTCAACAAGAGCTATATATACATTTTTTAGCATCACCTTTCTCCTATCATATTCTATCTGCACGGTTTGATCCTTGGTGTCTACCAATAGGTTATGCGGTTAAAAAAAAGGTGATATTACTCCATCCATAAGCATTAATTTCAATGGCACCACTTATATTTCATGACACTCACTTTTATGCCAAGATAATTCACGTGGGCATATGATTGGACAATACTTTTAGGGCCTATTTGGTAATTTACCAATTATTGACTATTTATGTCCTTTTATTCCGCGAAACAAAAAAAAAAAATCTATTTGGTAACGTTAATTAATTTCTCTACTCTAAGGAACAGATATGTTCACGGGAAGAGGTTTGAAATAGAATCAAGATAGAAAAAAACTTCTTTACTCTTGGAAACAATTGTAAAATCAAGCCATTTTCTTCTCTTTCTTTCTTTTTTTTCTCTTTTCTATTCTTCTTCTTCCTCCTCTTCCGGCCCATCCCCGAGCTCAGCGATGACGAGCATCTGGCCAAAGATGAGATCTGGTGACCTCACCATGGCTAGATGAGGTCGAGCATTGTCATGGCTGAGTGAGGTCAACCTCACCTTGGTTGAGTGGGCCTCAACCTCACCTAGATCTAGCAAGGCACAACCTCATTGGGGGTGGACAAGGCTCTCTCGAGGCTTGACAAAGTTGTTGGCTAGAAGCAAAAGAAGAAGAGAAAGAAAAAAGGAAAAAAAAAAAGGAAGGAAAATCTCATAAATTTATTTAAAAATCAAAAGAAATTGTACATTAAAAAAAAAACATATGAAGGTTGTGCCAAAAACATTTGTGTTCTTTTTTTTATTCAGAAATGGAAATTTTGTATACTTACCAAACACATTCGAATATTCAGAAACTCATCTAGGAATAGAATCAGAAAAATGATTTTTGATGAAAAATTATTCTCGGAAACTGAATAGTTACCAAATAAACACCCTTAGCCATTTTACTTAGATCGACTAGAACTCATTGGGTTTTACCTTTAAATTGCCAAAAATGGATATTCGTATCTCGATTTTGGTCTATATAAAGTCAAAGAAGACCATATATTTAGCATGGTATTTGCATCTGGCGACTTCCGGAAAAAGGGTGCTAGGATCGGTTTTATTCGAATTGAAAGATATTTTGCGCCGGCGATGTATCCGGTATAAATCATTTTCTTAATCACGCATTTCCGTCACTATCCAAGCCTTAATTAGGGAGGGCCCCCCCACCTAATGCACATATTACACGTCGCTTGCATATGTGAAGGAAAGCGACATGGCATTTACTTGCTTTGGAGAAGATGAGACTGAATTTATATAACAATTTTCAACGAGAAGTGGAATTCAAAGGTGCATTTGTTTGGTGATTTTTTTTTCACGAATTAATTTTCTAAACTTTCACCTTTAAGTTCGTTTAAAATGATTAGTCAACCAAAATTCATTTACGGTAAAAAAAAAAGTGTATGCTTAAAGTCAGAAAAATGAATTCCTTAATTTGAAAAGAGGAAAACACTTTTTTTGGAAAATGATTTCCTAGAATGCACTTTCCGATGTTTTTTTTTCTCGAAACAAACACATCCTAACATAAGACTATGGTGAACTAGCTAATCAATGCATTTACTGTGTTATCTTTCGGCGTCATACATTACCAAATAATATTGGCACAAGCAAGTTAGAATTTAAGGTCTATTTGTTAAAAGGAAAGCTGTTTCTGAAAGTTTTTTTTTTTTCTGACTTTTTCAATATTTGGATGATAGAAAATAATCAATCTATGGAATCATTATGCATGGACTAAAAACAAGCTCAGATGGTGGGAAAACAACTTCCCTTTTTATAAGAAGAAAATAAGTATTTCTAAATCACTAAATAGATGAAAATTAATATTATAAAATACATTTATTTATCATAAAATTTTCAGTAAGATAAACGCACCCTTAATACCCATTTATCTCACAATGTCATGAACGAATTGTAAAGGAGGCCTCAAAGGAGGTGGCTAATTTTGAGGTTTAAGATCCGCGAGCTGGTTTCCTTTGATCGTACGCATCCCAGCGAACGAACAATCATCATTGAAAACCCAAGAAGCCCTACTAGTCGAACGATTAATCTGGTGGCTAAATCGCACCATCCCGCGAAAGAAAAAAGCTCTTCCCGACAGGCAAAAGCCAAGACAGGTACGTTCTCAGTGCATCAGAAGACAAGTGATATTGATTTATACCAAATTGGGAAAGTTCGTAGGTAACTAACCACCACCTCTGGACAGATTGGAGCATGTGACGAGTCAAATTGCATTAAAGTTAACAAATTGTCTGCACAAGCAATCTTGAAGAAGAGAACTTCACCAGTCAATAGAATGTACATGAATCAATGTGTTTGAACACTTTTTTGTGGGAATTATTGATTATTTTGCCTGACCTGCGAAATAAATCATCAGTTGGAAATTGAAAAATAGCATCAATGTTGTAACGAGAGGTCATCACAGCCATTGGTCCCCGTCGATGAAGGAGATGTTGAGAAAAGGTAAAGCTTGAGTATCGTTTAGTCTCTGGACATATGGTGCTCTCAAGCTCATGTTAGCTCCTGCTCCTGAGCAATTATATTCTCCATAGAATATTGTCCTGCATTTTAATTAGAAGCCCGGTGAAAAAGTTGGTAATCGATCAACCACTCAACTTGTTAGAGGAAAATGATGAATCATGGTGCAGATAATTTGTGCTAAGGGTCGCGATCATCGTTCCAATACATACTGGTCTCGAGTGGCATCATTGAAGTCGTTCCAGCCCTCGGGCGCGATGATGTCGGTCATGGTCGTGAACGCAAAGACAACCCGAGAGAACGGCCTCCATGCCCGGCCAAGCCATATTCTCCCCGTGCCCCCGATGCTGGCGTTCATGAATGCAAAGCCCGTGTTCTCGTCCTTGGAGGCTCGGCCGTGCGCTGTGACCGCCCCGTTGATCACCTTCTGCCCCGGAGGCACTGGGGCCGCAATGGAAATCAGTTGGCAGTTCTGTGATTCAATGGAAAGGTCATCCTAGAATCATTGACATTGCTTTGGCCACGTAATTTATGTAACAAAGGACTCCCGTACCTCGTACAGAGACCTCGCGTCGCCAAAGATGAAGTCGATAGAACCTTGGATATAGCAATCCCGGAAGTAATGGCGGCCCCTATCGTCGTGGAGCGTGTCTTGGGCTCCGAAGAACCCGCAACCCCAAAAGGAGGCTTGGTCACCTGCGATTCTAATCGCCACCGCTTGCGCTCCGACATCTCCAGGGTTCGGGATCGGAGCAATATTCTAAGACGGTAATGCATATCAATTACAATCGCAGTCGCAGCATAGCCTGAACATTGATTTCCTAAAATTCGATCTGGTATCTCACCATGAAGCTAATGTTCCTCGCCATGAAATTGTTCGAGAAGACTTGCACAGAGCCGCTATAGAACGTTCCGCCAGAAGAATTAGCCGTGCCGTTCCAGGCGATTGCAGTCGATAAGTATCCTTGTCCTTGAAACGTAATGTTCGGCCTCGTCCTCAGGATGGTCACCTTCTCGCTGCCGGAACAAACGATCGATTCACCAGATTACGAACACCATTGTCTAAAGGGAAGCTAAACGGCTAACCAAATTATTCTTACTAGTAAATGCCGCTGTTGATCCAGATCACGGTCCTTTTCTGACTGAAGTTACCAGCCGCATCCACAGCCGCTTGGACCGTGGTGAAGTTGCAGCACCCATTCCGGTCCACGCAGAGGGTCACCGTCGTGTTAGTTTCCGGAGGGGGAATGTCGGGTGGGAAATTGTCGCAGATGGAGACCGTCCCCTGGCTATCATCAGGGTGCTTGTGGCGGTGCCGGTGGTGATGGCGACCGAGGTGCCACCCGAAAAGGGGTGAAAGACCACTCGACAGACAGGTAAAGAGCTCTGCATCAAGGGAAAGATCTCTAAGGGAAGAGAGCAAGACCGGGACCATGAAATTGGTGGAAGAAAAGACGGCAAGAACAGCAATAAGGACGGCAAGGCATGTATTTTTGGACCCCATTGCCACGATGGGTGGCGAAAGATAGATCGAATTTGAGGAGGTTGCTGAAAGGGGGTCCAGTTATAAGGACTGGTGAAGAAAATGCAAGAGACATGCTCTTGAAGTGCACGGATTGGTTGCATGCCTTGCAAATCACCCTGTCCCTTTTAATCTTGAGAAAAACAGCAATCTTTACTACCAAACTTCGAAAACTTGAAGAAGAAACCCAGAAACATGTTCCTATCAATCTCCTTAATCGCCATGAAAAATACATCACATCAGAAGAAAAGCCCAAAGGAAAGGAAAGCTAGAAAACGCCTAAAGCTTCAATCTTTTTTCTCCCTACTGTACTCTCCATAGTAACAAAAAGGGCTTAAGGAGCAGCAGCCGTCCTTCAAGCCCTCTCGCCCCGGATCCGCCTCGCGAGCTGGATGTCCTTGGGCATGATGGTGACCCGCTTCGCGTGGATGGCGCACAGGTTGGTGTCCTCGAAAAGCCCCACCAGGTAGGCCTCCGCCGCCTCCTGCAGAGCCGAGACGGCGCTGCTCTGGAACCGGAGGTCCGTCTTGAAGTCCTGCGCGATCTCCCGCACCAGCCGCTGGAACGGCAGCTTCCGGATCAGCAGTTCCGTGCTCTTCTGGTACTTGCGTATCTCCCGCAGCGCCACCGTCCCGGGCCTGAAGCGGTGCGGCTTCTTGACCCCGCCGGTGGCCGGGGCCGACTTCCGCGCTGCCTTGGTGGCGAGCTGCTTCCTCGGGGCCTTGCCGCCGGTGGACTTCCGCGCCGTCTGCTTGGTTCTCGCCATTTCTCCGGAGCTTCAGCTGCTATAGAGAGAGAAGTGGAATTCGATGAGTGATTGAAGAGCTGAGCTTGAAGAGATTGCACTGATTTTGGAGGGTTTCGTGGAGGATTTTATAGGACAGGAACAGAGGTTTGAAATTTTCGGGGGGTCCGATGAAAATTTCGGAGGATTTGGCGGGCAGGGTTTGGGAATTAAATGGCAGCCGTTGCTTGGGGACGAAATGGACGGAGCGCGTTTCGGGTCAGGCGAAGCACGCGGATTGCCACGCTGGCACGGCCTTGATCTGTTCTTCCTTTGTTTTTCCTTTTTTTGTGTTGGCTAGCCCGTTATTATGTTTAATTGCTTTATTCTTTATGTGCTTATCGATTAATGATGACTTCTACAGTGATTAACCTATGCATTTGGCATAACAATGACAGTTGTAATTACCAGAATCAAAATTTTTCTCAGACTTAAAATTTACTTTCGCATTAATTATCTCTTAACTAGATCCAACAAAACTAATTCCCTTTTTATTGAGGATTTTGGTGGGTCGGGCCAAGTCCGATTTGGGTTGGGTCATAAATTGTCCAACCCAAATCGACCTATTAATCTATTTATAACCCATTAATGCATGTACATTTTTAGTCATATTCAACCCGACTTCTATTGTTAAAACTTTTATATTTAACTCAATTTAAGAAAAATTATTCTTATGATTTTTTTAAAGATTATATTTTTAAAATACTTCCAAATCTAGGAAAGCTTATTTCTTATGATATACATATAAGGTATTGTTAAAACACTTTCATTCAATACAAATCTAGTGGACAATTTTTATAATTTAAAAAAATAAGGTTCTTTTTAAAAAAAAAAAAAAAAATTAGGGAATCATTTTCTAGGAAAATTAATTTTTTTAATGTCCATCTAAAATTTGACAATAAACTAAAAATATTTTTCATTGTTTGGTATGAAAAATCTAATTTGATTTTTCTTTGTGCATTCCTTTTAATATTTTTCATTATTTAATTTTAAAATATCAATCTTTTAATTATTTTCATTTTTTAAAATTGAATTTTTAATTATTTTTTATTTTTTAATTTCTTTTTCCTTGTTTGTCGATTAGTTGCCGACTATGGTGACAGCCAATGAGCTTGAGCTCGTCCAATTCCAACGAGCTAGATTAGCGAGCTCAAGCTCACCCAAGGCCGGTGAGCTCAAGGCTCGTTTAACTGGTGAGCTCGAGCTTTGTCAGCCTCCTATAAGCTCGTCCCTCACTTGGTCAGCCATCACCATTATTATGGTTGGCCACTGGCTAAGGAAGATGGAAAGAGGAAAAAGAAAGAAAAAAGGGGAAAAATAAAAATTTTAAAAATAATTTTGGTTTTATTATTTTGTAAGGATGAAGAGGGAGAGATAGTATGGGTGAGCTTAGTGGGTTGAAAATTAGTTATAAACTCAACCCTTTTAAGAATCATTTATTTTAGCTTTTAAAAGTTTAAACCTTTTTAAGGTAGGCTCTTCAAAATTGAGTGACTGATTTATGTTTTAGACGGGTCATATATGAGTTTAAGACCCATCTTAACTGGTCCGAGTAAAGTATAATAATTTCACATGACCAAGCAAATATTAATCATAGTATTATTTGTTATCACGTGAATTTATGGCTTGGCAATACACTATAGCTTTCAATAATATTTTCCCACCAAAATTTAATTAATTGAAAGAATAGATAAACATTGTGTGCCTACATTAGGCCAGTTTCGTGATCGAACAATGAACATACTATGTTTACCTCTAATTAAGGTATCTCATGTCCCGAGTGAAAAGTAAGTCTCAATTCAAAACAACAATCAATTTTGACCTATTGTGACTATCATGAAGAGAGCAGGACATCTCTCAACTAATTCATGTCACCGATGGCCGATCTCGTGTTCGAACTCTTCCATATAAAATTCCTCTTATGATTAGGGTTTCTAACACAAATTCTCTAGTACCATACCCCCGATTCAATCATCTCTTCCATCTTGTATCCATCACGCTTCTCCCGGTGTTGCGAAGCTTACGCCCATGCCTTCATGGATCAAAATTAAGTCGGATCACGCATTACACTATTATAGTAGCATGTTATGAAGAACCGAAAATAAAAAGGCAGAATTATCAGGAGTAATAATAACACATTTACACACGCACAACAATTAGTCACAAAAACCTTCTCATATCTTCTGAATTCCTCGGTCTTTCATTGGCAGTGTAAGTTGACTAATAATTATGTATAACAGCATATTAGAACTATTCAAGGCATGCAATGCGAAGCCCTTTCATTCCCTCACCTAAGCATCATATATACATATATTCTTCATAGTTTGCTATTACGAATTCGGTTTTCCAACCATAGCCTTGAAATATGGCTTGCTTCTGTTTCTTGTCCTAGCTAAATATAGAAGCAAACCGAGCCGCGGCCCATGAAATAAAAGCTCCCGTCAATTGCTACAAGCTAGGCCTCGGCTCAAGGCCATCAAGCCGCGGGTGGACTGGTCTGAGTGTTGGACCCCGCCGGTAGAGCTCAAACAATGTACCAACGGTATCGTTCTCATTACTCCCGCGTACTGCCTTGATGTTAGGCACTTCTATTTATACGCTTGATTTCGTATATCTTTTAGGATTGTCATTTTCTTTTCCTTGATTAATTCTAATTGATTGTAATTGATATCTTAGTATATTTCTACTTTAGATAATCATCTACAATAGCTTATAAATAGATTTGTGTACTCTTCAATATGAAGTATCAAAATATGCATAAATTTCATAATTTTATTTTCTGCATTATTCTCATATTGGTATCAAGGTCATTATTTTTTGAGGAAGCGCATACTGGGTCCATTTCACAGAGGTCTTTACGGTGTTAACTGCATCAACCACGTCGCTCATGTTAGCTTCAGTTTTTGTTCCAAGATTTTTCCATTATTTATTTTGGAAAATGGACACCGCCACTAGACTCACCACCCTTATTTGAGTTAGATTCGAAAATTTCATCCTGAACAGATGCCTCCACGCGCGCTGCCATGCACTAACACGTCTCATTTTTTATTTTGCAAATCCAATATCACCACCAGATTTACTGTCCTCTGATGAATCGAACCACCCAAACGCTTTTTTGAAACTCCGCCGCATGTGCTCTCATGTGTCGCCAGAAATTTTTACGCGTGATATCTACGCACCCATGTGCAAAACACACGATCGACGCTCCAGGTGCGATTGCCGACATCATCTTGCCACGTCATTGTTGACCATGGACCATGACTAGTGTTGATTGTTAGCCGTTGTTTATTGTTGACCAAAAGTTGATTGGTCATTTCTTAAGGCATTTCGACGCCCTGAATTTCTTTTTATTGTTACTTTCTCCATATTAATGTTAGGATACACATGGAAGAGATACACATGGAAGAGAGTTATGTTAAAAGAATCCCACATCAGAAATTTAATATTGATGTAAAGTAGTTAATATATCCCAGTTAATCCATAACTTATTGACTTAAGCTTTTGAGTGAATATGGGTCTAATTAGATTTGTCAACGGGTTCGGACTTGAGCTTTCCCTTGGTGATCTTTTTGTGTGAAGGTATTGAACTTTTGCTGCGTGCTCCCAATAAGTGGTGTTAGAGCCCATATTGTGGTTTTTGGGCAAATGGGCGTTTAGGTGTAACAACGTGGGCCTGTAGAAAGTTGATGTAGAAGGATGCATGAATTAAGAGTGAGCGGACCTGACAATGAGCTCACACATAAGGAGGAGATTGTTAGGATGCACGTGTAAGTGATTTATGATAGAGAAATCTCATATCGAATAATTGATGTGGTGTATAGTAATTAATATTTTTAATTGACCCATTATTCATTAATTTAAGCTTTTGAGTGAAAGTGGGTCTAACTAGATATATTAACAAGCTCGGACTTGGACTTTCCCTTAGTGATCTTTTCGGGTGATGATATTAGACTTTTGCTATGCGCTTCCAACAGTTAGCACTCCAAATATTGGTTTATTGGTATTCCTTATGACTTGTATGGTAGTGTTCATAATTACAATCTTCTTTGAGTCTTGGGTAGTGCTGGTTTTGTGCCTCTTCATCCACCGAATGCACAAAGTTAGAACCTCGTGCTTGTCTATGTTGCTTCCTTATGTATGACATTAAGTACAAAGGGTATAGAAGTTAGGATCCTTACCCTAACTGTTTCTAGGTGTCTCGTCATGTCACCTTTTGGAAACATAAGACATTATCATATTTTCATCCTTTCGAATCTTCTCCTACGATTTGTATCTTCACCAATCCGTTAGTGTATTTATTCCCTGAAAATGATATAGTTAACTCTACTTTTGAATCTTCATCTTTGGAGTTGTCTTCTTTTAAACTTGATGCAATTACCTCCGATGATACTACTTCGATAGCTCTTAAAATGTTTGCATCACATGTGGATTCTCCACCCTTGGTCATTCCCTCTTCTCCTATTCATTGTTCCACCCGCATAAGTCATTCTTCTGTACAACTTCATAATTTCCATTTTTAGTATACTATTGCTTCTTTTCACGAACCTTGCACATATAGAGGAATTAGTACTAATTCTTGGCAACAAACAACAATAGATGAGATGCATGCTCGGGACAAATCTCATAATTGGGATTTAGTTTATTTGCCTCATGATAAATCTCTTATAGGTTGTAAATTGGTGTATAAGATTAAAATGAAGGCATATGGCACCATGGATCGCTACAAGCTAAGCTCAGCTAATAGCAAGAGGCTTTACTCAAGAATACAAAATTGACTATGAAAAGACTATTTCTCCTATTGCACACCATACTTTTATTTGCAGTCTTCTTGCTATTGTCATGGTTAAGTGTTGGTCTCTATTGTAGACAGATGTAAAAAATGCATTCCTAACTCATTGGGGAAGTTTGTATGGTGCCTTCCCTTGAATACACTCATCCTCCCGGCCAAGCATGTCAATTACGTCGAGCATTATATGTCACGCCCTAAACCTCGAGCGTGTCATTATATGTAAAAAAAAATGCATTATATGTAAAAAAATGCATTCCCTTGAATACACTCATCCTCCTGGCCAAGCGTGTCAATTATGTCGAGCATTATATGTCACACCCGAACCTCGAGCGCGTGCCCATCCCTCAGTGGTGGATAAAATTTGCAACATCCCAGGACGCCTTGTCGACCCATTCATTTTAATGCACATGTGGAAGCGTATAAACTAATCCCCTAACAATAATATACATGAGATAGAAAAGCAGGATAACAAATTTCAAAATCAAACACACTATTAAAAACCACAATCTGGTTTACAAACAAAGGCCAACTCTAGGATCTAAGTACAAGAGATCTATCTCCAAAAAAAGAACTTCTGAGCCACCCATACTCTTGACCCTTCCCCCTCAAGTTTCGGGTTCTTCACACTAGGGACTTGAAAAGTTAAGCCCACGACGGGATGAGACAATATCTAAGCAAGTTCACCCCCTAAACTCCGACTAGAAAGGAAATACGCCTAAAGGCAATCTATTCATACACAAAATAGAGAACTTATCTTGACTCAGTTGCTTCTTGCAAGTTAGTATAATTCATATACTCAACCAATCAATTCAAACTAAATCATCGATCAACTCAGCCAATCAATTCAATTTGACACAATCGATTTGGTCCATACTATCTATCAATCCGATACGACCACTACTCAGACAAGCTGAAATAGGTGGTCATAGCTCTCACAAGCTGATATAGATAGATAGGAGCTTGCACAAGCTGATATAAAGATTGTGCTCCTACAAGCTGATAAACGATCATAACTTACACAAGCTGATAAAATATATTGCTCTCATAAGCTGACATTGAGCTCATAGGCTGATTTAGTATACTACTCTCATAAGCTGATATATCAAGCGCACATAGGTGGATATAATATACTGTTCTTACAAACTGACGTGCAAAAGAGCTCTCACAATATAACGATAAATGCTCTTACAAGTTGACGTACAATATCTTTCTTTCAGAAAATCTCACTATTCATATAGTCCACAAAGTTATTGCCCGGTATTTTCCAATTAAAATACCGAAATTCCACGAATTTGGAATAAATAACCAAAATCACCAATTTCACTCAATTTGCACAAATTAGCATTCAATCAAATAAACCAAGCACACCATTGCAATTGGTACGAAATTCCGATCACCGGCTATCTCGGTATAATTTTCAGAAAATAATAAATAATTAAATAAATACCAAAAAAATTAAATAAATATAATAATTAAATAAATACAATTGAATGCCAAAAATAGAAACTTAGGCCGGAAATGCCTAATTAAACACCGAGACAGGCTCGGAAAATTTCCGAACCAATCTAGATAAACAATACGATCTATCTAGTCCCTAATTAAGCCGTTCTAACCACCTAACATGCATAAACAAATATTTAAATCGCTAATCCGTTCTAACTAACAACCTAAACCATACTTAACCTAAACTAATCAACCCTTAAGCATCATTAACTCTCTAAGTAGAGTTTAGTGAGTAAACTCACCGATTTTGCGGGCCGGTGAGTCCACAGCGACGGCGGCCGAAACTCGAGCTTACAGCAGCACCAATGGGAGCCAAATCGAGGCTAAAAGGCCTTGCAAACCACACGGTTGAGTTGGAAGTTCTACGACTGCTAGGTTCTGTTCTATGGAGGGCTGAACGCTGGCTGTTCGATGGGCTGAGGTCGCTGGACGGTGCTGCTTGTGGTGAAGCTAGTGGCGTGGAAGTTAGGTGGATGAAGTTGCGGCAGCAAGTTGAAGAAAGAAAACAAAATCGGAACTAAGGGGGAAACGTAATGGGTTGGCGTGAGTGGAGGGGAAATGGGGCGTGGATGATGTGCTGAGATGGAAGCACGGGGGATGGCTTAAAGGGAAAAGAAATGGAGATATGAGGGAGATGTTGAGCAGAAATGAAAGAGGAGCTGGTCGGTGGTTTTGGTGTTGAGGTGGATGAGCGTGAGATGGGGAAAACGTGGGGTGACTTCGGTGGAGATGGAAGATGTGAGGATGGAAGTTGGGCTATCGGTGGGGACGCGAGGTAGAAGCTGGGTAAATTAGTGGAGTTGGGGCACATGGATGTTGTTGCTAGGGACGTCGCGAATGAAGACTTGCGGTCAAAGGTGGGAGGTTTCGCTGGAGGAGCAGATGAGTGGCAGCAAGATAGGGGTAGAGATCGAGCGTGGAGTGGCAAAAATGAAAGTGGAGTAGTAGAATTGGAAAGAAATGAAAGAGAGGTTGAGCTTCGCAGGAAAAGAAATGGAGGATGGGCAGAAGTAGTGAAGGAAGGACCGGCGGCTTGGCGTGCGAAGGAAGCTGGATAAAGGGGGGGAAAAGTCAATGTAAATCTCCACATTCATCAATTCTTGGTCCCACAGGCCCTCATGCTAATCCCTTTTGTCCTCTCATCACTTTCTTGCACATAAACCCCTACAATTAGCTAAGTTGATGCCAAATGTTGTAGACCCCACACAAGCCTACGAATTTCACCACTTGGATTTCAATTCAATCCAATTTGATCCCCAAAAATCTCCATGCTAATGTACTCGGTCCCCACTTACTCTCTTGCATGCAAACTCCCACAAATAACAAGTCTTGGACAGCAAAAATGGCTACTCTCACTCCCATCCGAATTTACTTTCATTTTTCGATTTATCCAAAATTCAATTTCTTAACAAATCTCTCCAATTTGATGACCAAATTTGTTGCGGAGGAAGCCTACACAATTTCCACAATTTCCACAATTTCCTTCACCAGATAGCTCACTTTGAAGGCCAAAAATCCCTTCAATTTGGCTCCTTTGAATTTCCTTTCTTTTTCGAATTGTCCGAATTGATTTTCCGTAAAAATCCCAAGCTTGCCGAAAATTTTTCGGAGGATGAGTCGACGTTCTTAAAATAAATCGTGACACGACAGAACTTCCAATTTCTAAAATCGGGTTCAATTTCGTGGTTAATTTCAATCGGATGCGATTTTAGCGTGACTAACCTACCGGGTAGCTTTTAAGAATTTTTAATGAAATTGACCCGTGGTCGATTATTTTTTAGCCACATTGTACATTTTTGACACATTGGCAACTCTTGATTATCGTAAAAATTTCGAGGTTTCAAATACGGACACGGGGTACCAAAATAACAAAAAAATCGATCTAGTGTCGATCGACAAGAATTTTACAATTAGTGGAATCACCCACACTTAAGCACATGGCTATGTCGAATCGACCTATCTCCAATCTCTAATTAATTTTTAACTGTGCCGTAATGACCCTTGCAGATTAGCACAGTCAAGCAACCGATTCCTAGTCGAATTCTCAAGTCCATTGCGTTTATATTCCTTAACGGCTTCACCTGATAGGCTAGTTATCTCGTGAATGGCCAACTCAAAGAAAAGAATTATAGACACGTCGATGAAAAACCCAACTTATTTAATCGAAAACAAAACCTGAAAGTCAGGATGTCACATTATATAGCCTGAAATAGGCTTTTCGTGCATGGTATTCCAAGTTTAGCTTAAGCATTGAATCTCTACTCTAGTCCTCATAACCATGCTCCTACATTCGACACACATCTTGTGGATTTATTATGTTGCTCTCGTATGTGGATGTCATGATTATTACTAGAGATGATTGTACTGACATTTCAAAACTCTCACAATTTCCTAGTTAACAATTTAAAATGAAAGATCTTAGGTCATTCGACTACTTTTTTGGCTTGGAGATTACTTCAAATTCCTCTAGTTATTATTATTATTTTTTTTTGAATGAAATGCGCCACTGATCTTATTTCTTGAGTATGGCTCATTGAAAATAACATTGCTCTCGCTCTTATGAGATCAATGCCAAATTTGATGCTAAAGATAGGACTCCTCTTTTGACCCTTACAACCTATCAACAGTTGGTGGATGGATACTCTTATATGTCTCACTATTACTCATCTTTACATTCCATATGTTCTTCATGTTGTCAATTAGTTCATGACAGAGCCATGAACGACCCATTTTTCTATAGTCCTTCTGATTCTTCATCATAACAAGGGTAATTTATTTCATGGTTTTCACTTTTTCACTCATTCTACCTTAAAGATGACAACTTATTTTGATGTTGATTGGCTGGTGACTCCCAAGATTATTGCTCCAATACGGCCTATTGCTTTTTCCTAGGTAACTCTCTTATTTCAAGGCATAGTAAAGAAAGTTGACACAACTGCTCGCTCTAGTTTGAAAGCAAAATATCATGCTCATGATTGATACGACATCAAAAAATTTATAGTTGCGATGGTTATTAAAAGACTTGTAAGTCATTCATAATGGAGGAACCGTCTTTTACTACGACAGCTCAAGTGCTATCCAAATAACACACAATGATGTTTTCCATAAGCGTGCCAACCACATTAAAATCAACTGTCATTTCATTTGGTACCATGTGTGTTAGCGCATTGTACGACTCGTCTCCGCTTCATCTATGGACTAGACTATTGATATTTTCACTAATACACATCCACCTGGGTTTTTTCAAGATCTTTTCTCTGAACTATAGTTGACTTCTTCTAAGTCACCCTGAGTTTCAGGGAGAAGGTAGAGATAATGCCTTGTTTCGTATATCTCTTAGTATTGTGTATTACTTCATTAGTTGATCTTAATTGATCGTAGTTGATATTGTTATATCACTTTAGATAGCCATCGAATAAAGCTTATGAATAGGCTCATGTACTTTTCAATATGAAATATCGAAATATGAAGAAATTTTATAAATTTATTTTCTGTATTATTCTTATTTATATCTTTCGGAACAAATTCATGATTTGGGTCAATCAGATCAAATCATATGGAGGGCTTTCTCTAGGTTTACAGAAGCAGATCGATACGGAACCAGGAAAAGGTCAAAGTCTTATCCAAGCATTACTGTTGTTAAATGTTTCGTTTAGGTAGACCAGGTAGACCCTTTTTCCAACGAAACCTGCGGGCATAGCTTTATGTGATGTCTTAAGAGCTTCGTCATCATATGGAATCATACGATGTGAGTTGGGTTGTGATGGTTGGACCCCGACGAATTTAGTTTTGTCGCCACACTCGTAGAAATCCTTTGTTTTTTTCCATCATATGCATCATCCAATTGCTAGTTCTCTAGTCTGAGACGCACATAATGTCTTTTAAATTCGGGGTCCTGTTCTTTTCGGGGAGGATTTTTCGGCAATTTTACCCGTGCGATTTCAAATATGGCATCATCTCACTCAGAATCCACGCGGATAGAGCAGATAATCACCGAATTCTTTGCAAAGAGTCTCCACAGAATACTCGAATCAAGGAAACCAAGAGATAAATGGTTCAATATAGCTCTTAGAGAAGGCCTCATCTTCATTGAAGCTACTGATCTGACTTGCGTCAAATTCATCTAGCTCATCATTGCAGGACTCAATTTGGCTAATTGCGAGAGATTTCAATGCTATTAAAGATTCGTCTGACCGAATTGGTGGCTCTACTGTGTGGATTCCTTATTTGATGAGTTTAGTTAGTGTCTGAATCGGACTAATCTGGTTGATTTGAGGTATGTGGGCTTCCGATTCACTTGGGTAATGTCTTCTGGCTTCTCTCGAAAGCATAGAAAGATTGACAAATTCCTTGTGAATTCTAGGTGGAACCAAGATTTTTCATTCTCGGAAGCTTCCTTTCTGGAGCTTGGCATCTCGGACCACACCCCTATGGTTATTAGGATTTTGAATCCTACTCACCGGAGGAAGCCGTTTAAGTTCTTTGATTTCTGGACCAAACATTTGGCTTTTAGTTCCATTGTTGCCCAGGTTTGGGCGAATCCGAGGGCAGGTCCCCGATGTATAGACTAGTTTGTAAGTTGAAGGTCCTCAGGGGCCTCCTCAAGCGGCTGAACAGGGACTCCATTTCTAATATTTCTTCTAGGACAACTAAAGTGAGGCAAGCTCTTCGGGCCACTCAGGTTGGCCTCCAGCAGGATCCAGCTAGTATTTCATTGGCAAAGCTGGAATTGACTCAGCGAAGGGTCTTCTTAGATCTGTGCTCTCAAGAGGAATCCTTTTATAAACAAAAATCCAGAGTCAGATGGCTAAAAGAAGGATCGTAATGCAAAATTCTTTCATCATTTTGTCAATAGCAGACAGTTGAGGAATAGGGTTCTTTCGATCAAGGACATTGATGGTACCTTAGTCATGGATCCACCTATGGTGCAACGGTTGTTCGTGACTTATTTCCAGGACCTCTTGGCGTTGCGTGAGCTTCTAGTGAGGTCGTCGATCTAGGAAATCCAGGCGGTCATTCAGCAGTCGTTGAATGGAGAGCAGGTAAGAGTTCTTTCTAGACCTGTCTCGGATGAGGAGATTCGTGCAACCTTGTTCTCCTTACCGCGAGGAAAGGCTCCTGGGCCTGATGGTTTTAACGTAGAATTTTTCAAACTCAATTGGGAGGTTGTCAGCCCATCGGTCCTTTTAGTGGTTAAAGACTTTTTTAGCTCTAGGAGATTATTGCGAGAGATAAACAACATCATTCTAATTTTGGTCTTATTGACACCTAAATTTTTTTGCATAAAAAATGGGTTAATTTTTACTCCCAAAAAATAAAATAAAATTGCATAGCATATAATTTTAGGTGCATTTGATATATTCAATAAATATTTTATATATTCAAATGGTATATATCAAGAGGTATATTTTGTTGAAAATTGGAAGGTTTCAATGGAATATTTTAGATGGGATATATATTTGGCATTAATCTTAAGGTAATATGCATTATCGACATAATAAAAGAAACATTAGATCTTTCAATTGTCAATGGGCGTGAACAAAGGAAGGAAAATGAAATAAAAGCGTGAAGATTACACCTTGGTCGCACGAGATGCAATCGAAAAGAAGAAGGAAGTTTTGCTTCTTCCATATGTGGGCTCAATTTCGTTGCATATAAAAAGGGGAGCTTTTCTCGTGCAATGGGAGGGGGGAGAATTTGCAAAAAAATTCATGAAAAGAGCAAGCATAAGAGAATTCGTGAAAGTGAGAAAGAAAAAAGAAGAGAGGAAACTGCCCCTTTGTCGTCCAAGAGAGGTCTTGTCTCTTCCTCTTTGACAAGCTGCAAAGAAAAACAAAAGCAGCCAGCAAAGTATAGAAAGAAGAGGAGAGAGTGGACGTGGGAAAGAGGAAAATAAGTAAAAAAGAAAAAAGAAAAGCAAAAAGGGGGGTTGTCTTCTTCGGTGGGGCTTTTGCCCTTCGCTGCTGGTCACTCCGCTTGCCAGCGGCCGCCCGCTGCCGTCCTCCTTCTGGTGAGCTCTAAGTGCTTGACACCTTAGCCCGCTTGTTGCTACGCCACTGAGAGCATCGTCGCCGCGCCTTGCTGCCGACATAGCAACCCCTTGTCACTGCTGTTGCACCTTGCCTTTGCTCACCCTCCACCCAAGCACCACCAGCGATGACTATAGCAAACCATCGCCAAGCAGCTCGCCATCGTGCCGGAGCCCCGCTCACTTGTCGCTAGTCTCCACCTGGCGCCTGTAGCCAGCGCTGCGCCCTACTGTCGCTGTACCGATGCCAATGTTTGTTGCCGGCTGCACCTCTGCCTGCGAGCCAGCATCTAATGTCATAACCGCCCGCTTCTGGATGTTGCACCACTGTTGCTCACCTTTGCCCAAGCACGAGTAGAACTTCTCCACCGGCATCCGCTGCTGCCCACTGTTGCACACCTGCACAAGCACCATTGCTACCGACCATTGCAGCAACCTACACCAACGCCCGATGCCCTTCTTTGCTGTGCTTCACCCGCGCCTGCAACCCACTGGTCCACGATCTTGAGCCGGTCGCCGCCCGTTCGCCTCGCTTGCAATCCTTGCCAACCCACAACCCGTCAATTACTCGCGACAACCTGACACTCCTGTGGCCACACCTCTACCGAGCTCCACCCAGCCAACGCCCTTGCCTCCCTCCTTTCGGCAAACCCACATTGCCGATGTTGCTGCACCATAAGAGCAACTCCGTCGCTACCTCTGCGATTTGGTGCCTGATGCTTGCAGCCCTCTGCTTGAGCATCTCTCTCTGCCACTGAACATTGCCCTGACGCCTGCAACTAGCAGCATCTTGGTCCAACGTCCTCGCCTTTGCTGTCGCGCCCGTCACCGACGCTCGCCCTTGCTGCTGTGTGTTGACACCTAAATTTCGTCATTTTACTTACGACTTAATAGCATTAAAAGTTAGGAATTAATCGCTAAAAAAAGAAAAAGAAAACAGCAAAACAACAAAAAATAGAAAAAAAAATGAAAAAAAAATGCTTAGGGGGCGAGTTGGGTCGAATCCAGCCTTAGCTCGACCCTCGCCTGCCTCTCTTTTTCTGTCGCGGCCCAAACCATTCCCCTCTAGCCCACGCGTGGCCCAACCTCCCTCTCCTTTTGGCCTGGCTCACGCTCCAGCCCTTCCTCCTTTGCCCATCATCGCATGAAAAGAGGAAGATGGGGGTAGCAAGGACAAGAGGAGGGGGACAGAATGAGAACAGAAATCAGAGAGAAAAAAAAAAGGAAATAGAGGAGAAGGAGCCTCCAAGCCATTACCATCGTTGCTGATGAGCCACCTAATCGATGATGTTCACTGTCATCTTCTCCGAAACCCAAACTTGAAGCAAGAGGGAAAACATAGAGTAGGGAGGAGTAGAGGAGGAGAAGAAGGGCCTCCGACACCGTCGTCGACCACCGTCGTGTTGCTTCCTTGCCATCACCCGCCGCTTCCGTTTCGCCACCAGACACCGTCCCTCGGCCGAACCCCCTCTTGCTTGATGCTGTTTGAGCCTCCTCGCACCACCGCCGCTCCACCCAAGTTGGCCACCGTCCCGCCAGCCGACAGAGTTCCTCCTCGCCTGCGAGCTCACACTGCCGCCGCTACTACGACGCCAACAATTTGAGCCCCCTCGCCACGCCACCGTTGCCCTCTGAAAGCCGATGCTTGTGACCCGCGACGTCGCACCTCTGCTTGTCTTGGCAATCGCTCATCGCCGCTGTTTTCGCCACCTAGAACCCTAGTCACTATCCACCACGTCGCACCGTTCGCCGCATCGCCGCCATCAAAGTCCCAACTAATCCCTCCGACGCCCAGGTCACTGAGCTCGAGGGTTCCAAAATCTGGGTCACGTGAGCTGGGCCGGGTACAATTCTCGGGTAGGGTTTTCGTTCATTTGGGCTGTCACGACAGGCCATCTGACTTTTGGGCTTTTGGGCTTGTGGCCTTAGGCTGGTGTAATGTGGACTTGTGAGCCTAGTTTGTTTTAAAAAGAGATGAGGGGGACCTCTTGGCTGGGCCCAAGCTTCGAGCCCACTTGGACTGCTGGACCGAACCCGGGTTCGGTTGCGCCGACCAGCCGAACCTAGGTTCGGCCCAAAAAAATTATTATTTTATTATTTAAAAAAAAAATTAAAAAATTTCGAAAATCTAAAAAATGATGGGGTTTGGTTATGAATTGTCATATCTTGCCTTTGTAATGTAATTAGGTTTTTTGCTTACTCGTATTCTTATTATATCGTATGTTTAATTTGCATATTTAATTATATCTAATTGCACGTGTTTAATTTTACAGCAATTAGGATCTTGGTAGCTATGATTCTTACTTTAATGATTGCACACATGCATGATCACCTCACATGTTAGTGGATAGGTGTGAAATCAATCTAAATCACCTGACAAAATATTTTTCTCTTAAAATGAACAAGATTATGTACCGAAAGGGCATTAATTGGTCAATTAATGTAATCAAATTCCCGACTCTAAATTCTCTGGTTGGTAGGAAGCAAGGTATACTCTCATGCCTCACTTGGTTTCTAGCCAACTCCAATAAGCTAGTGGCGACTCCTTTTTTGCAAAATTCCTAAAGATATTCTAATGTCACGCGGGGTATGGGCTCGGGAGAGCTCGTGCCTAATCTTGGGTCTTAGGTCCGTCCTTTAGGCAATATCCCTAAACCTATTCCCTCCTCTCGAGGGGTAGGTCGCGACACTGTGCCTTCACCTATCGCCGGTGCTTGCTGCTAACGCCTCCCTCCGCCCAAGTGCTTGAGTCATCGCCGCTCCACCAGTAGCACCATCACGCCGAAGCCTGTCGTGTTGAGTCCCTTAGGTAGTTTATTTTTATTTTTATTTTTTTATTTATTAAAGTTTCGTTATTATTGGAGCATGATATGTTGATGTTAATTATTTGAATATTGTAGGCATTATCCGCAGGGTTTTGCCCAAAATTTTTATAATTATTAATTTGATCCATAAGACGTCGAATCATTTTTTAATTATATTAATTTTTGGGCATTTTTATAGTGTTTCGGTTGTTAAATCATTATAATTAATAGTTTGACCCATAAGACTTTGGATCAAATTGTTAATTATTTTGAACTTTCTCATATGTTGTGATGTTTAGGATTAGAATTTTTGTTAATTTAATCCATGAGACTACGGATTATCTTTTCGGTTATTTTAATCCTTCATTTAATGAATGTCTTGATTGCTTAGATATATTGTTTATCTGATAATTACTTGTCTTGGAAAAACACTAAAAAACATAAAAATAAAAATAAAAATCAAATCTTGCATCGGGATATGTTAGTTTCGTAAATTAAGATTGCATTTTAGGATTGTACTTTTAGATAATTTTTGGAATAGATTAGGATTGATTTTTTTAGGTCTTAGATAATGTTTACACATTTTAATAATTTCTTTTTTCTTAAAAAAATAGTTTTCTAAGATAGGATAGGGTTTAAATCAAACTAATCCCTAAACATATTAGAAAATTATTCATTTTAGATAATTTAATTAGTTTTCTTTTTATTATGAATTTAAATTTCATTAAATTAGAAATAGCTTGTTAGTAAAATTAGGTCATGTAGTTAAAGTGCATGCTTTAATTTCGAGATAAAAGAAAATAAAAAAAATTGTTTGCTTTGTGCATTTAGTTCTTTTGATACAATTTGTTTGATTCATTGAGTGTTTAATAATGATTGAGCACCCGTTGATCACCCCATTGCATGATAATAATTTAAGTTAAAATATATCGAAATTGCCTGCAAAAATATTTTTGAAAATAAAAAGAAATGGTACCAAAAGGGCATTAGAGAAATCTAGTGTAACCAAATCCCCGTTCCTAAAGTCTCTGGTTCGTAGGAGTAAAATAATTCTCTTATTATTTTACTTAAGTGTCTAATCAACCTACCATAAACTGATTAGTGGCGACTCCTAGATAAAATTCATTTGCATGTTAAAAAACAGAAACCTAAGTCACGAATTGGTACGGGCTTGGGAGAGCCCGAGCTAAGTCTAGACTTAACAGTCCATTAGCCTAAACTTTAGGTGGTGTACTTGAAATTTAGGTTGTGACAGGTCCCAAAGCATCCCAATGCATTGACGTTTTCGGACTATAGACCCATAGCCTATTGCAATACGATTTATAAATGCATCACCAAGGTGTTGGCTAATAGAGTGACGGCAGTTCTTCAAACGGTCATTAGTCCTCCTCATAGTGCTTTCATCAAAGGCTAGCGGATTAAGAACAGCATCCTCTTGGCCTAAAAACTATTTAGCGGATTCCGCCTTGACTCGTATTTGCCCAAGTGTGCAGTCAAAGTGGACTTCCAAAATGCTTATGATACCGTCATTTGGGACTTCTTGGAGCTTGTCCTCCTTGCCTTTAGTTTTCTTGATCATCTCACCCGGCTTATAATGGTATGTGTGTGTACTCCTAAATTCTCCATAGCCTTAAATGGGGAACTTCATGGCTTCTTTCCAAGTGGTTGTGGCTTGCGACAAGGGGATCTGATTTCTCCTTATCTTTTTACTTTGGTGATGGAGGTTTTCTCAGGATTACTACTCTTCCGCTCTAGGCAGCCGAAGTTCAAATATTACTGGAGATGCAAAGGTTCGTGTTTATCACACATTTTCTTTACTAATGATGTATTCCTATTCTGCAAAGTAGACATGGCGTCAATTTCTCTCCTCAAGGAAGGCCTTGACACCTTCTCAGATTGGAGCGGGCTGAGGCCAAACAAAGTTAAAAAAGCGAGGTTTTCCTCGCTGGAGGGACTGATTTATCTTGGAACCAAATTGCTCTAGCCTTGGGGTTCTAGATTAGGAGTTTGCCTGTTCGTTACCTAGGGGTTCCCATCATCTCCTCACAGCTTGGAAAAGTAGATTGTTGCTCTCTCGTCAGTCGCATCACCTCTAGAGTGCAATCGTGGGCGCAGTGCTTCTTATCCTTTGCTAGTAGGTTGCAACTCATCATATTAGTCCTCCATGCTATTCAAGCCTACTAGGCCAGTATTTTCATCCTACCTAGAACCGTTTTGGATTGTATTGAACAAATTTTGAGACATTTTTTGTGGAGAGGGCTGGGCCTTGGGAGAGGAGGTGCTAAAGTAGCTTGGGAGGATGTGTGTCTCCCGAAAAAGGAGGGTGGTCTTGGAATTTGCAGGCTACAGGATTGCAATACTGTAGGCATGCTTAAACACATACGGATCATGTTCTCTGATAAGGAATCCCTATAGTGTAAATGGATCCATTCTACCTTTTTAAAAAGGAAGAATTTCTGGATAGCCAAGAAGCCGACTCTCTGCTCGTGGGCTTGGAAGAAGATTCTTCAGCTTAGGATGGATTTTGGGCAGTTTTTTCGGTGGACAATTAGGGATGGCTAGCCAGTATCTCTACGGTTTGACCACTGGCATCCTAGAGGCTCCCTTAGCTTATGGTTCTCGGATGCGTTTATCTATAGATTAGGGATCTCCAGGCAAGCAAGGGTGTTGGATCTTTTCTCGCCATCCAGACAGGTGCTTAAGGTTGAGCTGGAGTCTTGGGAGCATCCCCTACCCATTCTTTCCCAGTGCTCGAACCGTTTTCACTAGCTGTAGAACACTTCAGGCTTATTTTCAGTTGCCTCTACTTGGGAGACCATCATAATGAAGAAGGCTAGAGTACCCCGCATTACGTTTATTTGGAGCAATTCCATTATGCCAAGGTACCAATTTAACCTTTGGTTTATGGTTAAAAACCGCTTGCCCACCGAGGAGTTGTTACTTGCCTATGGTAGAATTGATAATGTGGTTTGTGCTTTTTGCAAGTCCAGACCTGACTTGATTAACCACATTTTCTTTGGTTGCCGCATCACTGCTAGTTTGGCTTATTTCTGGGCTACGAGATGCAATCTTCCTTGGAGGAACAACTTGTGAAAGGTTAACCTCCAATGGGCGATGAAGTTCATCTTCGACAAAGAATTCCATCAGTCCATGGCTAGGTTTTCCTTTGGAGGCTTATGCCATTTGATTTGGAAAAAGAGGAACAACATCCTCTTTAGAGAGGAGATGTTGGCAGTCCTAGCCCTGAAGAATCATCTTATCAAAATCGTTAAGGATAAAGCCTTGACATATAACAACATTGATGACACTTATAGAAATTGGAGATTTCAGCGTTGATGGGGGTTAGACCCTTCCATTTTCTCTCCTGTGCTTGCGCTTGCTTCGTAAGGTCAATTTCTGTAGATGTTGTGACCAAGTCGGACCTGCTGTTATTTGGTGTGGGTGGTGGCTGGTAGGCTAGCTTTTTGGATGTAGCGTTGGACGTTGGCTGCTGCATATGGTGGTTGTTGATGCTGTTGTGACTTGGTGGGAGGTTGTGTTGTACTTCACTGATCTGGTGCTACTGCTTAGCGGTGGGCCTTGGCGGGGGGCTGTGCATCTTCTGCAGGTTGTTCGTGCTCGTTGTTGGTTACGGCTTCCTTCTTTTGTGCTCCCTCCTTACTTAGGAGCCTTTACTTATTTTGCCGTTCCTTAGCTAGCTACTGCCTCTGTGGTCAGTTTTTTGGTTGCCACTGCCATGGCCTTTCGTGGTTCCCTTCTTCTTTTGAGGTGGCTATTGTTTGGCCTTCTTTTGGTTGCCGCTTGTATGGCCGTTTCTGCCTTGTTGGGTATGTTTTCCTTTTTGGCACCCTTCCTCTCGAGTTGACTTGTTGTCTTCTTGAGGGCAAGTTTTGGTGCCAAATCCTTATTGTATAGCTGTAAAGCTTTTGGTTTTAGTTTAATATACCTCTTACCTTCACTTAAAAAAAAAAAAAAGATATTTGTTGCTTGACTTTCTACCCCCTCTTCAGCTTCTCACGCACGCCGGACTACCAATCCCCTTTTTGCGGCTTCGCCTCCTTTTCATTTCCCTCATTCACGAACATTTCCCTCCCCCTCACCTCACGCAACTTCACCAGCCCACTCTCCCTCTGCCATCACCGCCTGCAGCTCACGCACTCCCACCACCAACCAAACAGCTCAAACTCCACCAGCCCGCTTCTCTTTCTCCTGGTCGCTACACCCCTCCACTTCATCATCCATCGAACCTCTTCACACCAGTTCACTTTCACGCACATCCTGCGTTCGTTCCGCCATCCCACCCTAGCGTTCCAGCGTCCTACTCCACCAGCCAGACCACCCAGCTTCACCGCCAACCTCGACCACCCTCTGGCACCGCCTATCCAGCTTGTTAGCTTCGCCACTAGCCCCCAAGCCGAGTTGACTAGTAGCTCCAGAACCGAGCAAGGGCAGAATCAAATTTCCAGTCCTTTGTTGAGTCTTGTGGGCCGTTTTTCAGCCCGGCCCAAGCTTCCTTTGGTGTTGCCGTAGACCTGAGTTGTGGTCACCGTCATGCCGCCGTTGCCGTGAACCGGTATTCACGCTAAACTGGTGAGTTTACCTCCTAAACTCTAATTAGGAGGCTAATTATGCTTAAGGTGGATTAGTTAGACTAACTAAGGATTAGTGTAATCCTTAGTTAGTCTAAGTAGCTAGTTAGTGTGACTGGGTGGTTAGAGTAGTTAGTTCCTAGGCTAATTTAGCTAGCATGGTTAGTTAGGTGATTTAGGTAATTTAATTAGTAGTAGCTAGCCTATTAGATTAGATTAACTAGGTTGGTTAGATTAGATTAGTTAGTTCAATTAATTAGCCCGGTTAGCTTAGGTTAATTTTATTGAGTGCTTTAACTTAAATATTTTGAAATTTATTTAATTAAATGTAATTTATTCAATTATTTATTAATTAGCAGAAATTATACCGGGATAGTCGGTTGTTAGAATTTCGTATTGATCGTCGTGGTAGTGTTGGTTTGTGCAATTGACTACTAAATTGTGCAATTGAATGTTGAGTGGTGATTTTGATTTATTATTTTGAAAATATGGATTTTTGGTATTTAATTAGAAAAATACCGAGTGTCGGTTTTTTACACCAAAAAGTATTTTAAGTACTATATAAAATCGTGAAATTTTTAAAAGAGAGAGTATCACGCTTTGTGGATTGATTTGAGTGTGTGTTCACGCACAATTATTTTACCGGGTGTTTTTAATATGAAGAAAATATGCCAAGTCCATTATTTGAAATTGAAGTATTTGAGTGCAAAGCATGATGATCCTAGCTAAACATGGATATGCATATGATCGCTATCGGAACCCATCACAATGCGTTTACGCCGGATGATGCTCCTTTTAGAATGCCCCACATCAACGGATGTCGGTCACAGTGGAGGCTGGGCCGATGCTCCTTTGGGAATGCCGTCTAGATGTAGATATCGCCATGCCCGATGAAGCGAGATGACGCCCGGTTATGCCGGATGACTACCGACTGTTGAGTTGGATATGACTGATGGGTCAAAATAACTGGGACACGTGTGAATGATTGAGATAGCCGCACCTGATTATGGGACAAAATTATGTGGTACAAAATGGGATGTGTCATAACGATTTGACCTTATAATCGGGACCCTTGTGAATATTTGATGATTGATGTACAGTGCTCTAGTTGTTAAATATGTTTGCTATATGCATATGTATATGAACTATACTAATGTGCAAGGAGGTGCTGAGGCGAAGTAAGTCTTATTTGATGTGTGCTTAGGCTATCTCTAGGTGAATTATCTTCCTAATCGAGGTTTAGGGTGTAGACTCACTGAAACATTGTCTCACCTCATCGTGGTTTAACATTTTCAGGTTCCTAGTGTGAAGAATCTAGAGCCCGAGGTTGAAGGGTCTAGAGCGTAGGTGGCCTAGGGTTTTCATTTGGACATAGACTTGTGTATAAACCTAGTGTGTTTATAAAATGTGTTTTGTTTAAATTGGTTGTCCTGCTTTTCTATTCCATGTTGATTGTTGTCTGGAGATTATTTTACTTGCTTCCGCATATGCAAAAAATCGATTGGGTCGGCGATGCGTCCTGGGAACGTCGCATTTTAGTCGACTGTCGAGGGATGTGTGCATGCCTAGGGTTCGGGGCATGACAATATCCATTGGGTTAGCTAAGTAGCTATCAAAAGACCTAGATTCACACATTAGCATTATCAAGATAAAGCATGTAGCATAGTAGCTAAGTTATTTGACAAGTCAGTCAGAGACTATGGTGAGAAGATAGCAGTAGTTGCTATTTTTGGTTAGCCTGTAAAAATTCAAGGAAAGAAACTGCATGGACAATACTTTCCCTGGACAGTAGCTCAACAAAAACTCTCTAATAGTCATTTGCTTCTCTAATTCATATTCAATGGTTAGATTGAGGAAGAGTATAAAAGAGAAGACCATGAGGAACCAAGAGAGTGCACACCATATATATAAGATCAAGTAGCTTACGTATTGTTGTTCTTACTTATAAGCTCTCTGTCATACTATTTTGATATTCATGATGTTTGGCAATTATGTCAAGGATTAAGTATACAAGTGTAAGAGCAGTAGTTGAGCCCAAATAGTGGGATCTATCATGTAAAAGATTGATGCTAGCCGTTTGTAACTTTCCAAGCAAATTGTTAGTAGAATCCAGCCCATCTTGAGGCTGTTAGTCTGAAGAGTGGACGTAGGCTCATGGATAAAGCCAAACCACTATAACTCTGTGTTTCACTATTTACATCTTTTTTACATACATTGGCATACAGCTAGTTAGTACTTACCTAAACATTAGGTTGAGCTAATCTTTATTTAGCGATTAGCTAATTTCAACAAAAGATCATCAAAGTTCGAAAACAATCTATTCACCCCATCTTTAAGTTGTATTGTTAGTCCCGACAATAACGATTTGAAAAATCATTTTAAATTTCAGAGATTTTTTTTTTTTTTTTTTTGGTTGGGGCTGGGTTTAAGTTAATAGCTGGACCTATTATATATATACTTTATTTTTTCAAAAATGGGTTGTGATAGAACTTTTCACAGAGCAAACAAGCAAAATGCTGATTGTGATCACATCTTTACATCATAAACGTTGAAGATTTCTTATACTTTTTAATTACGAGTAAAGAAAATGGAATTAGCAATAACGAAACCGTGGCACACATGCGCGGTGTCACGGACCAAGCGAGTTATTACGGCTTATAGATCATGTATGCAATAAACATCATTTAAACGCCGAACTTCCAAAGCTAAACAAGGACAAGAACAGATAGTAAACTATCATCTTTGAGCATGTCTGATGAAATAGAAGGGAGTTGAGATAGCTACCAACCTCCTAAATTAGCTATAAAGCAGACATTAAACTGCCAGATTTAGTACAGACTTCTAATATTCCTTTGCTCTTTTTGTTACTCTACGCATGCTTCACTCGTAATAAAGAAGAAGAAGAAGAACAACAACAACAAAATATAAGGGGATGCCTTAAGAAATTGCAATCAATTTAAGGTAACTCATTCCATTCGACATATTTTTCAGCTAAAAATATGTTTTTCTTTCCCTTTATCCATACGTAGGGCATTTGTTTACAATGAGGAATCAGTCAACCACCAAAGTACAAATTCGACTCACCAAAGAGAAAGAAGCTTGCATGTGATGAGCACCTGATCTCAGCCCAAATGCCGACAAAGGTATGAGATGAGCACAAATACAGAGTGGCATTTCTTCAAGTTCCAGCTAGCTTTGGACTATCGAAACTATTATAAACGTTGTACTTAAACTAGGTGTGAAAACAAGAAAATCCCTCTAAAAATCACACCGCCATATTTTAATTCCTTGGCTGAAGTCAAGTAATTGATTGGTCTATTTCTGCTTCCCTATATAGCCACATCTATATCGGTGTATGTTCATGCACAACTCTCATATCTTCTTCATTTTCCCAAAATCCTAGTTCTTTTAAACGTCCAGAGGCCAAGACTAGCTATCGTGTCGGCGGTACTCTGATTGCAGCCACTATGATGAGTTTCGCCGCCTTGGGCTATGCCCTACTTCTCACGGCACTAATCATCTTTCACGATGTCATCAAGCAATTTTGGTGCAAAAGCGTCAAAGGAAAATCCAAGCCGCTCTCACTCCCTCCAGGGCCCGCCCCGTGGCCCGTGGTCGGCTGTGCCCCAGACATGCTCCGGAACAAGCCCGCGGCCCGGTGGATCCTTCGTTGGATGGAGGAGATGGACACCGGCATCGCGTGCTTCCGCATAGGGAATACGCATGTCATTCCCGTAACCGACCCTAAGATCGCCCAGGAGTTCCTCAAGAAGCAAGATGCCACGTTCGCGTCGAGGCCTGTCTCGATGGCGGCACGAGCGTTCAGCGGTGGCTACGTGACCGCCGTCATCTCTCCCTACGGAGAGCAGTGGAAGAAGATGAGGCGGGTCTTGACGTCGGAGATAATATGCCCAGCGCGACAAAAGTGGCTCCACGACAAGAGGGCCGAGGAGGCCGACAACCTGGTGAAGCATGTCTTCAACCAATGCAAAAGCCTAGGGCAGGTGAACTTGAGGCATACGACAAGGCACTACTGTGCGAATGTGATAAGAAGGTTGGTGTTCAACAAGAGGTACTTTGGCAAAGCAAGGAAAGATGGAGGACCAACCATTGATGAAGAACAACATGTGGACGCACTATTCAATGCGCTAAATTATCTCTATGCATTCTGTGTTTCGGATTACTTCCCATTCCTGGTGGGGCTTGACCTTGATGGGCATGAGAAGGTAGTGAGAGATTGCACGAGGACTTTTCAGAGGTTGCATGAGCCCATAATAAACGAGAGAATCAAACGACGGAGGGACGATTCGAGTTCGCAGAGCAATAGAACAGAGCCTCAAGACTTGTTGGATGTTCTTGTTATGCTTAAAGACTCACAAGGGAAGCCATTGCTAACGTATCAGGAAGTCAAAGCACAGGCTACGGTGAGAAAATTATTCTTTCTTAGCAAACTATAGGAGGTTATATATTTGGTTAAGACGACTTTGTCAGTAAAATTGTACGAATAGAGCCTTACAACTAACCCCAAAAAATCCTAAAGAAAGACTTCCCTCCCTATATACAAAATTACCTATAATGTGTGAAGTCAAGCCCCAAAAAATCCTAAAGAAAGACTTACCTCTCTATATATAAAATTACTTATAAGGTATGAATTCAATATCTTGGCGTCCTAAAGTCAGTGTCGTTAAACTGTCCCAAAAGATCCTTAGGAAGATTTTCCTATAATCCGTACATATTTAACTTTACTTTTATTTGCATATTGTGGTTATAAATTAGATTTCAAGTTGACTTAAGATGCAGACGTATTTGTGCATCTTGATATGTGTAGGAAATTATGATGGCCGCGGTGGACAATCCATCAAACGCAGTGGAATGGACAATGGCGGAGATGATAAATCGGCCTGAACTCCTTAAGAAAGCCAAAGAAGAAGTAGATATTGTTGTGGGAAAGGAGAGATTAGTCCAAGAGTCCGATATCCCCCAGCTCAACTACATCAAAGCATGTGCTAGGGAGGCCTTTAGGCTCCACCCAATCGCGCCCTTCAATGTCCCGCACGTCTCCCTGTCGGATGCGGTCATGGCCGGCTATCGTATCCCCAAGGGAAGCCACATCCTCATTAGCCGGATGGGTCTTGGCAGAAACCCTAAAGTGTGGAACGAACCCCTCAAGTTCAAGCCTGAGCGGCATATCACAAGTGACACCGAGGAAGTCGTGCTCGCAGAGCCCGACCTGCGATTCATTTCCTTTAGCATGGGCCGGCGCGGGTGCATTGCCACGCAGCTTGGGACAACGATGACAGTGATGCTTCTTGCTAGGCTAATCCAGGGTTTTAACTGGAGTCCACTCGCTAATGATTCGAGTATCAATCTTAAGGAGTCAAAGGATGACTTGTCCCTCGCCGAGCCATTGGTTGCTCAAGCCAAGCCGTGCTTGGCAAAACATCTCTATCCAAAATAGAGAAGTATGTGACTTTAGGATGTGCAGGTC
This sequence comes from Eucalyptus brandiana, assembly GCA_014182725.1. Taxonomy (NCBI): domain Eukaryota; kingdom Viridiplantae; phylum Streptophyta; class Magnoliopsida; order Myrtales; family Myrtaceae; genus Eucalyptus; species Eucalyptus brandiana. Next base: position 66,163,398 of record CM024675.1, read on the forward strand.
ATGTGTATTGGGAACCTTGATCTTTCCATGTGACATCTCAGAACATAACCTTGTCAATATAGAATTATTATAGGCTATTTGTTGTGAAAACAATCTAATGTTAAATATTTCATGCATCATATAATTCAAATAAAAGAGGCCTATTGTGTATGTAAAAGGATTCGCGGGTAGTTTCTATCAAGAAAACCTCCTATTATTTTTTGAAGTTGACAAAACAATCCGTGATTCCTTACAAGCTTAATATATGCAACCATTGTTTATGCCTTGAGTAATGTTGACGTAAAAGGAACTTAGATGTGCAAAGTGAAAAGATTCGAAATAGTTGGAACAACTTATGTGAACAAGTCTAGAAGAATAGGCAGTTCAAAAAGATTTAGAGGTACCGAGGTGAATATTTTACAAGATCTACACCACCATCGTACTCAAAGTACCTAACGAGATGCAATTGGATATAACCAGGAAACTTAATATAATCGAAGTTTGTTACCACTAGAAGCCTCATATAAGCGGAAGTTTGATATAACGGAAAAGCCAGATATAACTAGGAATTGCTAATATAAGGATAATAGCCTCGTTACGTGCTTTGAGGATAACATTCTGAGACAAGTTATCTAACCTTTTGACAGCTTATGATCAAGTATGGATTCATATTTTGGAAGAAAGTGATTGATCATCAATCTCAAAGATTATCTACGCAGAAGATATCAATTACACGTAATATTTTGGTTGATTGACAATCATCATAAAGACAAGTTACTTTTCATAATCGAGAAACTCTATTTTTGGAAACGGAAGATTTTATTGTATGAGCGACAAAATATACGGGACTCCGATTGATTGACTTCAATGGCTAAATTGAATTGCTTGACAATCGTCCAATGGTCAACTTGAAGAATGATCCTTGTGAAGATTGCCAACGGGTAGATTGGATGTTGAGGAGTATAAAATGAGATCAACAAGACGCTGGAGAAAGAGAGATCCATAGTGCAAAAATCCAAATACAGAGAAAGCTTTGTCAATTGTCTTATTGACCATACTGAAATTGTAATATCTTGAGAAGTGTTGTTGGTGTGACAATTTGTGCTTAGGTGTAAGATCCAGAGACCAAATATATCCTAAGTTATGATTATGGTGTCCTAAAGATTCCAATTTTACACTTATTGGAAATTCTAAGGGAAAAATGTCCGAAAAGTTCTAAACCTTTTGCACTTTTGCTAATTTTGTCCTAAAATTTTTAATTTTATCAATTTAATCTTGAGTCTTTTCACTTCTTGCCGATTGAGTCCACTGGCCAATTTTGGCAAGAAATTGCTGAAGTGGATGCGAGCGATACTATGTAAGACTAGGAGTGAGCATGGTTTAAGTAGACAGCTCTCACCTTAGAACAAGGAACTGCCTATCAAGGACCTATTCCAAAAAATTGGAACTGAGAATCGCTTGCTGGTTCCATGGACCCACCTGAGAACCAAACCGTCTAGTTCTTGGGTGGGTCCATGGAACCATTTCCACCAAGCTTCATGCACTCAGTGCAATATTTTCCAACAAGCCAAAGTAAAGCAAAAAATAAAGAACTTCCCTATTCTTAATTACAATATTAGTACAAAGATTAGACTCATATTGATGTGGACATCGAGCTATATCGAGTAGGAGGTGCTAAGGACCCATTGTCTAATCCTACTGGTTCGATCACTCGAGCGTGGGCCAAGCAATTTAGACAAGCTGTTGGTGTCATGGTTCGTGATCTTTGGCGTGGATATGCCCTTGGATCAGATCTTGAAGAATCTTGGAAATCTTGGCGCAATTTGATTATTTGGTCACCAAATATTTGACCAAGTCAAATAGGAATATTCTTCTTGTTTAGGAATATTCTAGAATATGACGCATTAGATTTTTAGGGTTTTGTGGCTACTAGAAGGCCTATATACTGAAGACCGACTAAATTTCTTTGTGATAGATAGATATATTTTATTTTTGAGGAAAAGAATTGAGAGGTTTTTTTTTACTGTTCTTTTGAGGACTTGACCTAATCAAGATTCTCTTGTGGCGGTCAATTCGACTTATCGAGCGAAATAGCGAATTCTTTCGCTCGTGGCATCTATAACGTTGGTTGGTTGACACGTGTTCGTCAACAAGTCACATTCATACCGAGGTTGCCAATCACAGGTTTGATTGGAGGTCGAGATTTGCAATTCGCACCATCTGGGCCTTCGTAGAACGATCCTTCCGCAACGATTAACGTCAGTTGGTATAAGAGCTTGTTTCTACAAGATCTATTTATCTTAATTTTCTATTTACATTCAGCAATTTGAAATTTATTGAGCTAGGGTTTCGATTCTAGTTGATTTAGGGATCTGATTGCTTTTGCTCTTCCATATGTAGTTGTTTACCGTTAGTTTTAATTTTTTTTCTAACATCTTAAATTGTATCTGAGTTCGTCAAAAAAAAAAGAAAAAAAAGAAAGTTCTTTAAAAAAAAAAAGAGAGAAAGAAAACGCACACAAAAAAAAAAAGTGCACAAGAAAAAAAAAAAAACAAATTCAGCAAAAAAAAAATTAGCCGAACAAAAAAAAAAAAATCAAGAAGGCGACTTGTTTGTTAGTAGACCGAATTGAAACAAAATCAGTAGTGATTTGCATTTCAATTGGAACTTCGAAAGTTGCATTTTTTGGTTTGAAATTGTTACTTGCTTAAACAAAATCAATAATGATCTAATCTTGTTTGATTAGTTTGATTGATTGTCGTGAGGGGGTTGAGAGATAGGTTTTAAGTCCAATAAAGAGCTTGTGAAAAGAGAATATGAGAGGGAAAATGCAAAAGTGTGTAAGCTTAATTGAGGGTGGAAAAAGCCTAGACTTGAGTTAAACACGAGAGGAGTGACAAACACCTTGAGAGAAATACATGAGGGAGTGATTAGTAAGGCTTTTTGTGACTAACGTTTACTTGCAAGTCTAAAATATGTCACGTGAAGAAAGCGTGAATCAAATGGAGGTTGACTCCATACAAAGGGATGAAGCGCTCGTGGAAAGCATCCAACAATTGAGGGCCGTTGTGGAGGAGCTTAGTGGCCGAATGATGAGGAATGAGATGAAGTTGATGGTGACCGAGAGCTATCCCGGGGAAGGCCGCAACATTAGTAAGACACCTCTAGAACACGACATAGAAGGCAATGGCATTATGATGATGATGAGGCTGACATGGAGGATGATTGAGATGTTCGATTTGGAAGGTGGAATGGAACCCGAGGGTTTAGACACCGAGAAGATAATGAACTTGGCAATATCAAGATGAAAATTCCTTCTTTCCAAGGGAAGAATGATCCCGATACGTATCTAGAATGGGAGAAACGCATGGAGATGGCATTTGATTGCCAACGATACTCCGAGCTCAAAAAGGTAAAAATTGCAGCTGTTGAATTTACTGATTATGCTATAATTTGGTGGGATCAACTTGTGACTAGTAGGAGACGCAATGGTGAAAGACCGATAGAGACGTGGGATGAGATGAAAGTGGTGATGAGAAGGCGTTTTGTACCAAGTCATTACCATCGAGATTTGTTTCAAAAGTTACAAAATCTTACACAAGACAATAAGAGCGTGGAAGAGTATCACAAGGAGATGGAGATTGCCATGATCTGTGCTAATGTGGTGGAGGATCGTGAGGCCACAATGTCAAGATTTTTGAGTAGTTTGAGCCAAGACATAGCATGGAGCTGCAAAACTATGTTGAATTGGAGGAATTGGTTGACAAAGCTATCAAATTTGAGCGGCAATTGAAGTTAGACCGAAATCACAAGAGTGGAGGAGGTTCAAATCAGAATTGGAGATCCAATTGGAAGAGAAATGAGAAGCTAAATTGGAGAGGAAACAACACCAAAACCGAAACCTCAAAGGAGAAGGAGAGGGACAGTAAAGTTGGAACGAATCCAGCTTCAGGTAAAACTGAAAACCTTAACACTAGAACTCGTGAGATTAAATGTTTTAAGTGTTTGGGCAGGGGTCATATGGCGAATCAATACCCTAATAGGAGGGTGATGATCATGACTGGACGTGGTGTTATTGAGTCCGAAAGTGAAAGGGAAGAAGAGGATGATGAGATGCCACCATTGGAGGATTGTAGTGATGGAGAAGTGGCTATAAAAGGAGACTTATTGGTGGTTAGGCATTCTCTGAGTGTGCAAGTAAAGGAGGAAGAGCATCACCAACAAAGAGATAACTTGTTTCATACAAGATGCGTGGTGAATGATAAGATCTGTAGTATGATAATTGATGGAGGTAGTTGTGCAAATGTGGCAAGTTGTATTATGGTGGATAAGTTGGGTTTGAAGACGACAAAGCACCCTAAGCCTTATAGACTTCAATGATTAAATAATAGTGGAGAGGTGAAAGTTTCGAAGCAAGTCTGAATCCCATTTGAAATAGGGAGATATAAGAACGAGGTAGAGTGTGATGTTGTACCTATGCAAGCAGGTCATATCTTGCTTGCAAGACCATGGCAATATGATCGAAATGTACATCATGATGGATATACTAATCGTTATTCATTAGTGATGAATCAAAAGACTTATACCTTGGCACCAATGACACATAGTGAGGTGTATCAAGATCAGTTAAAGTTACAACGAGAAGCCGAGAGAAAGAGAAAATGTGAGAAATCCGAGGGCTTGCGTGGTGTGTCTGATATGCAAGGAAAATGAGAGGTCGAGAGAAAGATTGTGGTAAAAACCGAGGGAAAAGAAGAGAGGAAAAAAAAGAGGCAAAATAATTTTTTATGCAAAATCAAGTGAAGTGAGGAGAGCTTTAGTTCTAGATCAACCAATGCTTGTACTTGTGTACAAGGAGGTTTTGTTTTCTACTAACGATCTTGACTCAAGTTTGCTTAGTCCTATTGTGTCTTTATTGTAGGAATTTGAAGATGTCTTTCCTAATGAACTTCCTGGAGGGATATCAACGATTCGAGGCATAGAACATCAAATTGACTTGATTCCTGGTGCGCCATTACCTAACCGACTCGCATATCGAAGCAATCCCGATGAGACAAAGGAACTTCAGCGACAAGTTAGCGAACTATTGGAGCGAGGATATGTGAGAAAGAGTCTTAGCCCGTGTGCTGTCCCTATCTTGTTGGTGCCAAAGAAGGATGGAACTTGGCAAATGTGTGTCGATTGCCAAGCAATCAATAACATTACGGTAAAATATCAACATCCTATTCCTAGGTTAGATGACATGTTGGATGAGTTGCACGGTTCTTGCATTTTCACTAAGATCAATTTGAAAAGTGGCTATCATCAAATTAGGATGAAAGAATGTGATGAATGGAAAACTGCATTTAAGACCAAGTATGAGTTATATGAGTGGTTAGTCATGTCATTTGGATTAACTAATGCACCGAGCACGTTTATGTGACTTATGAATAATGTTTTGCGTGCTTTTATTGGTCAATTTGTGGTTATCTATTTCGATGATATCTTGATATATAGTCAAAGCCCTGATGACCATATTGAGCATGTGCGAGCTATCTTGCAAGTTTTAAGGGCCGAACAATTATACGCTAATCTAAAGAAGTGCTCTTTTGTTACCAACAAATTAGTATTTCTAGGATTTGTCGTTAGTGCTGATGGTATACAGGTTGATGAAGAAAAGGTCAAAGCAATTCGTGAATGGCCAACGCCTAAGATCGTAGGAGAGGTGCGTAGCTTTCATGGATTGGCAAGTTTTTATCGGCGATTTGTGAGAAATTTCAGCACCATTGCCGCACCTTTAACTGAGGTTATCAAGAAGCACATGGGTTTCATGCAAGAGAAAGCATTTAATCTGCTAAAAGATAAGTTAACTAATGCTCATTTGTTATCTTTGCCGAATTTCAGTGCTACTTTTGAAATAGAGTGCGATACTTCTAGTACAGGAATTGGAGCCATGTTGATGCAAGGAGGGCGTCCCATAGCTTATTTCAGCGAAAAATTGAGTGGAGCAACATTGAACTATCCAACCTCAAAGGTGTTTGAAGCCCTATTTTGAAGGTGGTTACAACAAGCAGAAGACCACCATTGAACTCCATCCTCCAAACTAGCGACATTTGAGATAGTTTGGCTGAAAACTATAAAGTAAGCGCTTCTTGGGAGGCAACCCAAGCATTTTAATTATTTTTTTTATTGTTAAGTTTATGTTTTGCAAAAAAAAAAAAAAAAAGATTGACTTTTCTCTGTTTTATCCAGATTAATTTTTTATGGAGCACCTTTTAAGAATTTAATCATCAAGGTCATCTATGGACTTATTCTACAACCAAGGAAGTTTTCTTCTTCCTATTCTATTTTTCGCATTAAGGACACTGCTTTATTCAAGTTTAGGGGAGGAGACAAGTTTTTTTTTGGTTATTTTTTATCATGATTGCTTTCCTGGTTGTGAATTTTTACGATTCTTAGGAAAATTTAAATTTTATTTAAATTTGCAATTGATGTGTGAGTTAATCTTAATTCGATTATGTTGATCTACTTACTGAGCACTAAAAGTCTTTAATTTTTGAATTATGTGTAAATCTAGAGAACATTCATGTGAATTATGTGATTTTCTTAGATTTCACCAAAATCTTAGAATTTGTTTGATTTTCTCTTGAGGCGAAATCCTAAGCTAAATCTAACTGAGAAAATGATATAGGCAGTTTTTGGATTGATTGAGCCTTTTAAACCAACCCTGTTTATTTATCCCTAGTCACCCCTTTGAGCCTTAATTATTACCCAATTTTTTATTGGCACCCATATATATTTAGCCTAGCCGTTATCAAATTATATCATTGTCCCATGCCCTATAAACACGTTGATTTTCTTTTGGGATAAAAAATTATTTGAGCTTGATAGAAATTTGGTAAGAATGATGAAGTATGAAAAAAAAAAAAAAAAAAAAAAAAAAGGAAGTGATTGCTATGGTTGTTTGGGGTGTATTGTCAAAAAAATTGCTTTTATGATTCCCTATCCAACTTTCAATTAAGTGAGTTTTTTGGATACTCAATGGGTTGGAAATTTTCATGTTATATTAGGAGGGACTTTAGAAGAAACTCTATCATAAAGCAATTAAAAAAAGAAGAAGAAGAAACAATAATGATATATGGCTGCAGAAAAATTATTTGAAAGGAGTGAAATTGGATAGTGACATTGGCTCTAATTAAATCCTAGAAATTAACGTGTTGATGAGTGATTTGAACTTAAAATTTCCATTATCTCACATTTAGCCCAACCTTACATTACAACTAGAGAAAATTCCTATTGATTTTTGGTTTGATAATTAGCTTACATTAGTGGAGAGAAGAATGAAAAGCAAACTTATGAAATTTGGTTATAATTATTGAGAATTTTTTAGAGATTACATATTAATATGAATTTATCTTGATTGCATATAATTCGAAAAAAGATGAGGACTCTCACACACACATTTGGATCATATATTTAGAATTGATCTTAAGTTATAAATCGATTTCAATGTTTGGCTGAAATTTGTGTTTTTCTTTGAATTGCGAATTTGAGCAATTATGGAAAGATATCATGAAAGGTTGTTAGGTTGAGTATGTGTTATGTCTTACTTTTGCTTGAGGACTAGCAAAATGTTAAGTTTTAGGGTTTGATAACTCTATAAAAATAGAATTATTTTACCAATTTTAAGCAACAATTAATGCATTGTCACGCCCCGAACCTCGAGCGCGTGCACATCCCACTGCGGTCGATCAAATATGCGACATCCCAGGATACGTCGCCGACCCATTCATTTCATTACGCATGCGGAAGCGAAACAAATCCCCTGACAACATTTAACTTGGGATAGAAAAGCAGGAAGCAAAACCACAACATATCACTTTCATAATTCAACGGAATTATAAACAGAAGCCTACAGCCAAAAGTCTACAAAAGACCGACTCTTAAAAAGGAATTGTCCTACGACCTACAAGTCTGACACGTTCTCCAATCTTATGACTTCACCTCTGCAACTCCTCAATGCCAACTCAAGCTATCTGGTCGCTCCGTCCACCAGGGACCTGAAATTTTAATCCCACAACCGGGATGAGACGATGTCTCAGCAAGTTCAACCCCCTAAACCCCTATTAGAAAGAAAATACGCCCCGGGTGGCCTAGCCACATCACACAGAAGACTTACCTCGCATTAGTCTTCATCTGCGAGTTAGCACAGGTTTATATAATTCAACCACGTGCAATTATAATAACCAAACAACTGCAAAGACAATCACATCATCGAACAATTCAACCACTTGGATCGTCTCAGCGATCAATCGACTCGGCCGATTACATGTCATTCTAGCAAATCAATCATTGCTCTCAATCACGGCCCTATAGGAAGATCTAACAACCAGTGGCAATCACGGCCCCACTCGGCACGACCTTTAATTAGGTGGTTCATCACGGCCTCACTGGGCACGACCTCTCATAGGTGGTCCATCCCGGCCTCACTGGGCACGACCTCTCATAGGTGGTCAATCACGGCCCCATTAGGCACGACCTCTCTTAGGTGGTTCATCACGGCCCTATTAGGCACGACCTCTCATAGGTGGTTCATCACGGCCCTACTAGGCACGACCTCCAATCGGTGGTTAATCACGGCCTCACTAGGCACGACCTCTAATAGGTGGTCAATCACGGCCAATCTCCCATCAATTCCCACACTTAACGTTTTCTAAAGAATCCTCATAAATCGCAATCACACTCAATTCGCCACAACCAATCATCAATTTCAAATTCTACATACACAGCAGCGATCGGCACGAAATTCTGAGAGAGTAAGGTCCCAAAATAATTTTCGGAATTTATTAAATAATTAAATTTTATTCCGAAAATTAATATAATAATAATATCCATATTTTTCACGATCCACGCTCAATTTATAATATCCAATCATCAATTTCAAAATCCGAACGCATAGCAGCGATCGGCACGAAATTCGAGCAATCGGGGTCAAAAATAATTTTTCCGTTTTTTTTTTTTTTTTAAATAATAATATTTTAATAATTTCGGAATATATTATAATATTATAATTTCCAGAATTTCGAAACAATTAAATAAATCAAAAATAAAACCTATTATGTCACATCAATGTTTATTATTAAATGAACTCTCTTAGCATTTAATTAAACATGCTTTAAATTAAACAAACCTCTTAATCTAAGTCACAATTAAATAAACTAAACTAACCACCTAAGCTTAATTAACTTAAGCTAATCACGCCTAAAGCATAATTAACCCTCTAAGCGAGGTTTAGTGAGTTAAACTCACCGGATTAGCAAACCGAGCGGACCAAAACGACGGGGACGACGCGAGGATCGACTTTCCTCAAAGCGGGCCGAGCATCCGGGCTCGGGAAGGCGGCCAAAATGGCCCACGAAGGGGCTGCCATACCCATTTTCTGCAACTTCCGGTGGCTGCTGGTTGGGGGCGGATCCGGCGGCGATTCGGCGGAAGAACGGCGGAGAGGGGCGGCAGCAGCTCCGGTGGGCTTAGGCGGGGGCGCACGGCGGTCCACGGCGGCTGATCCGCGGCCTTGGCTGGCCGAACGGCCTCCCGGAGGCGAAGACCAATGAGGACGGCGACGAGCGGGCACGGCGACCGGCGAGCGGGCGAAGACGCGCGGGCGGCGCGGGGCGGCGGCGGCGAGCTTCTCCGGCGAAGCTGGCGGCGTCGAGCGGCGAAGGGGCGTGCGGTTTGCTGGTCACGCACGAGCAGCTCCCTCCTTCCCCTTCTCTCTCTCTCTCTCTTTCTTCCCAAGGTTGAAGATGAAGTGGTGGGGCCTCCTCACTTTTTGAGGACCAATTAGCACTTGCCACTTGTCAAGCTCTCCTTTAATATGGCCAACCACCATGACATGGGGTGATGTCATCTTCCACTAAAATTCAAATCCCCCACAACTATCTTCAATAGGTCCAATTTCATTTTCCGCCGAGGCCTAAAACTTGTGCAACAATTTCTTCAATTCCACTTAATTCTCTTCCAATTAAATCTTAATCCCACTTGAATTAAATCAAATTGACCCCCATTAATTCATTCAACACCTCATCAATCAAATTGGTATTTTCCTTACCACATTGTGGCGTACTTGCATCCCAATTTCATAATCTCTGGCTTCAACTGAATGAAAACGGCCCTATTTATCCAGTCGAAATTAAAACCCGAAAATCTGGATGTCACATGCATTATCTATGAGAAAATATATGGATTTCTTTATGATTATTTGAATTTTTCTTGTTTATGCAGAATAATGAGATATGGAGAAGATAAGAAAAAAAAATGACAACTATTAGGAATTTAAATAAAAGCAACATTGGAAGATGGATATCAAATTAGGGAATTCTTGATTTTTTTCGATAATATTATCTGTAAGCATTGTGAGATAGATATTTTAGATTTCATATAAATAGGAAAGAGATAGAGCAGCTAGGTTTTGGGGGGCTTTAGATCGTTTTTTCATTATTCTAAGAATTTTTCAAGTATTTTGAAGAGAAGACAAAAGTTGTAACAGAATTCTTGTCCTTTGATTCAAGATGTTGGGTTTGATCTATATTTTTATTTTTTTTCTACTATGTTCTAATTTTCTTTTGTTAAGGTTATGATGTAGCTTAACCATGATGATATGAATTTTATGATTTTTATATTTTATAATTGATTTCATTCATGTGAATTATATATTATCGTGCTTAATGCTTTTGAGTAACTGACCACCACTTGAATGATCTGATGTGCATATTTGAGACTGAGAAGTGATAATATGCAATTGTTGATTATAATGTATAACCATGAATTAAACATAGATAGAAATATTTCGCGTTAATTGTATAATTTTCGGTGATAAAGTAATTCAAAAAACTCATTGTAAACTAAGAATATTCATAGTTTTTAATGCACTTACGTTTATTTTAATTTACATAGAAATATAGTGAATTAATAAGCTGAGTAGATTTGCTATACCTAGAGATAGGATAGTAAATAGGTTAAGAAATTTCGCTATCACATGTTTGATATCGTTTTTATATTCTTAATAATCTGAAATTCATATCTAATGGTTATGATAAAATCGGATGCTTTAATATATTTATCTAATTAATTTTACTACATCCAATTTCACCATAATTAATTTATTAATTATTAATCTCCGTGAGATGATACTTTTTTTCATTATTATATTACTTATTCAAAATGTGCACATATGTTTAGAATTTCACGAATAAGTTGCAATACCCGTTCTGATCCATGCAGAGGGTCATCGTTGTGTTAGTCTCCGAAGGGGGAATGTCAGGTGGGAAATTGTTGCAGATGGAGACCGTCCTCTGGCTATCATTAGGGTGCTTGTGGCGGTGCCGTGGTAATGGCGACCAAGATGCCACCCGAAAAGGGGCGAAAGACCACTCGACAGACAAGTAAAGAGCTCTGCATCAAGGGAAAGATCTCTAAGGGAAGAGAGCAAGACCGGGACCATGAAATTGGTGGAAGAAAAGACGGCAAGAACAGCAATAAGGACGGCAAGGCATGTCTTTTTGGACCCCATTGCCACGATGGGTGGCGAAAGATAGATCGAATTTGAGGAGGTTGGTGAAAGGGGGTCCAGTTATAAGGACTGGTGAAGAAAATGCAAGAGACATGCTCTTGAAGTGCACGGATTGGTTGGATGCCTTCCAAATCACCCTGTCCCTTTTAATCTTGTAAATTCAAGAAGAAGAAAAACAGCAATCTTTACTACCTAACTTCAAAAGCTTGAAGAAGAAACCCAGAAACATGTTCCTATCAATCTCCTTAATCGCCATGAAAAATACATCACATCAGAAGAAAAGCCCAAAGGAAAGGAAAGCTAGAAAACGCCTAAAGCTTCAATCTTTTTCTCCCTACCGTACTCTCCATAGTAACAAGAGGGGCTTAAGGAGCAGCAGCCGTCCTTCAAGCCCTCTCGCCCCGGATCCGCCTCGCGAGCTGGATGTCCTTGGGCATGATGGTGACCCGCTTCGCGTGGATGGCGCATAGGTTGGTGTCCTCGAAAAGCCCCACCAGGTAGGCCTCCGCCGCCTCCTGCAGAGCCGAGACGGCGCTGCTCTGGAACCGGAGGTCCGTCTTGAAGTCCTGCGCGATCTCCCGCACCAGCCGCTGGAACGGCAGCTTCCGGATCAGCAGCTCCGTGCTCTTCTGGTACTTGCGTATCTCCCGCAGCGCCACCGTCCCGGGCCTGAAGCGGTGCGGCTTCTTGACCCCGCCGGTGGCCGGGGCCGACTTCCGCGCCGCCTTGGTGGCCAGCTGCTTCCTCGGGGCCTTGCCGCCGGTGGACTTCCGCGCCGTCTGCTTGGTTCTCGCCATTTCTCCGGAGCTTCTGCTGCTATAGAGAGAAGTGAAATTCGATGAGAAATTGGAGCTGAGATTGAAGAGACTGCGCTGATTTTGGAGGGTTTCGTGGAGGATTTTATAGGACAGGAACAGAGGTTTGAAATTTTCGGGGGGTCCGATGAAAATTTCGGAGGATTTGGCGGGCAGGGTTTGGGAATTAAATGGCAGCCGTTGATTGGGGACCAAATGGACGGAGCGTGTTTCGGTTCAGGCGAAGCACGCGGATTGCCACGCTGGCAACACCCTGATCTGCTCTTCTTTTGTTTTTTTTTGTTTTTGTTTTGTTTTGTTTTTTTTTTTGTGTTAGTTAGCCCGTTATGTTTAATTGCTTTATTCTTTATGTGCTTATCGATTAATGATGACTTCGCTAGTGATTAACCTTTGCATTTGGCATAACAATGACAGTTGTAATTACCAGAATCAAAAATTTTCTCAACTTAAAATTTACTTTCACATTAATTATCTCTTAACGATATCCAGCAAAACTAATTCCCTTTTGAATTAAATTTTTTGGCATACAATTTCCAAGCATTTTTATTGTGTAAAGTTAGACTTGCTAAATGGGTGAGTCGGGCTAGGTCAGGTTTAGATTAGATCATAAATTGTTAGACTCAAATTGACCTATGAATCCATTTTATAACCCATTTATGCATGTAAATTTTTTAGCCATATACCCAATTCAATCCATACCCAACCCGACTTATATTATTAAAACGCTTTCATATTTAAACCAATTTAAAAATTATTCTTATGATTTTTTTAAAGGTTATATTGTTAAAATACTTATAAATCTAGGAAAGCTTGTTTCTTTTGATCTTAAAAAAAAGGTATTGCTAAAACACTTTCATTCAAGTACAAATTTAGTGGATAATTTTTATAATTTAAAAAAAAAATAGGCTTTTTTTTTATAAAATTTTTAGGGGATCATTTTCTAGGAAAATAATAATTTTTTTTTTTTTGTGTTTATCTAAAATTTGAAAATAAACTGATTTTTTTTTTTTTTTGTTGTTTGGTATGAAAAATCTAATTTGATTTTCTTTTGTGTATTCCTTTTAATCTTTTTATTATTTTAAGGGTTAATACCCCGAAAAACCCTAAACTAGTACACATGTGACAAATTTACCCCAAACTATTTTTTTGATCACCAAAAACCCAAAACTTGTATACTTTTGACAAATTTACTCCAAACCGGTACACTTATAACAAATTTACCCCATGATTGTTTTCGTTAAATTTTACTGTTAAATTATCAAATTAAATGACACGTGACAGTTGACTAGTATACCAATTTGTGATTTTACATTCTGTTTGTCACTGTTTACATTTTTGTGATTTTTTGTGGTATTAATCCAATTTAGAGGAGTGTATATTTGTCACAAAATTACCAATTTTAGGTTTTTTACGGTCAAATAAATTAGTTTTGGTAAATTTGTCATAAATATACAAGTTTATGGTTTTTTATGGTCAGTCGGGGTAAATTTGTCACAGGCGTACCGATTTGGGGTTATTTTATGGTCAAAAAAATAGTTTGGGGTAAATTTGTCATATGTATACTAGTTTGGGGTTTTTCGGGGTATTAATCCTTATTTTAATTTTAAAACATCAATCTTTTAATTATTTTCATTTTTAAAAATTGAATTTTTATTTATGTTTTCTTTTCTTTTTTTCTTTTTCCTTGTTCGTTAGTTGGTCACCGGCCATGGTGACAGCCAATGAGCCCAAGCTCATCCAATTCTAACGAGCTAGATCAGCAAGCTCAAGCTCGCCTGAGGTTGGTGAACTTGAGGCTCGCTAGACCGGTGTGCTCAAGCTTCGTTAGCCTCCTATAAGCTCGTCCCTCGCATGGTCGGCCGTCATCATCGCTATGGTTGGCCATTGGCTAAGGAAGATGGAAAGAGGAAAAAGAAAGAAAAAATAAAGGAGAGAAAAATAATTTTGATTTTTTTAAAATTATTTTGGAAGGATGAAGAGGGAGCGATAGTATGGGTGAGCTTAGTGGGTTGAAAATGGGTTATAAACTCAACCCATTTAAGACAAATTTATTTTAGCTTTTAAAATTTTAAACCTTTTTAAGGTAGGCTCTTCAAAATTGAGTGACTAATTTATGTTTTAAATTGGTCCTATATGAGTTTAAGACCTATCTTGACTAGTCCAAGTAAAGTATAATAATTTCACGTTACCGAGGAAATATTAATCATAGTATTATTTATTATCACGTGAATATATGGCTTGGCAATACACTATAGCTTTCAATAATATTTTCCCACCAAAATTTAATTAATTGAAGGTTTCTTATTTGAATAGATAAACGTTGCGTGCCATACATTAGGCCAGTTAACAGTGAACATACTATATTTACCTCTAATTAAGGTATCTCATGTCCTGAGTGAAAAGTAAGTCTCAATTCAAAACAACAATCAATTTTGACTTGTTGTGACTATCATGACGAGAGTAGGACATCTCTCAACTAATTCATGCAAATGATGGCTGATCTCGTGTTCAGACATCTTCCATATAAAATTCCTCTTATGTTTAGGGTTTCTAACACAAATTCTCTAGTACCATACCCCCGATTCAATCATCTCTTCCATCTTGTATCCATCATGCTTCTCCCGGTGTTGCGAAGCTTGCTCCCATGCCTTCATGGATCAAAATTAAGTCGGATCACGCATTATACTATTATAGTAGCATGTTATGAAGAACCGAAAATAAAAAGGCAGAATTATTAGGAGTAATAATAACACATATACACACGCACAACAATTAGTCACAAAAACCTTCTCATATCTTCTGAATTCCTCGGTCTTTCGTTGGCAGTGTAAGTTGACTAATAATTATGTATAACAGCAGATTAGAACTATTCAAGGCATGCAATGCGAAGCCCTTTCACTCCCTCACCTAAGCATCATATATACATACATTCTTCATATTTTGCTATTACAAATTCGGTTTTCCAACCATAGCCTTGAAATATGGCTTGCTTCTGTTTCTAGCCCTAGCTAAATGTAGAAGCAAACCGAGCCGCGGCCCATGAAATAAAAGCTCCCGTCAATTGCTACAAGCTAGGCCTCGGCTCAAGGCCATCAAGCCGCGGGTGGACTGGTCTGAGTGTTGGACCCCGCCGGTAGAGCTCAAACAATGTACCAACGGTATCGTTCTCATTACTCCCGCGTACTGCCTTGATGTTAGGCACTTCTATTTATACGCTTGATTTCGTATATCTTTTAGGATTGTCATTTTCTTTTCCTTGATTAATTCTAATTGATTGTAATTGATATCTTAGTATATTTCTACTTTAGATAATCATCTACAATAGCTTATAAATAGATTTGTGTACTCTTCAATATGAAATATCAAAATATGCATAAATTTCATAATTTTATTTGGTATCAAGGTCATTATTTTTTTAGGAAGCGCATACCGGGTCCATTTCACAGAGGTCTTTACGGTGTTAACTGCATCAACCACGTCGCTCATGTTAGCTTCAGTTTTCGTTCCAAGATTTTTTCATTATTTATTTTGGAAAATGGACACCACCACTAGACTCACCACCCTTAGTTGAGTTAGATTCGAAAATTTCACCCTGAACAGATGCCTCCACACGCGCTGCCATGCAGTAACACGTCTCATTTGTTATTTTGCAAATCCAATATCACCACCAGATTCACTGTCCTCTGATGAATCGAAACACCCAAACGCTTTTTTGAAACTCCGCCGCATGTGCTCTCATGTGTCGCCAGAAATTTCTACGTGTGATATCTACGCACCCATGTGCAAAACACATGATCGACGCTCCAGGTGCGATTGCCGACATCATCTTGCCACGTCATTGTTGACCATGGACCATGACTAGTATTGATTGTTAGCCGTTGTTTATTGTTGACCAAAGGTTGATTGGTCATTTCTCAAGGCATTTCGATGCCCTGAATTTCTTTTTAGTGTTACTTTCTCCATATTAGTGTTAGGATACACATGGAAGAGAGTTATGTTAAAAAAATCTCACATCAGAAATTTAATATGGGTAAAGTAGTTAATATATCCCAGTTAATCCATAACTTATTGACTTAAGCTTTTGAGTGAATATGGGTCTAATTAGATTTGCCAACAGGTTCGGACTTGAGCTTTCCCTTGGTGATCTTTTTGTGTGAAGGTATCAAACTTTTGCTGCGTGCTCCCAATAAGTGGTGTTAGAGCCCATATTGTGGTTTTTGGGCAGGTGGGCGTTTAGGTGTAACAACATGGGCCTGTAGAAAGTTGATGTGGAAGGATGCCTGAATTAAGAGTGAGCAGACCTGACAATGAGCTCACACGTAAAGAGGAGATTGTTAGGATGCACGTATAAGTGATTTATGATAGAGAAATCTCATATCGAATAATTGATGTGGTGTATAGTAATTAATATTTTTAATTGACCCATTATTCATTAATTCAAGCTTTTGAGTGAAAGTGGGTCTAACTAGATATATTAACGAGCTCGGACTTGGACCTTCCCTTAGTGATCTTTTCGGGTGAAGATATTAGACTTTTGCTATGCGCTTCCAACAATTAGCACTCCAAATACTGGTTTATTGGTATTCCTTATGACTTGTATGGTAGTGTTCATAATTACAATCTTCTTTGAGTCTTGGGTAGTGCTGGTTTTGTGCCTCTTCATCCACCGAATGCACAAAGTTAGAACCTCGTGCTTGTCTATGTTGCTTCCTTATGTATGACATTAAGTACAAAGGGTATAGAAGTTGGGATCCTTACCCTAACTGTTTCTAGGTGTCTCGTCATGTTACCTTTTGGAAACATAAGACATTATCATATTTTCATCCTTTCAAATCTTCTCCTACGATTTGTATCTTCACCAATCCTTTAGTGTATTTATTCCCTGAAAATGATATAGTTAACTCTACTTTTGAATCTCCATCTTTGGAGTTGTCTTCTTTTAAACTTGATGCAATTACCTCCAATGATACTACTTCGATAGCTCTTAAAATGTTTGCATCACATGTGGATTCTCCACCCTTGGTCATTCCCTCTTCTCCTATTCATTGTTCCACCCGCATAAGTCATTCTTCTGTACAACTTTGTAATTTCCATTTTTAGTATACTATTGCTTCTTTTCACAAACCATGCACATATAGAGGAATTAGTACTAATTCTTGGCAACAAACAACAACGGATGAGATGCATGCTTGGGACAAATCTCATGATTGGGATTTAGTTGATTTGCCTCATGATAAATCTCTTATAGGTTGTAAATTGGTGTATAAGATTAAAATGAAGGCATATGGCACCATGGATCGCTACAAGCTAAGCTCAGCTAATAGCGAGAGGCTTTACTCAAGAATACAAAATTGACTATGAAGAGACCATTTCTCCTGTTGCACACCATACTTTTATTAGCAGTCTTCTTGCCATTGTGGTGGTTAAGTGTTGGTCTCTATTGTAGACAGATGTAAAAAATGCATTCCTAACTCACTGGGGAAGTTTGTATGGTGCCTTCCCTTGAATACACTCATCCTCCCGGCCAAGCGTGTCAATTACGTCGAGCATTATATGTCATGCCCCGAACCTCGAGCGTGTCATTATATGTAAAAAAATGCATTCCCTTGAATACACTCATCCTTCCGGCCAAGCGTGTCAATTACGTCGAGCATTATATGTCACACCCGAACCTCGAGCGCGTGCCCATTCTTCAGTGGTCGATAAAATTTGCGACATCTCAGGACGCGTTGCCGACCCATTCATTTTAATGCACATGTGGAAGCATATAAACTAATCCCCTAACAATGACATACATGAGATAGAAAAGCAGGATAATGAATTTCAAAATCAAACACACTATTAAAAACCACAATCTGGTTTACAAACAAAGGCTAACTCTAGGATCTAAGTACAAGAGATCTATCTACAAAAAAAGAACTTCTGAGCCACCCATATTCCTGACCCTTCCCTCTCAAGCTTCGGGTTCTTCACACTAGAGACTTGAAAAGTTAAGCCCACGACGGGGTGAGACACTATCTAAGCAAGTTCTCCGACTAGAAAGGAAATATGCCTAAAGGTAGTCTATGCATACATAAGACAGAGAACTTACCTTGCCTCAGTTGCTTCCTGCAAGTTAGTATAATTCATATACTCAACCAATCAATTCAAACTAAATCATCGATCAGCTCAGTCAATCAATTCAATTCGACACAATCGATCTGGTCCATACTATCTATCAATTCAATACGACCACTGCTCACTCAAGTTGAAATAGGTGGTCATAGCTTGCACAAGCTGATATAAAGATTGTGCTCCTACAAGCTGGTAAATGATCATAACTCACACAAGCTGATAAAATATATTGCTCTCACAAGTTGACATCAAGCTCATAGGTTGATTTAGTATACTGCTCTCACAAGCTAATGTGCAAAAGGGCTCTCACAAGATGATAAAGCATATTGCTCTCATAAGCTGATATATCAAGCGCACATAGGCGGATATAATATACTATTCTTACAAATTGACGTGCAAAAGGGCTCTCACAAGCTGACGATAAATGCTCTTACAAGCTGACGTACAATATCTTTCTTTCAGAAAATCTCACTATTCATATAGTCCACAAAGTTATTTTTGAAGTTAAAAACTAATGCTCGGTATTTTCCAATTAAAATACCAAAATTCCACGAATTTGGAATAAATAACCAAAATCACCAATTTCACTCAATTTGCACAAATTAGCACTCAATCAAATAAACCAAGCACACCATTGTAATCAGTACGAAATTCCGATCACCGGCTATCTCGGTATAATTTTCAGAAAATAATAAATAATTAAATAAATACCAAAATAATTAAATAAATACAATTAAATGCCAAAAATAGAAACTTAGGCTAGAAATGCCTAATTAAACACCGAGACGGGCTCGGAAAATTTCTGAACCAATTTAGATAAACAATACAATCTATCTAGTCCCTAATTAAGCCGTTCTAACCACCTAACATGCATAAACGAATATTTAAATCGTTAATCCGTTCTAACTAACCACCTAAACCATACTTAGCCTAAACTAATCAACCCTTAAGCATCATTAACTCTCTAAGTAGAGTTTAGTGAGTAAACTCACCGATTTTGCGGGCCGATGAGTCCACAGCGACGGCGGCCGAAACTCGAGCTTACAGCGACGCCAATGGGAGCCAAACCGAGGCTAAAAAGCCTTGCAAACCACACAGTTGAGTTGGAAGTTCTACGACTGCTAGGTTCTATTATGTGGAGGGCTGAACGCTTGCTGTATGATGGGCTGAGGTCGCTGGACGGTGCTGCTTGTGGTGAAGCTGGTGGTGTGGAAGTTAGGTGGATGAAGTTGCGGCAGCAAATTGAAGAAAGAAAACAAAATCGAAACTAAGGGGGAAACGAAATGGGCTGGCGTGAGTGGAGGGAAAATGGGGCGTGGATGATGTGCTGGGATGGAAGCACGTGGGATGGCTTAAAGGGAAAAGAAATGGAGATATGAGGGAGATGTTGAGCAGAAATGAAAGAGGAGCTGGTCGGTGGCTTTGGTGTTGAGGTGGATGAGCGTGAGATGGGGAAAACGTGGGGTGACTTCGGTGGAGATGGAACACGCAAGGATGGAAGTTGGGCTATCGGTGGGGACGTGAGGTAGAAGCTTGGTAAATCGGTGGAGCTGGGGCACGTGGACGTTGTTGCTGGGGACGTCGCGAATGAAAACTTGCGGTCAAAGGTGGGAGGTTTCGCTGGAGGAGCAGATGAGTGGCAGTAGGATAAGGGCAGAGATCGAGCGTGGAGTGGCAAAAATGAAAGTGGAGTAGCAAAATTCGAAGGAAATGAAGGAGAGGTCGAGCTTCGCAGGAAAAGAAATGGAAGATGGGCAGAAGCGGTGAAGGAAGGACTGGCGGCTTGGTGTGCGAAGGAAGCTGGAGAAAGGGGGGAAAAGTCAATGTAAATCTCCACATTCATCAATTCTTGGTCCCACAAGCCCTCATGCTAATCCCTTTTGTCCCCCCATCACTTTCTTGCACATAAACCCCCACAATTAGCTAAGTTGATGCCAAATGTTGCAGTCTCCACACAAGCCTACGAATTTCACCACTTGGACTTCAATTCAATCCAATTTGATCCCCCAAAATCTCCATGCTAATGTACTCGGTCCCCACTTACTCTCTTGCACGCAAACTCCCACAAATAACAAGTCTTGGACAGCAAAAATGGCTACTCTCACTCCCACCCGAATTTACTTTCATTTTTCAATTTATCCAAAATTCAATTTCTTAACAAATCTCTCCAATTTGATGACCAAATTTATTGCGGAGGAAGCCTACACAATTTCCACAATTTCCCTTCACCAAATAGCTCACTTTGAAGGCCAAAAATCCCTTCAATTTGGCCCCTCTGAATTTCCTTTCTTTTTCGAATCATCCGAATTGATTTTCCGTAAAAATCCCAAGCTTACCGAAAATTCTTCGGAGGATGAGTCGATGTCCTTAAAATAAGTCATGACACAACAAAACTTTCAATTTTTAAAATCGGGTTCAATTTCGTGGTTAATTTCAACCGGACGCGATTTTAGCGTGACCTAACCTATTGGTTAGCTTTTAGGAATTTTTAGTGCAATTGACCTATGGTCGATTATTTTTTACATTATACACTTTCGACAGATTGGCGACTCTCGGTTATCATAAAAATTTCAAGATTTCAAATACGGACATAGAGTACCAAAATGACAGAAAAATCGATCTAATGTCGATCAACAAGAACTTTACAATTAGTGGAATCACCCACACTTAATCACATGGCTATGTTGAATCAACCTATCTCTGATCTCTAATCGATTTTTAACTGTGCCGTAATGACCCTTACAGATTAGCACGATCGAGCAGCCGATTCCTAGTCGAATTCTCAAGTCCATTGCGTTTATATTCCTTAATGGCTTCACTTGATAGGCTAGTTATCTTATGAGTGGCCAACTCAGAGAAAAGAATTATATGCACATCGATGAAAAACCCAACTTATTTAATCGAAAACAAAACCTGAAAATCATGATGTCACATTATATAGCCTAAAACAGGCTTTTCGTGCATGGTATTCCAAGTTTAGCTTAAGCATGGAATCTCTACTCTAGTCCTTATGACCATGCTCCTACATTCGACACACATCTTGTGGATTTATTATGTTGCTCTCGTATGTGGATGACATGATTATTACTAGAGATGATTGTACCGACATTTCAAAACTCTCACAATTTCCTAGTTAACAATTTAAAATGAAAGATCTTGGGAGATTCAACTACTTTTTTGGCTTGGAGATTACTTCAAATTCCTCTAGTTATTATTATTATTTTTTTGAATGAAATGCGCCACTAATCTTATTTCTTGAGTATGGCTCATTGACAATAACATTGCTCTCGCTCTTATGAGATCAATGCCAAATTTGATGCTAAAGATAGGACTCCTCTTTTGAACCTTACAACCTATCAACAGTTGGTGGATGGATACTCTTATATGTCTCACTATTACTCATCTTTACATTCCATATGTTCTTCATGTTGTCAATTAGTTCATGACAGAGCCATGAACGACCCATTTTTCTATAGTCCTTCTGAGTCTTCATCATAACAAGGGTAATTTATTTCATGATTTTCACTTTTTCACTCATTCTACCTTAAAGATGACAACTTATTTTGATGTTGATTGGCTGGTGACTCCCAAGATTATTGCTCCACTACGGGCTATTGCTTTTTCCTAGGTAACTCTCTTATTTCAAGGCATAGTAAAGAAAGTTGACACAACCGCTCGCTCTAGTTCGAAAGCAAAATATCATGCTCATGATTGATACGGCATCAAACTTATTATAGTTGCAATGGTTATTAAAAGACTTGTAAGTCATTCATAATGGAGGAACCGTCTTTTACTACAACAACTCAAGTGCTATCCAAATAACACACAATGATGTTTTCCATAAGCGCACCAACCACATTAAAATCAATTGTCATTTCATTTGGTACCATGTGTGTTAGCGCATTGTATGACTCGTCCCTGCTTCATCTATTGATTAGACTATTGATATTTTCACTAAAACACATCCACCTGGGTTTTTTCAAGATCTTTTCTCTGAACTACAGTTGACTTCTTCTAAGTCACCCTAAGTTTCAGGGAGAAGGTAGAGATAATGCCTTGTTTCGTATATCTCTTAGTATTGTGTAATACTTCCTTAGTTGATCTTAATTGATCGTAGTTGCTATTGTTATGTTACTTTAGATAGTCATCCAATAAAGCTTATGAATAGGCTCATGTACTTTTCAATATGAAGTATCGAAATATGAAGAAATTTTATAAATTTATTTTCTGTATTATTCTTATTTATATCTTTCGGAACAAATTCATGATTTGGGTCAATCAGATCAAATCATCGAGGGCTTTCTCTAGGTTTACAGAAGCAGATCGATACGGAACCAGGAAAAGGTTAAAGTCTTATCCAAGCATTACTGTTGTTAAATGTTTCGTTTAGGTAGACCCTTTTTCCACGAAACTTGCGGGCATAGCTTTATGTGATGTCTTAAGAGCTTCGTCATCATATGGAATCATCCGATGTGAGTTGGGTTGTGATGGTTGGACCCCGACGAATTTAGTTTTGTCGCCTCACTCGTAGAAATCCTTTGTTTTTTCCATCATATGCATCATCCAATTGCTAGTTCTCTAGTCTGAGACGCACATGATGTCTTTTAAATCCGGGGTCTTTGCTGGAGTGTAGGATGTTCTGTTCTTTTTGGGGAGGATTTTTCGGCATTTTTAACCGTGCGATTTCAAATATGGCATCATCTCACTCAGAATCCACGCGGATAGAGCAGATAATCACCGAATTCTTTGCAAAGAGTCTCCACAGAATACTCGAATCAAGGACACCAAGAGATAAATGGTTCAATATACCTCTTAGAGAATGCCCAGAAGCGCTAGAGAATCTTGATCTTGGGGGCCAAAGCAATCTCGAACCTGTGGTTGTTGATGTTGTACCATAATCGTATACGAGAGAAGAAAATTAATCAAACAAAGGTCTGGTTTTCTCTTTATTATAGCAAATACGTACTGCTCAATAATCCCGTATGCCAGTCCATGACGTTTTCCCGCCGAAATAATTATTTTAAGTTTCACATGTGAATAGATTAAACATTGTCTAGGCAATCTTGACTTTTTGTATCCTATGGTTGTTGAGCATCGAGAGGGCTCTCAATGGCCCTTTGTCGCGTTCCTGGCCGATTGACCTCAGCCATGTGACCGTCCAGAACCACGCAAGTCCATTCATTGGCCAGTCCTCCCTTCAAGGTATTGTTCGCGTGGCTCATGTGGTGGAATGCTTTATTGAGTACCGGACCGCACCGCGTCTCCTTTTAAATAAAGTATCTCGTTCCCAATCAAAGAATGAGTCTCGATTCAACCCGTGACTCTCATGAAGAGAGCGATATTAACTATTGACTAGTTTGTGCACGGATGACCAATCTCATCTTCGAACATCTTCCATGTATCATTCCTCTTATCAATATGTTCCTCACCCAAATTCTCTGACACTATTGCGGTGATTCGATTATCCCGTCCATCTCGCATCCCTCATGCTTCTTCTAGCATTGCCATGTCTTCATGGATCGGTTTGTCAGACCATGATACTTTTGCTTTTGCTTGGATATAACTGGTCCTTGCTTTACCATGTCCAACAATAAAAATGCGTATTTGAATAATATTATCAAGAAGTGTACATAAAAGGAATTGCTAGCAATACTAATGTGATTTTTTAGGGATGACCGATACTTAAACTGAACTTTGGTCTAGGACAAAGCTTGGAAAGATATAATGAGGAGTAAGCGGTCTGAAAAAATTCGAGCTTAGCACTTATTGCTTTGATATCATGTAAATTTTTGTAGGATCGCAATTTACTTTATAAAAGTTTAAATTGTTAGATGAGGGGCTTGACTTAATATTTAGATATTTTAACAACTCATAGCATGCGCATGTAACTAGTCACGAAAACCTCTCATATCACCCAGATTCATAATAACTATATGTGACTTCAGATTAGAACTATTCAGGCATGAATACAATAGTCCTTTCGTTCTCTCACCAATGCATTATCCCTGCAACGTGTTTTCATCTTTTGTTATAACAAATCCGATTTGTAATTATGGCCTTGAAATCATGCACTGATGAGATCGTTGTCTTCTTCCTCAATGGAGAGACGAATTTAGGGCCTGAGTTTTGCCGAGCCATTGATGTCATCACTCACGCCTACTGTTTTTGTTTATGTTAGCACTTTATTTATATCCTTGATCGACAAAACAGCCCTTTGTCCATACATGTTAGACGTAGCCATATCTTTCAGGACGGGTCACTCATATCGAATCAAATGAAGGGGTTTCTGCCGGTTTAGAGAAGCGGGTCGATGCTGAAGCAGGAAGATGTCAACGGGGTTATCCAAGCATTATTCTCATTGGATGCTTCGTTAGGTAAACCGTCCTTCCACTAAACTTGCAGGCATTAGCTTTATGCGATGTCTTACGTTGCAAGAACTTCGTCATCATATGGAATCATACAATGTGTGTTAGCTTGTGTTAGTTAGACCCTGACGACTCTAGTTTTGTCGCCACGCTGTGCGAATCCTTTTCTTTTTCCTTCTTATTCTTTCCATTACATCAGTAAAATATCATGAAATCATTGAGCGTGTAATGAAAACATTAATGGAAAGATAGAGAAGCATGTTCGTGCAAGTAACGTTTTAAAACAGGAAGTAAACTCTCACCTTTGAGCGTGTAATGAAATAGAAGGGGGTCTGGATAACTATCGACCTAATATAATTAGCTGTGAAGCATTGTTGCCACCGTCGTGCGAATTCTTTTTTTTTTTTTTTCTTCATTCTTAATTTTCCTATTACATCAGTAAAATAGTATGAAATCATTGAACATGGAATGAAAACGCCAATGGAAAGATAAAGAAGCATGTTCGTGCAAGTAACGTTTTAAAATTAAGAAGTAAACTCTCACCTTTGAGCGTGTAATGAAATAGAAGGGGGTTGAGATAACTGTCGACCTAATATAATTAACTATAGCGCAGACACTTAACTACCAGACTTATACGACGTTAAATCAATGGAAGCTGGCGTGAGCTCATGGCGTGCGCTGTTAATCAGCTTTCTTTTCTTTCCTCCTCGTCAACCCTTTCTCTTGTTTTTACCACAAATAACAAGTTCTCATAATATCAATTCGTTCTATTTGATGGAGTGATCGAGCAAAGAAATGACTTTAATTAGGGCGCTAAATTAAAACCGGTTGCACTTAATTACAACTCCACATTCATACTCATTCTTTCATTGGTATTTAAACCGTTCGTAGATTTCTTCTACTTTTCTAAAGTACATGTAAAGAGAGTTGAATTAACATGGAAAAAAGAATTTGCGACATACATGTGCGGTGTCACCAACCAATCAAGTTGAGATGGCTTATTAAATTGGTGACACCACATGGCCATGTTGATGTGAAGTTAGCACTACGTTATCCACTTCTAGGGAATGGATTCATATAGATCACCAAAGTTCCAAAGCTAAAGAAGGACAAGATGAGCATATTTGTGCAAGTAGCATGCTGAAAACAGAAAGTCAAACTCCCAAAACACAAATTTGACTCATCAAATAGAAAGAAGCTGGACGAGATGAGTACGATGACCCAAGTAGCGTTTCTTCCAAGAACTCGCTGGCTTTGGAGATCAAACTGCCATATAAAGTTGTTAATTCCATGCAAACATTGGCATATTCGACCCAGAAAGACAGAATACACTCACTCTAACTGAATAAAGTTGTTAATTCCACGCAAATCTATTCCGATTGATTACATTAAATTACAATTCTTTTGGATGCTAACTAGCTTGCCAGCAATTGAGTGGTCGATTTCAGCCTCCCCATATAGCCACATCTATATATATGTGCGAGTTCGTGTACACCTATCATATCTTCTTCGTTTTTCCCAAAATCCTAGTCTTTTAAACCCCCATAGGCCAAGACTAGCCAGCGTGTCGACGGTACTCTGACTGCCGCCATGATGACGAGTTTTGCCACCTTGACCTATGCCTTACTTCTCATGGCACTAGTCATCTTATGCAATATTATCAAACAATTTTGGTGCAAAAGCGGCACAGGAAAATCCGAGCCGCTCCCACTCCCTCCAGGGCCCGCCCCGTGGCCAGTGGTCGGCTGCGCCCCACACATGGTCTGGAACAAGCCCACTGCCCGGTGGATCCTTCGTTGGATGGAGGAGATGGACACCGGCATCGCGTGCTTCCGCATAGGGAATACGCACGTCATTCCTGTAACCGACCCTAAGATCGCCCAGGAGTTCCTCAAGAAGCAAGATGCCACCTTCGCGTCGAGGCCTATCTCGATGGCGGCCCGAGCGTTCAGTGGTGGCTACGTGACCGCCGTCATCTCTCCCTACGGGAAGCAGTGGAAGAAGATGAGGCGGGTCTTGACGTCAGAGATAATTTGCCCAGCGCGACACAAGTGGCTCCATGACAAGAGGGCCGAGGAAGCCGACAACCTAGTGAAGCATGTCTTCAACCAATGCAAAAGCCTAGGGCAGGTGAACTTGAGGCATACAACAAGGCACTACTGTGGGAATATGATAAGAAGGTTGGTGTTCAACAAGAGGTATTTTAGCAAAGGAAGGAAAGATGGAGGACCAACCACTGATGAAGAACAACATGTGGACACACTATTCAATGCGCTAAATTATCTCTACGCATTCTGTGTTTCGGATTACTTCCCATTCCTGGTGGGGCTTGACCTTGACGGGCATGAGAAGGTAGTGAAAGATTGCACGAGGACTTTTCAGAGGTTGCATGAGCCCATAATAAACGAGAGAATCAAACGACGGAGGGACGATTCGAGTTCGCAGAGCAATAGAACAGAGCCTCAAGACTTGTTGGATGTTCTTGTTATGCTTAAAGACTCACAAGGGAAGCCATTGCTAACGCCTCATGAAGTCAAAGCACAGGCTACGGTGAGAAAATTATTCTTTCTTAGCAAACTATAGGAGGTTATATATTTGGTTAAGACGACTTTGTCACTAAAATTGTACGAATAGAGCCTTACAACTACCCCCAAAAAATCCTAAAGAAAGACTTCCTTCCCTATATACAAAATTACCTATAATGTGTGAAGTCAAGCCCCAAAAAATCCTAAAGAAAGACTTACCTCTCTATATATAAAATTACTTATAAGGTATGAATTCAATATCTTGGCGTCCTAAAGTCAGTGTCGTTAAACTGTCCCAAAAGATCCTTAGGAAGATTTTCCTATAATCCGTACATATTTAACTTTACTTTTATTTGCATATTGTGGTTATAAATTAGATTTCAAGTTGACTTAAGATGCAGACGTATTTGTGCATCTTGACATGTGTAGGAAATTATGATGGCCGCGGTGGACAATCCATCAAACGCAGTGGAATGGGCAATGGCGGAGATGATAAATCGGCCTGAACTCCTTAAGAAAGCCAAAGAAGAAGTAGATATGGTTGTGGGAAAGGAGAGATTAGTCCAAGATTCCGATATCCCCCAGCTCAACTACATCAAAGCATGTGCTAGGGAGGCCTTTAGGCTCCACCCAATCGCGCCCTTCAATGTCCCGCACGTCGCCCTGTCGGATGCGGTCATAGCCGGCTACCGTATCCCCAAGGGAAGCCACATCCTCATTAGCCGGATGGGTCTTGGCAGAAACCCTAAAGTGTGGAACGAACCCCTCAAGTTCAAGCCTGAGCGGCATATCACAAGTGACACCGAGGAAGTCGTGCTCGCAGAGCCCGACCTGCGATTCATTTCCTTTAGCATGGGCCGGCGCGGGTGCATTGCCACGCAGCTTGGGACAACGATGACAGTGATGCTTCTTGCTAGGCTAATCCAGGGTTTTAACTGGAGTCCACTCGCTAATGATTCGAGCATCAATCTTAAGGAGTCAAAGGATGACTTGTCCCTCGCCGAGCCATTGGTTGCTCAAGCCAAGCCGTGCTTGGCAAAACATCTCTATCCAAAATAGAGAAGTATGTGAATTTAGGATGTGCAGGACATGTGTATTGGGAACCTTGATCTTTCCATGTGACATCTCAGAACATAACCTTTTCAATATAGAATTATTATAGGCTATTTGTTGTGAAAACAATCTAATGTTAAATATTTCATGCATCATATAATTCAAATAAAAGAGGCCTATTGTGTTTATGTAAAAGGATCCACAGGTAGTCTCTATCAAGAAAACCTCCTATTATTTTTTGAAGTTGACAAAACAATCCGTGATTCCTTACGAGCTTAATATATGCAACCGTTGTTTATGCCTTGAGTAATGTTGATGTAAAAGGAACTTGGATGTGCAAAGTGAAAAGATTCGAAATAGTTGGAATATGTGAACAAGTCTAGAAGAATAGGCAGTTCAAAAAGATTTAGAGGTACCGAGGTGAATATTTTACAAGATCTACACCACCATCATACTCAAAGTACCTAACGAGATGCAATTGGATATAACCAGCGACTATAGCTTTGAAATGTTGCTTGCTTTTCTTGTTAGCCCTAGCCAATGTATTGGCCAATGGAGCCGCTACTTGTGAAATAAAAACTCCCGTCAACTGCTACAAGCTTGGTTTCGGCTCGAGCTGTACGAGCCCGCGGGTGACTGGTCAAGTGTTGAAACGTGCTGGTGTAGCGGAAATCGTGTACCAACGAGATCATTCTCTTCCTCCTCAATGGAGAGACCAATTTAAGGATCGAGTGTTACCGAGCCATCGCTGTCATCAGTCATGACTACTGCCATTACTAATGTTAATACTCTGTTGCGCTCTTTATTCTCAAAGGAGCCGTTTGTTCATTACATATTAGATGTAGCCATCGGGTCAATCAGATCAAATCAGATGGGGGGTTTCTCCAGATCAACTGAACCCGAAAGAGGTCAAAGGGTTAGGTAAACCATTCTTGCAAGGAACTTGCGTGCAATAAATTTATGCAATGCACCTCACGTTGCAAGAGCTTCGTCATCATATGAATCATCCAATGTGCTTCTTTTCATTTCTTTCAATTATTTCGATCAATGACTTTCAGTCTTCACGAGTAAAATAGTATCAAATTCTAGTGTCTCGTTCACACTATGGGAATGGAAGAGCATGCGCTTTGCCTCTAGCTAAAATGGCCAAAAATCAGTTTACTCTACAAGGTTCGCTGCTTATAAGATCAAGTGTCGCAAGAAAGAATTCGTTTTGGATAAACTTAAATGTCGAGACTATTTTTAAGTGTTGTATGTGAGTTTGGCTCTCAATTCTATCAGGAAACTATTGAAATGCAATTTAGTTTTACTTGTCGATCTATTGTTGCGTTCTAATGAAAATTCTTATGGAGTTAGATCAAGATTTTGAGGATACAATGTCATCACTCACGACTACTGATATAGCTAGTACGATTACCTAGATGGGGGTGAATAGGTATAAAAGATTTTTCTTTTGATAATTACACACTGCTTGGATAGATAAACGATTTGCAGTAATAAAAAATAATCGTAAGACTGAGTAAGGGAAAGAGAGAATTAGACACGCGGTTTATAGTGGTTCGGCTTGTTTCAAGCCTACGTCCACTCTTCTGCACTGACAGCCAATTGGCTGGATTCCACTATGAACAAAGAGATGTTACAGTGATGATCTTCCTTGACTTCTTGGTGTAGACGATCTTCCACACTCTCAAGGTGTCACTAGAAAATGAACACTCTCTGTGTATACAATTTCGCTCAAATAGTATCGACTAATAATCAAGGATTTTCAGACTCTGGAATTTTTCTATCGATCACACTCTTCAAAACAACTTGAATGTCTTCCTTTTATACTCATTTATGCCATCATAGCCGTTGGCACTTACCAAAGGAATTCCTCCAATCTACCCGTTGGACGGAATCAATCACGAAGATCATTCGAGCTATTTAAGGAACATGGCGATAGCCCATCAATCCTGTTCGCCCATACAATTAGGATCTTGGTTTCCAAGAATAGAACATTTCCAAGAATACTTCGACGACCATCGGATCTTCAATCGATCTAGATAAGACCAAACAAAGAATCCGAGATGTTTATCCAACCAAGGGATCCTTTCCAGAGGATAGGATCGAATCCTCAACCATAAGCTTCGGCTCTGGATTTCCTTTACTACTGGAATAGAAAGACTGTAATAGTCTTGAGTCTTGAGTCTTGAGTCTTTAATCTTCGGTCTCCAAATATCCAGACTTAGACTGATAGAAACGTTTTGTCAGCTTCAAAAGACTCTGGAAAGATTTCTCCAACAATCTCCCCTTTTTGATGATGACAAAACTTCCTTGTAGATTTGAACAACTTTGACCTGCAAAAACATTTCTCAAGCAATATGGCTAACTCATAAAGATTAATAAAACAACCACATTCTCGCATCCACAGCAAATTGGTTAGTCTTTCATGAGTAATACCATAAAACAACACTTGATATGAACGCAACCAGTCAAGCATTTAAATCCACAGTCAAGAGTACTCAAGTCAAACTCAAAAAAAATATATAGCCACAAATTCAAAGACTAAAAGATAAAATGATGAAAGTTGATGAATGATGAAAGTTGATGAAGTTGATTGTTCAAATTGATTCTCCCCTTTTTGTCATCATGAAAAAGTGAGAAAGGGATTAGGTCTGCTTGGGAATGCGAACGATTTGGAAATCTCCCATAGACTGAACTAAGCCTTCTAGCCTCTTCAAGTCTTCCCTTAGATTAGCTACCTCCTCTCCTTTTGCATTGGCTTGAAGTTGTTGAGCGAGGTCTTTCATTTTGTCCTCCAGGGTAACCGAAGACGCTTGGCCAGCATTCTTGATGGATTGAATTTCACAGTCTAGAGCATATATCTGTCCCCGCATTTCCATAAGTATATCAATAATACGACGAAAATCTGCTGAGCTATCCGTCTGTGTACTTGCATCAGCTTTTTTAGATGGAGTGAATGCAGACGTTGGTGCTTCTGTGAAATCTTGCAGATTTGGGGTCGACGTATCTTGTCCTTCTTCAGGCAATTTAGAAACCTGAACTTCTTCTGGGTTTGCTGGAGATGATCTTGGACCTTCACTATTGGCAGCATGTGGTGAAGACCTTTCTTGCTCGCCAACTCCCCCGTCTCTAGGACATCACAAGGGGAAGAGTGATGATCATGTTCTTGATCTCCCTTGTCTCCGTCAGTCCGATGCACTGTTCTTTCTCTCCTTCTCTCTCCTTTTCTCCTTCTTTCTCCTTCTCTCTCTCGCCGATCTTCTTCTCGATCTTTGCTTGCTCCTCTTCCTCTCTCTCGTTTCGCTGAAGTTCCGTTGATTGAGGCACGTAACGTCCGGTTCTCGTTAAAGCAACGATTGTGGGATCCTCATCTTCTTCATCTTCATCCTCTAAGATGAGAGTCCTTTTCTTCTTCCTCGATGGGGCTCCAATGACTTCTTTTCCTTTTCTTTTTGAAGCGATGGGACTGGAGTCTTCACTCGAACTTCTCCATTGCCTTGGAAAGCTCTTGTAGACGCATCTTCGTCGGCATCTTCAAACCTACCACCATCTTATCGCACGGTCGAACACAAAGTGAATGGGGCGGTTCAATATTCATGTGTCTAAAGATCTTGGTCACCGGACCCGGGATAAGGCAATTGTCCCTTGTCTTTTGACACCGCTTCGTACATATGGAAAAGAATCGTGTGCGGGAGAGAGAACTTCCGTCCAGAGTTGATTGCATACATCAACTTTGCTTCGAATAAGACACGAAGTCTTTGATGTAGACTTTGGTCCGAGACAGTTGATTACGATCTTATGGAGCACAATGTTGATTGCATTCATCCTGGAATAGGTAACTCTCTTGTCTCGCGTCCCTATCCTTGACAAGATCCGAGTAGTACGTGCGGGTGAGACTTTGATTGGCGATAACGCCCTCGTTCAACTCCAACAATGTCTGCGCAATATATTCACATCTACTACGTAGACTTTGTCTCGAACACTGAATGAAATTCTATTCGCATCCAAAAAGCTCAGATTTGAATAGAAATAAGCGGTTAAATGTGCGTACCCGTCCGTAGAGTCAGAGCAAAATTTCTCAAGTTGAAGCAAGTTCAACTTCTCTCTCAAGTTCATGTTGATGGCGTCTAGAAAGTCAAAATCAACACTTCGAGGGTTTATCACCCCTCTTTTCAATAGTTTGCCATATACTTTTTCCTGTTCCTCGGATTTAAACAAATCCAATCGATTTCCTTTCGTCTTCGCTGCCACACCCATTCTCGGTTGAAACTCAAGGAACATTCTATCATCATCGTTCCCTTCAATTAAATTTTGTCCAGGTACACGAGGATCACTTGGAATATTTACAAGTGCATCCTCTGCTTTTCCTCTCGGAGCAATTCCTAACTCCTCCATTCTCCGAGAAAAGATATTCATTTCCATAGTTCTTATCCTTAAGGAAATCGTCTATGTAATTCAATGGTGTACCGGTGATTTTCAACGCACGATAAAGCTTGTAGATATAGGAGGGTTTTTGACTCTTACGGGGTCGGCTTCCTCGATTATCTCTTCTTCAAGATGATGACTTTCACCATGTGGGGTAGGAGGCGATGAATGACGTGGATGAGAACGAATCGGACTTTGTTGCTGACTTGAAAAGTCTTCCTCCTCGCAAGATCGAAGTGTATTGGTCCCTTCTCCATTCTTTGTGGTCCCCGCTTGCTATTCTCGATGATTTTCTCGAAGAAGACATTCTTCTTTGTCGATTTGAGAGATTCCTTCGCTTGCTTCCCAAGGAAAAATGACCACTTTCTCGACGATGAACAAGAGATTGAAACAGTTCGGGAGAAGAGTACTTTTTAGGGTTTTGACGATTGAAGAAAAAGCTGTATATATATATTTAACTCACTTTTTGAAAAAGGAAATTCAATCGACACGGGAAATTGTACGAACATTTCTTTTCAAAATCAATAACGCCAAAATTAATCTTTTTGAAAAGACAAGTTTTTTTTTTTTTTTTGATTTTGATACGGATAATAATCGAACAACAAAATCGTACCTTTTCGAGTTCGAATAGCCACTTACGTCTATAGCCATGAATGTCTGAGTATGAAGATCTCGAGACTGAGAGATTAGAGTCTAAGGACTGTTGAGTCTTTAGACTTTAACTTCTTCAAGCTTCAAAATGTTGAGTCTTGAAAGAATAGCGTCGAATTGACTTTTCTCCAAAGGCTTTGTGAAAATATCCGCTAGTTGACTTTTTGAATCAACAAATTGAATTGAGATTTCTCCGTTTTGAATATGATCTCTAATGAAGTGGTGTCGAATCTCAATATGCTTTGCCCTTGAATGAAGAATTGGATTTTTGGTAAGATTGATCGCGCTGGTGTTGTCACATCGATTTCGTGCATGAGTCTTCAATGCCAAAGTCTTGTAGCTGTTGTTTGATCCATAGAATTTGCGAACAAAGAACTTCCAAGAGCTACATACTCGCTTCGTTGTTGAAAGAGCCACGGTACTTTGTTTCCTTGAAAACCAAGATACTTTTTCTATTTCCAAGCAACCGACAAGTTCCGTAAGTGCTCTTTCTATCGACTCCGCAATCGCCGATCTCGCATCCGAGTACCCTAGAAGATCAAAGTCTCCTTTCTTTGGATACCAAAGACCGATGTTTGAAGATGAGGCAATGTATTTGATAATTCGTTTCACGGCACCGAGATGTGATTCTCTAGGATCCGATTGAAACCTAGCACGACACAAACACTTAACAAAATATCGGTCTAGAAGCGGTAAGATAAAGAAGTGAACCAATCATGCTTCGTATAGCTTTTGATCTACTTTCTTCCCTTCTTCATCCTTGTCTATCTTCGAGAACATGACATTGGTATGTCGGTCTTTTTGCATTTTTCTAATCCAAATCTTTTGACAAGATCATTTGCATATTTTTCTTGATGAATAAAAGTTCCTTCCTTCATTTGCTTCACTTGGAGTCCAAGAAAGAATGTTAATTCTCCCATCATACTCATTTCAAACTCATCCCGCATAGACTTAGAAAATTTCTTGCATAGGCTTTCATTAGGAGATCCAAATATAATATCGTCTACATATATTTGAACAAGTAAAAAGCTTTTGATTTCCTTTTTGATAAATAAGGTAGTATCTACTTTACCTTTGACAAAACCGTTACGTATTAGGAACTTACTTAGCCTATCATACCAAGCTCGAGGTGCTTGCTTTAAACCATACAAGGCCTTTTTCGAGTCTAAAGACCGAATCGGCTTCTTTGGGTCTTCAAAT
This sequence comes from Eucalyptus brandiana, assembly GCA_014182725.1. Lineage (NCBI taxonomy): Eukaryota > Viridiplantae > Streptophyta > Magnoliopsida > Myrtales > Myrtaceae > Eucalyptus > Eucalyptus brandiana. The sequence goes on from CM024675.1 coordinate 66,198,079, forward strand.
CCGGTGGTTGTTCCACATAAACTTCCTCATGGATGAATCCATTTAGAAATGCACTTTTGACGTCCATTTGGAATAACCTAAAATTTTTATAGCAAGCAAACGCAAGTAATAGACGAATAGCTTCTAACCTTGCTACTGGTGCGTAGGTCTCATCATAGTCTATTCCTTCCTCTTGCGTGTATCCTTTGGCCACAAGTCTGGCTTTGTTCCGTACGACTTTTCCATCCTCGTTCATTTTGTTCCCGAATACCCATTTGGTTCCAATAATGCTTTTACCTTTTGGTTTAGATGTCGATCCCGGACATCATTGATGTTAAACCTGTATCGAGTTCTTCTTGCATAGCTTCAATCCAGCTTTCATCGATAAAGCTTCTTCTATGCTTTTTGGTTGAATTTCGAGATTAGAGCCACGGCACTAGATTCTTCACGTCTTTTTGATCTCGTGCGGATTCCTTCATTGATTTCACCGATAATGAGATCTTCGGGATGACTGGATTTGTGCTTCCGATTCTTGGTTGATTTTCCCGGTTGATGATCTCTTTCTTTATTTGAATCTTCAAGAACATCTTGATGTTGGACTTCCGTGAGACCGAGATGCTTCTTGAGTTGTAAGTCTTGAAAGATGCGGAGTTGGTTCGGACTCTTCATATTGAGTCTCGACCGGATTCAACTTGCGTTGAGTCTTGGAATTTGACATTCATTGATTCCTCCACCGATTGGCTTTTCTTGTTAAAGACTCGTAAGCCTTGCTTGTCGTAGAATATCCAAGGAAAATGCCTTCATCTCGATCTTTCTTCAAACTTACCAACTCGATCATTTGCATTTTTCAAAATAAAGCATTTGCAACCGAACACATGAAAATATGAAACAATAGGCTTCTTACCTTTGAATAATTCATAGGGGGTTTTCTCTAAAATGGGTCTTAGAAAGATTCTATTGATGATGTAACATGCTGTTGAAACAAATGTTGACTTCACCCAAAATCGAGAAGAAATTTTACTTTCAATTAAAAGTGTTCTAGCCATTTCTTGAAGAGATCTATTCTTTCTTTCCACAACTCCATTTTGTTCGAGTATATGGAGAGGAAAATACATGATTAAAACCAGATTTATCACAAAACTTTGTAAAGTTTTGGTTTTCAAATTCACTTCCATGATCTGTTCTTATACTTGAAATAGCACATCCTTTTTCATTTTGAACCTTTTTAGCAAACTTTTCAAAGTACGAAAAGGTTTCGACTTACTTGCAAGAAAATATACCTGTAAAACGAGAGTAATCATCCACAATCACTAGACAATATTTCTTACCTCCAATGCTCGGGTTCTTGTTGGTCCAAAGAGATCCATATGCAGAATCGGAGAACATGATTAGTAGAGATATGTTTTATAAGCTTAAATGAATTTCTTACCCGTTTTCCCGAATACATGGTGTGCAAGAGTCAGACTTTTGATAAGGTAATTTTGGTAGACCTTGAACAAGCTTCTTTGAAGAGATTTTGGCTAATTGCTTCGTGTTGACATGGCCAAGCTTTCTATGCCATAAGACCGCTTCATCTTGAATTGAGATGAGACATTGCGTTTCATTTGGTCTTACATCAAGAAGGTAGATATTTCCATGCCTTCGACCCATGAAAGACTGAGTTGAGTCTTTACTTATTCCGTAACATATGCCTTCTTGAAAAGAGATCTTGAACCCAAGATCACGAGTTGACTAATCCGAGAAGATTATAGTTGAGTCCTTCCACTAAAGAAACATTGCTTATTGTGAGATTTCCAATTTTAACAGTTCCAAATCCCACAATGCTTCCTTTGTCAAGTTTCCACCAAATGAAACTTTTCCACCATTTACTTGAACAATCTTTATAAAGCAATTTGAGTCTCCTCGTCATGTGTCTTGAGCATCCGCCGTCAAGATACCATTTTACCTTCTTTTGACAGAGACTTGTAATCAAAGGAGAATCTCAAGTTTTCTTTGGTACCCAAATTTTCTTGGGTCCTTTGGTGTTAGTAGGATAAGCATTATTAGGCCATACCCTTTTAACAGGCTTCCGGATCATAGGACACTCTTTTTCAAAGTGATCTTGACTGTTATACTTTGAACACCTTAGAGCATTTCGACCTACGTACTTTACAAAAACCTTTTGAAATGATTTTTGTACGCTTCTCTCGATGGTCTTTTCTTGATTCTTTCTTTTACTTTCGGAAAATCAATCAAAGGGATTGTTTCGCCGTCATTCCTAAACCAGACTTGTTGAAGTAAGGTCTTTGAACCGAAAGAACTTTCTCGAGTTTTTCGACCCTATTGAAAATTTCTTTGAAATATTTGATAAGTCGGTTTTCAAGAAAGCATTTTCTTTCGAAAGTTTATCTTCATTCTCTTTAAGAGTAGAAACATTCAAGTCTAGACTTTTCACTTTTTCTTCTAAAATATTTTCCTTTTGTTTTAAAGCTGAGTTTTCCTTTTTCAGTTCGGAAATCTTTTTGAGAGAAGTCTTAAGACTGAAGCATAATTCATCAATATATTTAGAGACTTTGACAGGAATTTTAAAATCACTTACCTCAAATTCACTGTCTGAATCGATCCGTAATCCGAGTCCGATTGTGCCATTAGACACGGATTGGCATATTCCTCATCACTTTCTTCACACTCGTATCGCTCCGGGTTTCGGCTTTGAGAGCTTTTCGAGACTTTTCGGTTTTTCCTCTCTTCTTCTTCGAAGAGGACAGTTGGGTCCGATGTGTCCCTTTTTCTTACATTCGAAGCGACTACATCTTTGTTTGGTTCTTCATCAATAAACTTGGTTTGCTGTTTTTCGAAAACTTTGTTTTCTTGAGTTGAACCTTCTTCCTTTTCTATTCACTTTCTCAATCTTCTTATCATAAGAGCAAGCTCCTCATCATCCGAGATCTTCTTCGAATCTGTATCATCGAATCATCATTAGATCTTAATGCAATGGATTTCTTACCTCTTGGATCTTCGTCTTCGTTGATTCGCTCCACTTCGTAAGATTGAAGAGTTCCAATCGGCTCATCTACGATAATGGCATAATTCTTTGCGTCTCTCGTATTGAAGTCTTTATATGATTCCAATCCTTGGAGAGTCCTCTCAAAGAACTTGTTCACCTTCATAGGATCGGTAATTTTCTATCCTTGATTATCAAGTCCATTGACAATATCTCGTAAAACGGCTAAACATGTCGGTTATAGATTCTCCTGGTTTCATTTTGAAGGCTTCGTATTGACCAAGAAGAATATTAATTCTGGTCTCTTCACTCGGTCCGTCCCTTCATAGGTAATATGTAATCTATCCTGACTTCTTTTCTTTGTGACACAAGAAGATATTCTCGTATATTCAGTTGGTGACAAAGCACAATATAAAGAATAAATTGCTTTTGCATCGAGTGCTTGTCTCTTGTTTATCTCATCTTAAGACATTCCGCTGGTCTCAACAGTTTCTTTCCCTCTTTCAGATACTGATGCAACAGTAGGAGTGATTCCTCTCTCCACAACATCCCATTCCGGAGGATCCTTAGATCGTAGGAAAGCTTTCATCTTGTTCTTCCGGATGTTGTAATCCTTTCCATCGAAGTAGGGTGGTCTCAGTATTGCTTTGACCTTCCACCAGCCCCGATGCTAGCATACTAGCCATGGATCTTTTACTCAAGTAAAACACTTCAAATAGAGTAAGAACACGGGCTCGATACCAATTGATATAGCTAGTACGATTACCTAGAGGGGTGAATAGGTATAAAAGATTTTTCTTTTGATAATTACACACTTTGCTTGGATAGATAAACGATTTGCGGTAATAAAAAATAATCGTAAGACTCGAGTAAGGGAAAGAAAGAATTAGACACGCGGTTTATAGTGGTTCGGCTTGTTTCAAGCCTACGTCCACTCTTTCGCACCGATGCCAATTGGCTGGATTCCACTATGAACAAAGAGATGTTACGGTGATGATCTTCCTTGACTTCTTGGTGTAGACGATCTTCCACACTCTCAAGGTGTCACTAGAAAATGAACACTCTCTCGTGTATACAATTTCGCTCAAATAGTATCGACTAATAATCAAGGATTTTCGACTGGAATTTTTCTATCGATCACACTCTTCAAAACAACTTGAATGTCTTCCTTTTATACTCCTTTATGCCATCATAGCCGTTGGCACTTACCAAAGGAATTCCTCCAATCTACCCGTTGGACGGAATCAATCACGAAGATCATTCGAGCTATTTAAGGAACATGGCGATAGCCCATCAATCCCGTTCGCCCATACAATCGGGATCTTGGTTTCCAAGAATAGAACATTTCCAAGAATACTTCGACGACCATCGGATCTTCAATCGATCTAGATAAGACCAAACAAAGAATCCGAGATGTTTATCCAACCAAGGGATCCTTTTCAGAGGATAGGATCGAATCCTCAACCATAAGCTTCGGCTCTGGATTTCCTTTACTACTGGAATAGAAAGACTGTCAGTGAGAATAGTCTTGAGTCTTGAGTCTTGAGTCTTGAGTCTTGAGTCTTGAGTCTTTAATCTTCGGTCTCCAAATATCCAGACTTAGACTGATAGAAACGTTTTGTCAGCTTCAAAAGACTCTGGAAAGATTTCTCCAACAACTACTGGCCTGAGTTTTACAGAGAGGATAAAAAGTTATTTTTGAGCTTCACTCTCATCATGCCCGTGATATGCACTAACTTCATTGTCATTTGAAAATAATGGAAATGTAATTATTGGAGAAAACATTTTCAAGTGATTTTGATGATACCCAAACTATCCTTAGTATGTTACTTATTATATTGTACGCAGATGTTTGCACCAAAGGACTATGCAACATCCATGGTATAATTCATTGGAAAGAAGTTCACAAATGTCTAATTATGACAAACAACACCAGTTAACCTAAAAGATCAGCTATTTATAATGTTTATGTTGAAGTTGTAAAGATCAAGTCGATAGTGATGTAACAACCAAGTACATCGGATGATATCTGTTGGGTTAGCTAAGTAGCTATTGAAAGACCTGGATTTGCACATTAGTAGAATCAAGATAAAGCATGAAACATAGTTGCTAGGTTGTTTGACAGGTCAGTCAAAGACTACAGTGAGAAGACAGCAGTAGTTACTATTTTTGGTTAGCTTGTAGAAATTCAAGGAAAGAAACTGCATGGCTAGTACTTTCCTTGGAGTGTAGCTCAACGGAAACTCTCTAATAGTCATTTGCTTCTCTAATTCATATTCAACGGTTAGATTAAGGAAGGGTATAATAGAGAAAACCACGAGGAACCAACAGAGTGCGTTATATATAAGATCAAGTAGCTTACGTATTATTGTTCTTAGCTATAAGCTCTCTAGCGTACAATTTTGATATTCATGCTGTTTGGCAATTGTGTCTGATGTAGCTAGTATAAGCACTTAGAGGGGGGTGAATAGGTACAAAAACAATTTCTCGAGATACCACAGTAATACTAAGCAGATAATAGAAAGGAAATACTCTTTTGCTTAACCAAAATGAATTACGATCAAAGTAAAGTAAAGAGTAGGGAAGAGGAGATTAAACACAAGGTTTATAGTGGTTCGGCTTATCCTAAGCGTACGTCCACTCTTCCGCACTGACAGCCTATCGGCTGGATTTCACTATGAACAAAAGAGATGTTACAGCACAGTTCTTCCTTGATTCCACAATGTGGATTTTCTATCACACTTCCTCAAGGTTTCTCACAAGTATAAACTCTATTTTGAGTATAAGTTTTTCGCTCAAATGAATTGACTAAACAACAGGAAGCTTCAGACTTTGGAATTCTTCTATTGCGCACACCTCGAACAACTTAGAACGTCTTCCTTATATAATCTTTCATGCCATCATACCCGTTGGCACTTACCAAAGGAATTCCTCCAATCTACCCGTTGGGAGGAATCAATTAAGAAGATTATTCGAGCTATTAAAGGAACGTGTCGATAGTCCATCAATCCTGTTTGCCCATATAATCAGGATCTCGGTTTCCATAAGTAGAACTTTCCATGAATATTTCGCCAATCATCGGATCCTTGATCATCGAATCAATCTCGATCAATTCAAAGGGATTCCGTTATGTCATATCCAGCCAAGAGATCTTCTCCAGTCGATAAGGTCATATCCTTAATGAAACATCCAGTTCTGGATCGCCTTTCTTCAACGGATTAGAAACTGTCAATGATGATAGACTTTGAATCTTGAGTCTGGCTGTCCGGAGGTCTTCAGACTTTAAACAGTAGAGTCTGCAAACCTTCGGACTAGGCGATGGAAACGTTTTGTCGCCTTCAAAACACTTCAAGAAGATTTCTCCAACAATCTCCCCCTTTTTGATGGTGACAAAACTTTTCTCAGATTTGGACAACTTTGACTCCGCAAAACATTTCTCAAACACATATGCATATCTTATAGAGATAAATGGCTAAATGAATAACACTATAATCTGCAACCACAGAAAATAGGTTAGTCTTGAATATGATAAAGCCATCCATAAGATATCAATAGCAGTCAATAGAAGCAGTCAAGTCCAAATTCAAATCCAGACACAAAATTAAAGTCAAACATCAATCAAACAATCCAACAAACCACACGATTAAAAGTCAAAGTGTTCAAATCTTGCATCTCTCCCCCTTTTTGTCAGCATTAAAAATGTTGAGATGAAAATGGAATAAAGTTAAGATTGCTTGGGAACGCGGACAAGCTGGAAATCTCCCATGGACTGAACGATCCCTTCCAGCCTTTTCAAGTCTTCCTTCAGTTGTGCAACCTCCTCACCCGTTGCATTGGCCTGAATCTGAACAGAGAGGGCTTGGATCTGATCTTTCAATGAAACTGAAGAAACTAGATCTGCATTCTGCAAGCTTTGAACCTCGCATCCCAGAGCATAGATTTGACTGCGCATTTCCAAGAGAATATCCATAATTTTGCGAAAATCTGCTGAGCTGTCTGTTTGCGTCTTGGCTCAAGCCAAAGACGATCCGCGGATGATGGCATATCAGAATAATTGCGCAGATTTGGCGATGAAGCATCATGTTCTTCTTCAGGAAAATGAGAGGCATGAATGTCTTCTAGGTCGGCTGGAGAGCGGTTGACTCCCTCATTATCTCCCCCTGTCTCTGTGCCTTCAGGTGGAGAAGAGTGTTTTTCAGGCTCTCTTTCCTCTTGATTCATTCTCTCTTCTTCTTCTTCGTCTTCTTTCCTCCTCTCGCTTCTTTTTCACCAGCTGCTCTTTCTTCTGCTTCTTTTTCTTCTTTTTCTCTTTCTTCTTCTTCTCTCTCTTCTTTTTCTTTCTCTTGTCCTTCTCTTTCCTCTCCTTCTGTCTCATGATGTTCCATCGACTCTAGAACAGTGCGACTTAGCTTCTTCAAAGCTATTGCCGAAATGGTAAGGTCGTCATCCTCTTCATCTTCCACGATGAGAGCTCTTCTTTTCTTGGGTAGAGCAACCATGGGCTCCTTCCCTTTCCTTTTTGATGCATAAGAGAATTGATGAGACTTTACAGGAGTCTTCTCCTTAAATTTCTCCAACTCCTTGCTTAGCTCCTTCAGACGCATCTTGGTCACCATTCTCAGTCCTACCACCATATGATCGCACGATCGAACACAAAAGATTTGCGGAGGCTGAATATTCAGATGTCTGAATAACTTCGTCACAAGGCTTGGGTAAGGAAGTTGATCTTTGTCCTTCATCATGGCTCTATACATGTGGAACATGATAGTGTGAGGAAGAGAAAACCTTTTCCTAGTGAGGATGGCGTACATCAGCTTTGCCTCTGAACTTGAGACATCAGTCTTGGAAGTTGATTTCGATCGGAGGCAAATGATCACAATCTTGTGAAGCAAGATGTTGAATGCACTCATCCTTAAGTAGGTGATCTTTTCCTCTGTTCTCCTGTCCTTCACCGGTTCCGGTGCCCGAGCAATAGAAACTTTGATCGGTTGATATCTTCCTCTCTCAACTCCTAACACATCTGCCAGCATATTCATATCCAAAACAAAATCTTGATCTTTGACACTGAAAGAGAATCTATTCGCATCCAAGAAGCTAAGATTTGAATAGAAATATGCGGTTAGTTCAGCATAGGCCTCTGTAGTGTCGGAGCAGAACTTTTCAAGTTGAAGATGACTGAACTTTTCCCTCAAGTTCACATTCACAGCATCCGGAAAATCAAAATCTACACTCCTAGGATTTATCACCCCACGCTTCAGCAGTTTTGAGTATAGATCCTTCTGTTATTTCGATTTAAACAACTCTCCTCTTTTTCCTCGATTTTCCGCCGCAATACCCATCCTCGGTTGAAATTGGCTGTACAGTTTGTCATCATCATTCCCATCTACAGGATTAACTCCCCAATCACGAGGATCACTTGGGATATTCGCAAGGGTTTCTTCTGCCACCCCTTTATGAGCAATTCCCAAACTTTCCATTTTTCGCAAAAATATATACTCATTCCCATATCCTTTGTCTTTAAGAAAATCATCGACGTAGTTCAATGGAGTACCAGTCCCTTTTAAAGCACGATAAAGCTTATAAATAAAAGAGGGCCTTTGAACTCTTACAGGATCTACGTCTTCAACGATTTCTTCTTCTTGATGATGACCAACATTTTGAGGACTAGATGGTGGAGAATGACGCTGCCGAGAATGTTGTGGGCTTTGTTGCTGATCTGGAGACACTTCTTCTTCGGTGAGATCAAAGTGCGTAGGCCCCTCACTCATTCGCCGTGGTCCCCTACTTGCAATTCTTGAAGACTTTCTTGAAGACGACATCTTTCTCAGTTTTTGGAAGATTCCTTACTTGACTTTCCCAAGAAAGATGACAATTTTTTTCGAAGATTAAACAAGGGAAGAAAACAGGAATGGAGGATCGATGCTTTCTAGGGCTTTTGAGAGTAAAGTGAAGAGGAATCAACAGTACACGATCGGTTAAAAAGAGAGGTATACGAATCGTCACAAAGGAAAATAAAAAGATGTCTTTTCAAAATAACTGTCATTTTTCCGCGAAAATAGTCATTTCAAAAAAATAACTTCTTTTTCGAAAAGGAAACGTTGCAATATTTACGCCGATTAAAGATAGCAATAAAAAGATACGGTTTGATGATCGTACATTTTCAAGATAAGATTCGAGAGAGAGACTAACTTACAGTCAATGTCTTGTATGTTTGAGTCTGAGAGTCTTTAGACTTTGATTTCCTCATACCTTAAAATGTTGAGTCTGGAACGAATGGTTTCAAATTGATTTTTTTCCAAAGGCTTTGTGAATATATCCGCCAGTTGGTTCTTTGAATCAACATACTGAATCGAAACTTCTCCATTTTGAATATGATCTCTAATGAAGTGATGTCTAATCTCTATATGCTTTGCTCTTGAGTGAAGAATTGAATTTTTGGTGAGATTGATAGCGCTGGTGTTGTCGCAGTTAATCTCCGTGCATGAATTCTGCTTCTGCTGTAGAGAAAGCTACTGTACTCTGCTTTCTTGAAAACCAAGACATCGTCCTGCCTCCAAGTAGTTGACAGGTACCCGAGGTGCTCTTTCTATCAACTTTGCAACCGGCTAAGTCTGCGTCTGAGTATCCAAGAAGAGTAAAGTCTCCTCTTTTAGGATACCATAGGCCGATGCTTGAAGTTGAAGCAATGTATTTGATAATACGCTTTGCAAAGCACTTAAATGAGATTCTTTAGGGTCTCGCTTGAAATCTCGCACAAATGCAAACACTAAACAAAATGTCGTCTAGAAGTAGTAAGATAAAGAAGTGAGCCAATGATACTCCCGTATAGCTTCCGGTCGACTTTCTTTCCTTCTTCATCTTTGTCTATCTTCAAGGCACTTGACATTGGAATGTCGATCTTTTTGCAATTGTCCACCCAAACTTTTTGACAAGATCATTAGCATATTTTTCTTGACGAATAAAGGTTCATTCCTTTAGTTGTTTCACTTGAAGTCCAAGAAAGAAGGTTAACTCACCCATCATGCTCATTTCAAATTCATCCTGCATAGTCTTAGAGAATTTCTTGCACGAGACTTTCATTAGAGATCCGAATATAATATCATCGACATATATTTGAACTAGTACAAAACTTTTGCTTTCTTTTTTGATAAATAGAGTAGTATCTACTTTACCTTTCACAAAACCGTTTTGAATTAAAAACTTACTCAGCCTGTCGTACCAAGCTCGAGGTGCTTGTTTCAAGCCATATAAGGCTTTTTTGAGTCTGAATACTAAGTCTGGTTTCCTTGGGTCTTCAAACCCAGGTGGTTGTTCCACATAAACTTCCTTATGGATGAATCCATTTAGGAAGGCACTTTTGATGTCCATTTGGAATAACTTGAAATTTTTATGACAAGTAAATGCAAGTAATAAACGAATTGCTTCTAACCTTGCTACTGGTGCGTAAGTCTCGTCATAGTCGATCCCTTCTTCTTGTGTGTATCCCTTGGCCACGAGTCTTGCTTTGTTTCTTACGACCTTGCCTTTCTCGTCCATCTTGTTTCGAAAACCCATTTAGCTCCAATAATGATTTACTTTTAGGTTTAGGAGTCAATTCCCGGACATCATTGATACCGAATTGCCTGAGTTCTTCTTGCATGGCTTCAATCCAGCTTTCATCAGATAAAGCTTCTTCTATGCTTTGCTTGTGGTTGAATATCCAAGGAAGATGCCTTCATCTGACTTTTCTTCAAACTTACTAACTCGATCATTTGCATTTTTCAGTATAAAACATTTGCATCCGAATACATGAAAATATGAAACAATTGGCTTCTTTTCTTTGAATAGTTCATAGGGGTTTTTTCTAGAATAGGCCTTAGAAAAACTCTATTAATAATGTAACATGCTGTAGAGACTGCTTCAGCCCAAAAACGTAAAGAGATATTGCTTTCAATTAAAAGAGTTCTAGCCATTTCTTGAAGAGATCTATTCTTCCTTTCCACAACTCCGTTTTGCTCTGGAGTATATGGAGAGGAGAACAAATGCTGAAAACCAGATTCATCACAAAACTTTGTAAAATCTTGATTTTCAAATTTACCTCAATGATCTGTTCTTATACTTGAAATAATATATCCTTTTTCGTTTTGAACCTTTTTAGCAAATTTTTCAAAGTAAGAGAAAGTTTCAGACTTACTTGCCAGGAAATACACCCAAGTAAATCGTGAGTAGTCATCCACAATTACTAGGCAATATTTCTTACCTCCAATGCTCGCGTTCGGTTGGTCCAAAGAGATCCATATGCAGAAGCTGCAGTACACGGTTAGTGGAAACTTGATTTATTGGTTTAAAGGAATTTCTTACATGTTTTCCCAATATGCATGATGTACATAAATCAGACTTTTGGTATGATAAATTGGGTAGACCACGAACAAGCTTTTTTGCTGAGATTTTGGCTATCTGCTTCATGTTAATATGCCCAAGCTTTTTGTGCCATAAGCTTGCTTCGTCTTGGATTGAGATTAGACATTGTGATTCATCTGGTTTCACATCCAGGAGGTAGATATTTCCATACATTCGACCCATAAATGACTGAGTAGAGTCTTTACTAGTTCCTGAACATATTCCCTCTTGAAAGTAGATTTTGAAACCGGTATCACATAGCCGGGCCGACACCGAGCGGTTGTAATTGAGTCCTTCAACTAAAGAAACATTGTTTATTGTGAGGTTTCCAATCTTCACAGTTCCAAGTCTCACTATTCTTCCTTTGCTATTTCCTCCAAACGAAACTTTTCCACCATTCATTTGAACAAACTTTATGAAACAATTTGAATCTCCTGTCATGTGTCTCGCGCATCCACTATCCAGGTACCATTTCACCTTTTTCTTGATAGTGACCTGCATTTAAAAAGAGACTCAAGCTTTCTTTGGTACCCATATTTTCTTGGGTCCTTTTGAGTTAGTCTGATATGCGGTTTTTGCCCAAACTTTATTGATAGGTCTCCAAACCATAGGACATTCTTTCTCAAAATGATATGCACTATTGCATTTTGAACATCTGAGAGCATTACGACCTACTAGTTTTACAAAAGTCATTTCAAAATGATTTTTATAAGCATTTCTTGAGGGTCTTTGTTTGATTCTTTCTTTTACTTTAGGAAAATCGATTAAAGGAATTGTTTCAGCAGTCATTTCCAAACCAGATTTGTTGAAATAAGGTTTTTGAACATAAAGTATTTTTTCTAGTTTCTCAGATCCTATAGAAAATCTTTTGGAAATATTTGAGATATCATTTTTCAAGAATGCATTTTCTTTTGAAAGATTATTTTCATTTTCTCTAAGAGAAGAAACATTCACATCTAAACATTTCACATTTTCTTTCAAAACATTTTCTTGTTGTTTTAAAGCAGAATTTTCCTTTTTGAGTTCGGAAATCCTTTTAAGAGAAGTCTTAAGACTAAAACACAACTCATCAATGTATTTAGAAACTTTAATAGGGATTTTGAAGTTACTCACCTCAAATTCACTGTCTAAGTCTGTCTCGGAGTTTGAATTTGAATCTGATTGTGCCATCAGACATATGTTGGCATAATCATCATCACTTTCTTCACATTCTGTATCACTCAAGGTTTCTGCTTTAAGAGCCTTTCGATACTTTTCAGCTTTTCCTTTCTTTTTCCTCAGAAGAGGACAGTTGGGTCTGATGTGTCCATTTTTCTTATATTCAAAGCAGACTATATCTTTGTTTGATTCATCATCCTCAACGTACTTAGTCTTTGCTTTTTTGAAAACTTTGTTTCCTTGGATTGAATCTTCTTCCTTTTCTCGTTCAGCTTTTCAATCTTCTTATCATGAGAGCAAGCTCCTCATCGTCCATATCGTCTTCAGAGTTTGCAACATCAGAATCATCATTGGATTTTAATGCAATGGATTTCTTACCTTTAGGGTCTTCGTCTTTATTGATTCGTTCTACTTCATAAGACTGAAGAGTTCCAACCAATTCATCAACAGTTAGTGGCATGATTCTTTGAGTCTCTCTGATTGAGGTCTTTATGTGATTCCAATCCTTGGAGAGTCCTCGCAGTAGCTTATTCACCTTCATGGGATCAGAAATTGGTTGACCTTGATTTTCAAGACCATTCACGATATATCTCGTAAACGACTAAACATGTCGCTTATAGATTCTCCCGATTTCATTCTCAAGGCTTCGTATTGACCGAGGAAAATGTTGATTCCGGTCTCCTTCACTCGATCGGTTCCTTCATAGGTAATATGTAATCTATCCCGAGACTTCTTTAGCTGTAACACAAGAAGATATTCTGTTATATTCGGTAGGTGATAAAGCACAATATAAAGAATAAATTGCTTTTGCATCAAGAGCTTGTCTCTTGATTATCTCTTCCCGAGTCATTTGGCTAGACTCCGCAAAGATCTTTTCCTCTTTCGAGACAGTGCAGCTTTAGGAGTGATTTCTTTTTCTACAACATCCCATTCCGAGGATCCTTTGATCTTAGAAACGCCTTCATTTTGTTTTTCCATATGTTGTAATCCTTTCCATCAAAGTAAGGTGGTCTGGTATTGCTTTGCCCTTCTACCAGCCTTGGAGCCAACATACTAGCCATGGATCTTTAACTCTGAAGTAAAACACTTCAAACAAAGTGAGTACACAGGCTCTGATACCAATTGATGTAGCTAGTATAAGCACCTAGAGGGGGGTGAATAGGTACAAAAATAATTTCTCGAGATACCACAGTAATACTAAGCAGATAATAGAAAGAAAATACTCTTTTGCTTAACCAAAATGAATTACAATCAAAGTAAAGTAAAGAGTAGGGAAGAGGAGATTAAACACAAGGTTTATAGTGGTTCGGCTTATCCTAAGCCTACGTCCACTCTTCCGCACTGACAGCCTATCGGCTGAATTCCACTATGAACAAAAGAGATGTTACAGCACAGTTCTTCCTTGATTCCACAATGTGGATTTTCTATCACACTTCCTCAAGGTTTCTTACAAGTATAAACTCTCTTTTGAGTACAAGTTTTTCGCTCAAATGAATTGACTAAACAACAGGAAGCTTCAGACTTTGGAATTCTTCTATCGTGCACACCTCGAACAACTTAGAACGTCTTCCTTATATAATCCTTCATGCCATCATACCCGTTAGCACTTACCAAAGGAATTCCTCTAATCTACCCGTTGGACGGAATCAATTAAGAAGATTATTCGAGCTATTAAAGGAACGTGTCGATAGCCCATCAATCATGTTCGCCCATACAATCAGGATCTCGGTTTCCATAAGTAGAACCTTCCACGAATATTTCGCCAATCATCGGATCCTTGATCATCGAATCAATCTCGATCAATTCAAAGGGATTCCGTTATGTCATATCCAGCCAAGAGATTTTCTCCGGTCAATAAGGTCATATCCTTAATGAAACATCCAGTTCTGGATCGCCTTTCTTCAACGGATTAGAAACCTCACCAATGATGATAGACTTTGAATCTTGAGTCTGGCTGTCCGGAGGTCTTCAGACTTTAAACAGTAGAGTCTGCAAACCTTCAGACTAGACTGATGGAAACGTTTTGTCAGCTTCAAAACACTTCAAGAAGATTTCTCCAACAGTGTCAAGGATTAAGTATACAAGTGTAAGAGTAGCAGTTGAGTCCAGATAGTGGGATCTATCATGTAAAGGATGTGCTAGCCGTTTGTAACTTTCCAAGCAAATTGTTAGTAGAATCTAGCCTGTCTTAAGGCTATTAGTCTGAAGAGTAAACATAGGCTTATGGATAAAGCCGAACCACTATAACTCTGTGTTGCACCATTTACATCATTTTTACATACATTGGCATACAGCTAGTTAGTATTTACCTAAACATTAGGTTGAGCTAATCTTTTAGCGATTAGCTAATTTCCACAAAGATCATCAAAGTTCAAAAACAATCTATTCATCCTATCTCTAGGTTGTATTGTTAGCCCCAATAATAACGATTTAAAAAATCATTTTAAGTTTCAGAGAGATTTTTTTTTTTTTTTTTGGTGGGTTGGGGCTGGGTTTAAGGTAAAAGCTGGACCTATTATTATATATATTTTCAAAAATGGGTTGTGATAGAACTTTTCACAGAGCAAACAAGCGAAATCATGATTGTGATCACATCTTTACATCATAAACGTTGAAGATTTCTTATACTTTTTAATAACAAGTAAAGAAAATGGAATTAGCAATAATGAAACCGTGACACACATGCGCGGTGTCACGGACCAAGCGAGTTATTACGGCATATAGATCATGTATGCAATAAACATCATTTAAACGCCGAACTTCCAAAGCTAAACAAGGACAAGAACAGATAGTAAACTATCATCTTTGAGAATGTCTGATGAAATAGAAGGGAGTTGAGATAGCTACCAACCTCCTAAATTAGCTATAAAGCAGACATTAAACTGCCAGATTTAGTACAGACTTCTAATATTCCTTTGCTCTTTTTATTACTCTACGCATGCTTCACTCGTAATAAAGAAGAAGAAGAAGAACAACAACAGAATATAAGGGGATGCCTTAAGAAATTGCAATCAATTTAAGGTAACTCGTTCCATTCGACATATTTTTCTGCCAAAAATATGGTTTCTTTCCCTTTGTCCTTACGTAGGGCATTAATTTACAATGAGGAATCAGTCAACCACCAAAGTACAAATCTGATTCATCAAAGAGAAAGAAGCTTGCATGTGATGAGCACGTGATCTCAGCCCAAATGCCAACCAAGGTATGAGATGAGCACAAATACAGAGTGGCATTTCTTCAAGTTCCAGCTAGCTTTGGACCATCGAAACTATTACAAACGTTGTACTTAAACTAGGTGTGAAAACAAGAAAATCTCTCTAAAAATCACACCGCCATATTTTAATTCCTTGGCTGAACTCAAGTAATTGATTGGTCTATTTCTGTTTCCCTATATAGCCACATCTATATCGGTGTATGTTCATGCACAACTCTCATATCTTCTTCATTTTCCCAAAATCCTAGTTCTTTTAAACGTCCAGAGGCCAAGACTAGCTATCGTGTCGGCGGTACTCTGATTGCAGCCACTATGATGAGTTTCGCCGCCTTGGGCTATGCCCTACTTCTCATGGCACTAGTCATCTTTCACGATGTCATCAAGCAATTTTGGTGCAAAAGCGTCAAAGGAAAATCCAAGCCGCTCCCACTCCCTCCAGGGCCCGCCCCGTGGCCCGTGGTCGGCTGTGCCCCAGACATGCTCCGGAACAAGCCCGCGGTCCGGTGGATCCTTCGTTGGATGGAGGAGATGGACACCGGCATCGCGTGCTTCCGCATAGGGAATACGCATGTCATTCCCGTAACCGCCGTCATCTCTCCCTACGGAGAGCAGTGGAAGAAGATGAGGCGGGTCTTGACGTCGGAGATAATATGCCCAGCGCGACACAAGTGGCTCCACGACAAGAGGGCCGAGGAGGCCGACAACCTGGTGAAGCATGTCTTCAACCAATGCAAAAGCCTAGGGCAGGTGAACTTGAGGCATACAACAAGGCACTACTGTGCGAATGTGATAAGGTTTGTGTTCAACAAGAGGTACTTTGGCAAAGCAAGGAAAGATGGAGGACCAACCATTGATGAAGAACAACATGTGGACGCACTATTCAATGCACTAAACTATCTCTACGCATTCTGTGTTTCGGATTACTTCCCATTCCTGGTGGGGCTTGACCTTGATGGGCACGAGAAGGTAGTGAAAGATTGCACGAGGACTTTTCGGAGGTTACATGAGCCCATAATAAACGAGAGAATCAAACAATGGAGGGACGATTCGAGTTCGCAGAGCAATAGAACAGAACCTCAAGACTTGTTGGATGTTCTTATTATGCTTAAAGACTCACAAGGGAAGCCATTGCTAACGCCGCATGAAGTCAAAGCACAGGCTACGGTGAGAAATTTATTCTTTCTTAGCAAACTATAGGAGGTTATATATTTGGTTAAGACGACTTTGTTACTAAAATTGTACGAATAGAGCCTTACAACTACCCCAAAAATCCTAAAGAAAGACTTCCCTCCCTATATATAGAATTACCTATAATGTACGAAGTCAATATCTTTGCGTCCTAATGTTAATGTCGTTATACCTTTCCCAAAAGATCCTTAAGAAGATTTTCCTATAATTTGTACATATTTAACTAGAATTTATTTGCATATTGTGGTTATAAATTAGATTTCAATTGACTTAAGATAGATGCAGACGTTTTTGTGCATCTTTATATGTGTAGGAAATTATGATGGCCGCGGTGGACAATCCATCAAACGCAGTGGAATGGGCAATGGCGGAGATGATAAATCGGCCTGAACTCCTTAAGAAAGCCAAAGAAGAAATAGATAGAGTTGTGGGAAAGGAGAGGCTAGTCCAAGAGTACGATATCTGCCAGCTCAACTACATTAAGGCATGTGCTAGTGAGGCCCTTAGACTCCACCCAATCGCGCCCTTCAATGTCCCGCATGTCGCCCTGTCGGACGCGGTCATGGCCGGCTACCGTATCCCCAAGGGCAGCCACATCCTCATTAGCCGGATGGGTCTTGGCAGAAACCCTAAAGTGTGGGACGAACCCCTCAAGTTCAAGCCCGAGCGGCAAATCACAAGTGACACCGAGGAAGTCTTGCTCGCAGAGCCCGACCTGCGATTCATTTCCTTCAGCATGGGCCGGCGCGGGTGCATTGCCGCGCAGCTTGGGACAACGATGACAGTAATGCTTCTTGCTAGGCTAATCCAGGGGTTTAACTGGAGTCCAATCGCTAATGATTCGAGCATCAATCTTAATGAGTCAAAGAATGACTTGTCCCTCGCCAAGCCATTGGTTGCTCAATCCAAGCCGTGCTTGGCAAACCATCTCTATCCAAAATAGAGAAGCATGTGACTTTAGTGTGTGCAGGACATGCGTATTGGGAACCTTGATCTTTCTATGTGACGTCTCAGAACATAAACTTATCAATATAGAATTATTATAGGCTATTTGTTGTGAAAGCAATCTAATGTTTAATATTTCATGCATCATACAATTCAAATAAAAGAGGCCTACTGTGTTTATGAAAAGGATCCAAGGGTAGTTTCTGTTGAGAAAACCTCTTATTTTTTGAAGTTGACAAAACAATCTGTGATTCTTGCGAGTTTGATATATGCAAGTGTCATTCATGCCTCGAGTAATATTCATATAAAAGGAACTCTTACGCTGACAAGTTTAGAAGAACGGGCAGTTCATAAAGATTTAGAAATACCAAGGTGAACATTTTACAAGATCTACACCAGAAACTTAATATAATCGAAGAATGCTATCACCAGAATCCTCATATAAGTGGAAGTTTGATATCACCAAAAAGCCAGATTTAACCAGGAATTGCTAATATAAGGACAACAACCTTGTTACATACTCTGAGGATAACATTCCGAGGCAAGTTATCTAACCTTTTGACAGCTTGTGATCAAGTATAAATTCATATATTGGAAGAAAGTGATTGATCATCAATCTCAAAGATTATCTACGTGGAAGATATCAATCATGCATGATACTTTGGTTGATTGACAATCATCATAAAGACAAGTTAATTTTCATAATCAAGCAACTCTACTCTTGGAAACTAAAGATTTGATTGTATAAGTAACAAAATATACGAGACTTCGATTGATTGACTTCAATGGCTAAATTGATTTGCTTGACAATCATCCAATGGTCAACTTGAAGAGTGATCCTCGTGAAGATTGTCCAACAAGTAGATTGGATGTTGCAAAGTATAAAATGAGATCAACAAGATGTCAGAGAAAGAGAGGTCCAGAGTGCAAAAATCCAAATACAGAGAAAGCTTTACATTTGTCAATTGTCTTTTCGACCATATTGAAATTGTAATATTTTGAGAAGTGTTGTCAGTGTGATCATTTGTGCTTAGGACAGTGGTATCCCAAAGATTTCAATTTTACACTTATTGGAAATATTAAGGGAAAATTGTCTAAAAAATCCTAAACCTATTTTACTTTTGCCAATTCAATCCTAAATTTTTTAATTTTATCAATTCAGTCATAACATTTTTATTTCTTGCTAATTGAGTCCATCTGGCCAAAATTGCTAATGTGGATGCTAGTGGTGTCACGTAGGACCGTTGGTGCTAATATGGACAATTTTAAATAATCTTTTAATATTTTTGATTTTTGATTTTTTGATTGATTTTATTTTAATTTTTTGCTTTCTTCTTTTCCTTTCGCCGGTGGCTAGTGATTGGCCATTGTCCATGGCCAGTCGAACGGCCTCACTTGCCACAGGCAAGGCCCAGTCAAGCAAGGCCTAGTCAGGCAAGGGCGAGCCCCAGCAAGGGTCGGCATTACTTGGGCTAGGCAAGGCCGACCCTAGCCTAGGTCAAGGCGACTTCTCTAGCCATCACCTTCACTCGGGCGATGCTAGGTGAGGCCACCCTATCCTAAGTAAGGGCCGACCTCACCGAGGCATGCCCTTGCTGAGGCTCGACCTCGCCCAGGCGAGTGTCGTCCTCGCCCAAGCTAGAGCGGCCTTGTTGTTGCTCGACATAGCCACCCTGGGTTGGGTGAGGGCCAGTCTTGCCAGATCTGACCTTTGCAAGGCCGACCTTCGGTCAGCAGGCCTCACTTGGGTGAGGGCTCCCCTCACTCGGTCAGGCATAACTTGTAGTGGGTGAGGCTAGTTGACCGGCCATGGTTGGTGGCCAACCATTGGCAAAAGGAAAAGAAAAAGCAAAAAAAGAAAAAAAAAAAAAAAAATCAAAAAAATCAAAAAATATTAAAATTAACAAATATTAAAACATTATTAAAAATTGTCCACATCAACGATTTTTGGCTAAAATTCGCCGGGTAGACAATTTTGACAAAACATGAAAAGGTTTAGGACTGATTGGCAAAATTAAAAGATTTATGATTAAATTGGCAAAAGTATAATTGGTTTAGGACTTTTTGGATAATTTTCCCCAAATTCTAAGTCGAGTTTTTTGGATGTTGAATTGATAGAAAAAGCAATACAGGAATATGTCAACTGGCAGATTGCATGTTGGTATTTGGGTTCACCGAAAGAAAAACACAGGTTCACTTTCAGTAGTTGAACTAGAGTTCGTGGTTTTTGAAAGTTGTTGCGCGTGAATCTTATGGATGAAGTCACAGCGAAGTGATTTTGGAGTTGCAAATGTTCCTATTGAGTGTAATGAATACTAGTGCCATTAATTTGACAAAGAGTCCCATTTTGCATTCTAGGGCAAAGAACATGGAAATCAAGCTTAATTTTATTTGTGATCATGTGCATAATGGCATGTTAATATCCAGTTTGTTAATTCAAAGCATCAATTAGCTCACATATTCAGTAAGCCTTTAGAAAAGAACTCATTTGATTATATTCAAAGTGAACTAGGTATCACTGATCCTTTTACTTAAGTTGAATATAAGTGGAGAAGTGATCATATCCAAAGTGGGACATAAGCGGAATGCTTGATATAATTACATCACTCATGGTGAAAATATTTAAATAAGGCAAAAAATTCAAGTACACATTCTAGCTTATTTTAAAGGAAAATGCTTAGCTAACCATGCCGCTAGCTTGGAAAATGGGCAATCAATCCTCAGCCACACATCTTGCTTGAGAGAGAGGGAGACTTATGTCTTGCTTGGAAACTTCCTAGTACTTGTGTTTGAGAAAGGAAACATCCTTTAATCGTTACACTGTGAGATGATGATGCTAGTGTCACGGTCACGAGGTTCCCATGACCAAGGGGCCGTGCATGTTCAAGGAAGACCTCTCGAGATTGCCATGGGTTCCTGCAAGAGATTCCAGAACGTTCAAAGGGCAGGTGATACAATAATTGCATCAAGGTCTAGAACACTCTTGGCATTTATGTCAGTAGTTGGTGGGTTAAAAGATGTGATCTCATTCGTCGGATTGAAGTACAATCAATGGTTATAATCTAAGAGCCTCGAGTATAAGAAGGGGTGCCCTCCCCACATTTATATCCATCAAAGCATTTAGAAAACTAAGCTCCTTTCTCTCTTTCAAAACTTCTCTCTATAGGAACTTTCTCTCTCTACGATTCGAGTGAGTGAGTGAATGATTGATCCAAGCAAGGCTTGGCTTAGGCGCCCTAGCGATCCTAAGCAATATAAGAGAGCTTGAGTCGCTGCACAATCTTGATCCCAAACGATCAGCCCATGACAAGTGGTATTAGAGTAAGAAGGGAGATCTGTTTCAAGAGATCGAGAAGCACCGGCTATTCGAGAGAATGTCGAGCCAAGAAACTATTATGGATGGAGAGGTTGTCCAAGTCAAGGAAACCTGCTACTGAACTAAAAGAAGGGAAGCCTCGATGGACATCATAGTTGCGCTCGATGAGAAGCTCTCGAAGGTAAGGAGTGCCATGGCTGAGTTCATAGAAGGACTCAACGACGTGAGAGATGGAAGTTGAGGTTTTGCTCCGTGAAGACTTCACAAACAGCATCAACCAAGCTATGGCCCCACTACACGACAAGGATGAAGCCCTTAAAGCATCAATCGATCTACTAAGGGATAGAGTCCAAGTGATTGAGGAAGAGAGTCCCTGAAGAGATGAGGTTGAAGCCATGAAGGCGGAGATCCAAGAGCTCAAGACTGAGCTCGCCTTATGTAAGTCAAGCATCCTAAACAGGTTGATACCCACGCAAGCAATGCCCAAGCTAGAGGTGTTGAAACCAAAGGAATTCAAAGGCAACTAATTTGCCAAGAAGGTAAACAACTTCATATGGAGCATGGAGCAATACTTTGGTGCTGTTAACATCCAAGACAAGTTGATCAAGGTAAGAACCGCTTCGATGTTCCTAATCGATACCAAAATGCTTTGGTAGCGTAATAGGTGTGATGAGACCAAGTGCAGCGCGATCCCGTAGACACATGGGATGACTTCGTGAAGGAGTTTCGAGATTACTTCTTTCTCGAGTTTACTCAACAAGAAGCCTGTAGCAAGCTCCATTGCCTTGAACAAAGAGGGACGATACGAGAGTACGTGAAGGAACTCACCGAGGTCAAACTCCAAATCCACAATCTTGGAGAGGAGAAGGCTCTCGTAGCGTTCATGGATGGACTCAAGCCATGGGTGCAACTTGAGCTCAAGCGACAGGACTTGAAGAGTCTCCCGAGGGCGCTAAGCATGGTCGAATCCCTCATCGACCTCACCGAGGTTGAACCCAAGAATCGAGCAAGGGATTGGAGGTTGGATCGATCCGAGGACGAAGGTGGAAACACTCCTCGAGGCCCACATGACCAATGCATCCAAGCCAAATCATGGGGAGAAGGAGCGTCCAAGCTGTCCTTCCAAAAAGGTCAACCCCAAATGAATTACACCACGAGTAAGTTCGACAAACCCCTGCCATCTCTTTGCTTCATTTGTAAAGGTTTGCATTGGACCCAAAAGTGCCTAAAGAAGGGCAAGATCAACGCTCTCCTTACCATAGAAGAGGAGGAGGAGGAGGAGGAGGAGCCCAAAGAGGAGAAGCGGCAAATTCGGCTTGGAATTGTGAAATATCTCAATGCCGTCCAAGCCCGGTCGCTGACAGAAAAGGAGGAAACCACCTCAAACATGGACATGTTCCTCGTTGAGATCGAGGTATGTGGCCACGCCCTATATGCCTCAGTTGACACAAGTGCTTCGAACATGTTCATGTCAACCGAAGTGGCGAAGGTCTTATGTGACATCTTGAAATTTCAGCCTTTGAAGTTCGCTTAAGCTTGTGCTTGTCGACGGAAGAGAAATTGGGATAGGTGGATCGCTCGATGGACTTTCTATGTGGGCTACGCATGATGGCCTAATTGTTGGAGAAATCTTTCCAGAGTCTTTTGAAGCCGACAAAACGTTTCTATCGCCTAAGTCCTGGATATTCGGAGACCGAAGATTAAAGTCTCAAGACTTTATTATCTCAAGACTCAAGACTCAAGACTCAAGACTCTAGACTCAAGACTATTCTCACCGATCTTTCTATTCCAAGAAGCAAAAGGAAATCCAGAGCCGAAGCTTATGGTTGAGGATTCGATCCTATCCTCTCGGAAAAGATCCCTTGGTTGGATAAACATCTCGGAGTCTTTGTTTGTTCTTATCTAGATCGATTAAAGATCCGATGGTTGTCGAAGTATTCTTGGAATGTTCTATTCTTGGAAACCAAGATCCCGATTGTATGGGCGAACAGACCGATGGGCTATCGCCGACTCCTTAAATAGCTCGAATGATCTTCGTAATTGATTCCGTCCAACGGGTAGATTGGAGGAATTCCTTTGGTAAGTGCCAACGGCTATGATGGCATAAAGGAGTATAAAATGAAGACATTCCAGTTGTTTTAGATAGTGTGATTGATAGAAAAATTCCGTAGTCCAAGATCCTTGATTATTAGTCGAGACCATTTTGAGCGAAATTGTAAACACAGAGAGTGTTCATTTCTAGTGACACCTTGAGAGTGTGGAAGATCGTCTACACCAAGAAGTCAAGGAAGATCATCACCGTAACATCTCTTTGTTCATAGTGGAATCCAGCCAATTGGCTCGGTGCGAAGAGTGGACGTAGGCTTGACACAAGCCGAACCACTATAAACCTCGTGTCTAATTCTCTCTTTCCCTTACTCGCCTTACGATTGTTTTTCTTAATTGCTGCAAATCGTTTATTTATCTAAATAGTGTGTAATTATCAAAAGAAAAATCTTTTATACCTATTCACCCCCTCTAGGTAATCGTACTAGCTATATCAATTGGTATCGTAGCCTCGTGTTCTTACTTTATTTGAAGTGTTTTACTTCGAGTAAAAGATCCATGGCTAGTATTCTAGCATCGTGGCTGGTGGAAGGTCAAAGCAATACTGCACCACCCTACTTCGATGGAAAGGATTATAACATCCGGAAGAACAAGATGAAAGCTTTCCTACGATCTAAGGATCCTCCGGAATGGGATGTTGTGGAGAGAGGAATCACTCCTATTATCGCATCGATCTCGAAAGAGGGAAAGAAACCGTGAGACCAAATGGAATGTCTCAAGATGAGATAAACAAGAGACAAGCAC
The DNA here is from genome assembly GCA_014182725.1 of Eucalyptus brandiana. Classification (NCBI taxonomy): domain Eukaryota; kingdom Viridiplantae; phylum Streptophyta; class Magnoliopsida; order Myrtales; family Myrtaceae; genus Eucalyptus; species Eucalyptus brandiana. The sequence continues at coordinate 66,222,091 of CM024675.1, forward strand.
TCGATGCAAAAGCAATTTATTCTTTATATTGTGCTTTGTCACCAACCGAATATAACAGAATATCTTCTTGTGTCACAAGAAAAGAAGTCCTGGATAGATTACATATCACCTATGAAGGGACAGACCGAGTGAAGGAAACCAGAATTAATATTCTTCTTGGTCAATACGAAGCCTTCAAAATGAAACCAGGAGAATCTATAACCGACATGTTTAGCCGTTTTACGTATATTGTCAATGGACTTGATAATCAAGGACAGAAAATTACTGATCCTATGAAGGTGAACAAGTTGCTTTGAGAGGACTCTCCAAGGATTGGAATCATATAAAGACTTCAATACGAGAGACGCAAAGAATTATGCCATTATCTCGTAGATGAGCCGATTGGAACTCTTCGCTTACGAAGTGGAGCGAATTAATGAAGACGAAGATCCAAGAGGTAAGAAATCCATTGCATTAAGATCTAATGATGACTCGATGATACAGATTCTCGAAGAAGATCTGGATGATGAGGAGCTTGCTCTTATGATAAGAAGATTCGAAAGCTTGAATAGAAAAGGAAGAAGGTTCAACTCAAGAAAACAAAGTTTTCGAAAACAAAGAAACCAAGTATGCCGATGAGGAACCAAACAAAGATGTAGTCTCGCTTCGAATGTAAGAAAAAGGGACACATCGTACCCAACCGTCCTCTTCTTCAAGAAGAAGAGAGGAAAAACCGAAAAATCTCGAAAAGCTCTCAAAGCCGAAACCCGGAGCGAAACAGAGTGTGAAGAAAGTGATGAAGAATATGCCAATCTATGTCTAATGGCACAATCGGACTCGGACTGGATCGATTCGGGCAGTGAATTTGAGGTAAGTGATTTTAAAATTCTGTCAAAGTCTCTAAATATATTGATGAATTATGTTTCGCTTAAGACTTCTCTCAAAAAAATTTCCGAACCGAAAAGGAAAACTCGGCTTTAAAACGAAAGGAAAATATTTTAGAAGAAAAAGTGAAAAGTCTAGACTTGAATGTTTCTACTCTTAAAGAGAATGAAGATAAACTTTCAAAAGAAAATGCTTTCTTGAAAACCGACTTATCAAATATTTCAAAGAAATTTTCAATAGGGTCTGAAAACTTGAGAAAGTTCTTTCAAATCAAAGACCTTACTTCAACAAGTCCGGTTTAGGCATGACAGCAGAAACAATCCCTTTGATTGATTTTCCGAAAGTAAAAGAAAGAATCAAGAAGAGACCATCGAGAGAAGCATACAAAAATCATTTCAAAAGGGTTTTTGTAAAGTCCGTAGGTCGAAATGCTCTAAGGTGTTCAAAGTGTAACGATCAAGATCACTTTGAAAAAGAATGTCCTATGATCCGGAAGCCTTTGTTAAAAGGGTATGGCCTAATAATGTTTTTCCTACTAACACCAAAGGACCCAAGAAAATTTGGGTACCAAAGAAAGCTTGAAACTCTCTTTTGATTACGTGTCTCTGTCAAAAAGAAGGTAAAATGGTATCTTGACAGCGGATGCTCAAGACACATGACAGAGACTCAAATTGCTTTATAAAGATTGTTCAAGTAAACGGTGGAAAAGTTTCATTTGGTGGAAACAAAGAAAGGAAGCATTGTGGGATTTGGAACTGTTAAAATTGGAAATCTCACAATAAGCAATGTTTCTTTAGTAGAAGGACTCAACTATAATCTTCTCAAAGATTAGCCAACCGTGTGATACTTTGGGTTCAAGATCTCTTTTCAAGAAGGGATATGTTCTCGAATAAGTAAAGACTCAACTCGTCTTTCATGGGTCGAAGGCATGGAAATATCTATCTTCTTGATGTAAGACCAAATGAAACGCAATGTCTCATCTCAATTCAAGATGAAGCGGTCTTATGGCATAGAAAGCTTGGCCATGTCAACATGAAGCAATTAGCCAAAATATCATCAAAGAAGCTTGTTCAAGGACTACCAAAACCGCCTTATCAAAAGATCGACTCATGCACACCATGTATTCTGGAAAACAGTAAGAAATTCTTTTAAGCCTATAAAACATATCTCTACTAATCATGTTCTCCATTGCTGCATATGGATCTCTTTGGACCAACAAGAACCCGAGCATTGGAGGTAAGAAATATTGTCTAGTAATTGTAGATGATTACTCTCGTTTTACCCGGTATATTTTCTTGCAAGTAAGTCGAAACCTTTTCGTACTTTGAAAAGTTTGCTAAAAAGGTTCAAAATGAAAAAGGATGTGCTATTTCAAGTATTAGAACAGATCATGGAAGTGAATTCGAAAACCAAAACTTTACAAAGTTTTGTGATAAATCTGGTTTTAATCATGTATTTTCCTCTCCATATACTCTTAACAAAATGGAGTTGTGGAAAGAAAGAATAGATCTCTTCAAGAAATGGCTAGAACACTTTTAATTGAAAGTAAAATTTCTTCTCGATTTTGGGTCTGAAGCTTTCAACAAAGATGTTACATTATCAATAGAGTCTTTCTAAGACCCATTTTAGAGAAAACCCCCTATGAATTATTCAAAGGTAAGAAGCCTACTGTCTCATATTTTCATGTGTTCGGTTGTAAATGCTTTATTTTGAAAAATGCAAATGATCGAGTTGGTAAGTTTGAAGAAAGATCGATGAAGGCATTTTCCTTGGATATTCTATGACAAGCAAGGCTTACGAGTCTTTAACAACAAAAGCCAATCGGTGGAGGAATCTATGAATGTCAAATTTCAAGACTCAACGCAAGTTGAATCTAGTCGACTCAATATGAAGAGTCCGAATCATCTCCGATCTTTCAAGTCTTACAACTCAAGAAGCATCTCGGTCTGGAAGTCCATCATCAAAATGTTCTTGAAGATTCAAATAAAGAAAGAGATCATCAACCAGAAAATCAACCAAGAATCGGAAGCACAAATCCGGTCATCCCGAAGATCTCATTATCGGTGAAATCAATGAAGGAATCCGCACTGATCAAAAAGACGTGAAGAATCTAGTGCCGTGGCACTAATCTCGAAATTGAACCAAAAAGCATAGAAGAAGCTTTATCGATGAAAGCTGGATTGAAGCTATGCAAGAAGAACTCGACAGCTTTAACATCAATGATGTCCGGGATTTGACATCAAAACCAAAAGGTAAAACCAAGTTATTGGAACCAAATGGGTATTCGAAACAAGATGAACGAGGATGGAAAAGTCGTACGGAACAAAGCCGACTCGTGGCCAAAGGATACACGCAACGCAAGAGGAAGGAATAGACTATGATGAGACCTACGCACCGGTAAAGCAAGGTTAGAAGCTATTCGTCTATTACTTGCGTTTGCTTGTTATAAAAATTTCAGGTTATTCCAAATGGACGTCAAGAGTGCATTTCTAAATGGATTCATCCATGAGGAAGTTTATGTGGAACAACCACCGGATTTGAAGACCCAAAGAAGCCGATTCGTCTTTAGACCGAAAAGGCCTTGTATGGTTTAAAGCAAGCACCTCGAGCTTGGTATGATAGGCTAAGTAAGTTCCTAATACGTAACGGTTTTGTCAAAGGTAAAGTAGATACTACCTTATTTATCAAAAAGGAAAACAAAAGCTTTTTACTGGTTCAAATATATGTAGACGATATTATATTTGGATCTCCTAATGAAAGCCTATGCAAGAAATTTTCTAAGTCTATGCGATGAGTTTGAAATGAGTATGATGGGAGAATTGACATTCTTTCTTGGACTCCAAGTAAAGCAAATGAAGGAAGGAACTTTTATTCATCAAGAAAAGTATGCAAATGATCTTGTCAAAAGATTTGGATTGGAAAATTGCAAAAAGACCGACATACCAATGTCATGTTCTCTGAAGATAGATAAGGATGAAGAAGGGAAGAAAGTAGACCAAAAGCTATATAGGAGCATGATTGGTTCACTTCTTTATCTTACCGCTTCTAGACCTGATATTTTGTTAAGTGTTTGTGTCTCGTGCTAGGTTTCAATAAGATCCTAGAGAATCACATCTCAATGCCGTGAAACGAATTATCAAATACATTGCCTCATCCTCAAGCATCGGTCTTTGGTATCCAAAGAAGGGAGACTTTGATCTTCCGGGGTACTCGATGCATCCGGCCGGTTGCGAGTCGATAGAAAGAGCACTTCGGAACTTGTCGGTTGAAATAGAACAAGATCTTGGTTTTCAAGGAAACAAAGTACTGTGGCTCTTTCAACAACGAAGCAGTATGTAGCCCTTGGAAGTTGCTGTTCGCAAATTCTATGGATCAAACAACAGCTACAAGACTTTGGCATTGAAGACTCATGCACAGAAATCGGATGTGACAACACCAGCGCGATCAATCTTACCAAAAATCCAATTCTTCATTCAAGAGCAAAGCATATTGAGATTCGACACCACTTCATTAGAGATCATATTCAAAACGGAGAAATCTCGATTCAATTTGTTGATTCAAAAAGTCAACTAGCGGATATTTTCACAAAGCCTTTGGAGAAAAATCAATTTGACACTATCCGTTCAAGACTCAACATTTTGAAGCTTGAAGAAGTTAAAGTCTAAAGACTCAACAATCCTTAGACTCTAATCTCTCGCCTCAAGATCTTCGTACTCGAGACATTCATGGCTATAGACTCGTAAGTGGCTATTCGAACTCGAAAAGGTACGATTTTGTTGTTCGCTTATTATCTCGTGTGAAAATCAAAAACTTGTCTTTTCAAAAAGATTAATTTTGGCGTTTATTGATTTTCAAAAGAAATGATCGTACTCTTTCCTCGCGACGATTGAACTTCCTTTTTCAAAAGTGAGTTAAATATATATATACGCTTTTTCACAATCGTCAAAACCCTAAAAAGTACTCTTCCCCGAACCTCGTTTCAATCTCTTGTTCATCGTCGAGAAAGTGGTCATTTTTCTTTGGGAAGCAATCGAAGGAATCTCTCAAATCGACAAAGAAGAATGTCTTCTTCGAGGAAATCATCAAGAATAGCAAGCGGGGTCCACAAAGAATGGAGAAGGGACCAATACACTTCGATCTTATCGAGGAGGAAGACTTTTCAAGTCAGCAACAAAGTCCGATTCGTTCTCATCCACGTCATTCATCGCCTCCTACCCCACATGGTGAAAGTCATCATCTTGAAGAAGAGATAATCGAGGACGCCGACCCCGTAAGAGTCCAAAACCCTCTTATATCTACAAGCTTTATCGTGCGTTGAAAATCACCGTACACCTTTGAATTACATAGACGATTTCCTTAAGGATAAGAACTATGGAAATGAATATCTTTTTCTCATGGAAAATGGAGGAGTTAGGAATTGCTCCGAAAGGAAAAGCGGAGAGATGCACTTGCAAATATTCCAAGTGATCCTCGTGTGCCCGGACAAAATTTAATTGACGGAACGATGATGATAAAATGTTCCTTGAGTTTCAACCGAGAATGGGTGTGGCAGCGAAGACGAAAGGAAATCGATTGGATTTGTTTAAATCCGAGGAACAGGAGAAAGTATATGGCAGATCGTTGAAAAGAGGGGTGATAAACCCTCGAAGTGTTGATTTTGATTTTCTAGACGCCATCAACATGAACTTGAGAGAGAAGTTGAACTTGCTTCAACTAGAGAATTTTTGCTCTGACTCTACGGACGGGTACGCTCATTTAACCGCTTATTTCTATTCAAATCTCGAGCTTTTGGATGCGAATAGAATTTCGTTCGTGTTCGAGACAAAGTCTACGTGGTAGATGTGAATATGTTGGCGTACATTGTTGGAGTTGAACGAGGGCGTTATCTTCCAATCAAAGTCTCACCCGCACGTACTACTCGATCTTGTCAAGGATAGGGACACGACAAGAGAGTTACCTATTCCAGATGAATGCAATCAACATTGTGCTTCATAAGATCGTAATCAACCTGTCTCGAGACCAAAGTCTACATCAAAGACTTCGTGTCTTATTCTCAAGCAAAGTTGATGTATGCAATCAACTCGGAAGGAAGTTCTCTCTCCCGCACACGATTCTTTTCCATATGTACGAGCAAAGGTCAAAAGACAAGGGACAATTGCCTTATCCTGTCCGTGACCAAGATCTTTAGACACATGAATATTGAACCGCCCCATTCACTTTGTGTTCGACCGTGCGATAAGATGGTGGTAGGTTTGAAGATGCCGACGAAGATGCGTCTACAAGAGCTTGCAAAGGCAATGGAGAAATTCGAGTGAAGACTCCGTCCCATCTCGCTTCAAAAAGAAAATGAAAAGAAATTGTTGGAACCCCATCGAGGAAGAAGAAAAGGACTCTCATCTTAGAGGATGAAGATGAAGAAGATGAGGATCCCACAATCGTTGCTTTAACAAGAACCGACGTTCGTGCCTCGATCAACGAACTTCAACAGAACGAGAGAGGAAGAGGAGCAAGCAAAGATCGTAGAAGAAGATCAAAGAAAAGGAGAAAGAAGGAGAAAAGGAGAGAGGAGGAGAGAAAGAACAAATTCAGATCGGACTGGAGATAAGGAGATCAAGAACATGATCATCACTATTCTCCTTGTGATGTCCTAGAGACAGGGGAGTTGGCGAGCAAGAAAGGTCTTCACCACATGCGCCAACAAAGGAAAGTCCGAGATCATCTCCAGCAGAGACAGAAGAAGTTCAGGTTTCTAAATTGCCTGAAGAAGGACACGATACTTCGAACCCAAATCTGCATGATTTCACGGAAGCTACAACGTCTGCATTCACTCCATCTGAAAAGGCTGATGCAAGTACACAGACGGATAACTCAGCAGATTTTCGTCATATTATTGATATTCTTATGGATATGCGGGGACAGATTTTTGCTCTAGACTATGAGATTCAATCCATCAAGAATGCTGGCCAAGCATCTTCGATTACTCCCGGAGGACAGAATGAAAGACCTCGCTCTACATCTTCAAGCAAATGCAAAAGGAGAGGAGGTAGCTCAGTTAAGGGAAGACTTGAAGAGGCTAGAAGGCTTAGTCCAGTCTATGGGAGATTTCCAAATCGTTCGCATTCCCAAGCGTAGACTTGATCCCTTTCTCACTTTTTCATGATGACAAAAAGGGGAGAATCGATTTGAACAATCAACACCATCAACCTTCAAACATCATTTTATCTTTTAATCTTTGAATTTGTGGTTATGTGTAGTCATTTTTTGAGTTTGACTTGAGTACTCTTGACTCGTGGATTTAAATGCTTGACTGGTTGCGTTCATATCAAGTGTTGTTTTATGGTATTACTCACGAAAGACTAACCAATTTGCTTTGTGGATGCAGAATGTGGTTGTTTTATTAATATTTGTGAGTTAGCCATATTGCTTGAGAAATGTTTTTGCGGGTCAAAGTTGTTCAAATCTACAAGGAAGTTTTGCCACCATCAAAAAGGGGGAGATTGTTGGAGAAATCTTTCCGAGTCTTTTGAAGCCGACAAAACGTTTCTATCGCCTAAGTCTGGATATTCGGAGACCGAAGATTAAAGTCTCAAGACTTTATTATCTCAAGACTCAAGACTCAAGACTCAAGACTCTAGACTCAAGACTATTCTCACCGATGCCTTTCTATTCCAAAGAGCAAAGGAAATCCAGAGCCGAAGCTTATGGTTGAGGATTCGATCCTATCCTCTGGAAAAGATCCCTTGGTTGGATAAACATCTCGGAGTCTTTGTTTGTTATTATCTAGATCGATTAAAGATCCGATGGTTGTCGAAGTATTCTTGGAATGTTCTATTCTTGGAAACCAAGATCCCGATTGTATGCGGGCGAACAGACCGATGGGCTATCGCCGAGACTCCTTAAATAGCTCGAATGATCTTCGTAATTGATTCCGTCCAACGGGTAGATTGAGGAATTCCTTTGGTAAGTGCCAACGGCTATGATGGCATAAAGGAGTATAAAATGAAGACATTCCGATTGTTTTAGATAGTGTGATTGATAGAAAAATTCCGAGTCCGAAGATCCTTGATTATTAGTCGAGACCATTTTGAGCGAAATTGTAAACACAGAGAGTGTTCATTTCTAGTGACACCTTGAGAGTGTGGAAGATCGTCTACACCAAGAAGTCAAGGAAGATCATCACCGTAACATCTCTTTGTTCATAGTGGAATCCACCCAATTGGCTGTCGCTGCGAAGAGTGGACGTAGGCTTGACACAAGCCGAACCACTATAAACCTCGTGTCTAATTCTCTCTTTCCCTTACTCGCCTTACGATTGTTTTTCTTAATTGCTGCAAATCGTTTATTTATCTAAATAGTGTGTAATTATCAAAAGAAAAATCTTTTATACCTATTCACCCCCTCTAGGTAATCGTACTAGCTATATCAATTGGTATCGAGCCTCGTGTTCTTACTTTATTTGAAGTGTTTTACTTCGAGTAAAAGATCCATGGCTAGTATGCTAGCATCGATGGCTGGTGGAAGGTCAAAGCAATACCAGACCACCCTACTTCGATGGAAAGGATTATAACATCCGGAAGAACAAGATGAAAGCTTTCCTACGATCTAAGGATCCTCCGGAATGGGATGTTGTGGAGAGGAATCACTCCTATTATCGCATCGATCCGAAAGAGGGAAAGAAACCGTTGAGACCAAAATGGAATGTCTCAAGATGAGATAAACAAGAGACAAGCACTCGATGCAAAAGCAATTTATTCTTTATATTGTGCTTTGTCACCAACCGAATATAACAGAATATCTTCTTGTGTCACAAAAAAGAAGTCCGGGATAGATTACATATCACCTATGAAGGGATGGACGAGTGAAGGAAACCGAGAATTAATATTCTTCTTGGTCAATACGAAGCCTTCAAAATGAAACCAGGAGAATCTATAACCGACATGTTTAGCCGTTTTACGATATTGTCAATGGACTTGATAATCAAGGACAGAAAATTACTGATCCTATGAAGGTGAACAAGTTGCCGAGAGGACTCTCCAAGGATTGGAATCATATAAAGACTTCAATACGAGAGACGCAAAGAATTATGCCATTATCTCAGAGATGAGCCGATTGGAACTCTTCGCCTTACGAAGTGGAGCGAATTAATGAAGACGAAGATCCAAGAGGTAAGAAATCCATTGCATTAAGATCTAATGATGACTCGATGATACGTATTAAAGAAGATCTGGATGATGAGGAGCTTGCTCTTATGATAAGAAGATTCGAAAGCTGAATAGAAAAGGAAGAAGGTTCAACTCAAGAAAACAAAGTTTTCGAAACAAAGAAACCAAGTATGCCGATGAGGAACCAAACAAAGATGTAGTCCGCGTTTCGAATGTAAGAAAAAGGGACACATCGGACCCAACCGTCCTCTTCCTCAAGAAGAAGAGAGGAAAAACCGAAAAATCTCGAAAAGCTCTCAAAGCCGAAACCTGGAGCGAAACAGTGTGAAGAAAGTGATGAAGAATATGCCAATCTATGTCTAATGGCACAATCGACTCGGACTGGGATCGGATTCGAGAAAGTGAATTTGAGGTAAGTGATTTTAAAATTCTGTCAAAGTCTCTAAATATATTGATGAATTATGTTTCAGTCTTAAGACTTCTCTCAAAAAAATTTCCGAACTCAAAAAGGAAAACTCGGCCTTAAAACGAAAGGAAAATATTTTAGAAGAAAAAGTGAAAAGTCTAGACTTGAATGTTTCTACTCTTAAAGAGAATGAAGATAAACTTTCAAAAGAAAATGCTTTCTTGAAAACCGACTTATCAAATATTTCAAAGAAATTTTCAATAGGGTCTGAAAAACTTGAGAAAGTTCTTTCGGTCAAAGACCTTACTTCAACAAGTCTCGGTTTAGGCATGACAACGAAAACAATCCCTTTGATTGATTTTCCGAAAGTAAAAGAAAGAATCAAGAAGAGACCATCGAGAGAAGCATACAAAAATCATTTCAAAAGGGTTTTTGTAAAGTCTGTAGGTCGAAATGCTCTAAGGTGTTCAAAGTGTAACACCAAGATCACTTTGAAAAAGAATGTCCTATGATCCGGAAGCCCGTTAAAAAAGGGTATGGCCTAATAATGTTTTTCCTACTAACACCAAAGGACCCAAGAAAATTTGGGTACCAAAGAAAGCTTGAAACTCTCTTTTGATTACGGTCTCTGTCAAAAAGAAGGTAAAATGGTATCTTGACAAATGGATGCTCAAGACACATGACAGAGACTCAAATTGCTTTATAAAGATTGTTCAAGTAAACGGTGGAAAAGTTTCATTTGGTGGAAACAAAGAAAGGAAGCATTGTGGGATTTGGAACTGTTAAAATTGGAAATCTCACAATAAGCAATGTTTCTTTAGTAGAAGGACTCAACTATAATCTTCTCAGCATTAGCCAACTGTGTGATACTGGGTTCAAGATCTCTTTTCAAGAAGGGATATGTTCGGAATAAGTAAAGACTCAACTCGCCTTTCATGGGTCGAAGGCATGGAAATATCTATCTTCTTGATGTAAGACCAAATGAAACGCAATGTCTCATCTCAATTCAAGATGAAGCGGTCTTATGGCATAGAAAGCTTGGCCATGTCAACATGAAGCAATTAGCCAAAATATCATCAAAGAAGCTTGTTCAAGGACTACCAAAATCCTTATCAAAAGATCTGACTCATGCACACCATGTATTCGGGAAAACAGGTAAGAAATTCTTTTAAGCCTATAAAACATATCTCTACTAATCATGTTCTCCATTCTTGCTGCATATGGATCTCTTTGGACCAACAAGAACCCGAGCATTGGAGGTAAGAAATATTGTCTAGTAATTGTAGATGATTACTCTCGTTTTACACAGGTATATTTTCTTGCAAGTAAGTCGAAACCTTTTCGTACTTTGAAAAGTTTGCTAAAAAGGTTCAAAATGAAAAAGGATGTGCTATTTCAAGTATTAGAACAGATCATGGAAGTGAATTCGAAAACCAAAACTTTACAAAGTTTTGTGATAAATCTGGTTTTAATCATGTATTTTCCTCTCCATATACTCCGAACAAAATGGAGTTGTGGAAAGAAAGAATAGATCTCTTCAAGAAATGGCTAGAACACTTTTAATTGAAAGTAAAATTTCTTCTCGATTTTGGGCTGAAGCCGTTTCAACATGTTACATTATCAATAGAGTCTTTCTAAGACCCATTTTAGAGAAAACCCCTATGAATTATTCAAAGGTAAGAAGCCTCTGTCTCATATTTTCATGTGTTCGGTTGTAAATGCTTTATTTTGAAAAATGCAAATGATCGAGTTGGTAAGTTTGAAGAAAGATCGATGAAGGCATTTTCCTTGGATATTCTATGACAAGCAAGGCTTACGAGTCTTTAACAACAAAAGCCAATCGGTGGAGGAATCTATGAATGTCAAATTTCAAGACTCAACGCAAGTTGAATCTAGTCGACTCAATATGAAGAGTCCGAATCATCTCCGATCTTTCAAGTCTTACAACTCAAGAAGCATCTCGATGTCTCGGAAGTCCATCATCAAAATGTTCTTGAAGATTCAAATAAAGAAAGAGATCATCAACCAGAAAATCAACCAAGAATCGGAAGCACAAATCCAGTCATCCCGAAGATCTCATTATCGGTGAAATCAATGAAGGAATCCGCACTGCATCAAAAAGACGTGAAGAATCTAGTGTCGTGGCACTAATCTACGAAATTGAACCAAAAAGCATAGAAGAAGCTTTATCTCGATGAAAGCCGGATTGAAGCTATGCAAGAAGAACTCGCAGCAGTTTAACATCAATGATGTCCGGGATTTGACATCAAAACCAAAAGGTAAAACATTATTGGAACCAAATGGGTATTCGAAACAAGATGAACGAGGATGGAAAAGTCGTACGGAACAAAGCCGACTCGTGGCCAAAGGATACACGCAAGAGGAAGGAATAGACTATGATGAGACCTACGCACCAAAGCAGCAAGGTTAGAAGCTATTCGTCTATTACTTGCGTTTGCTTGTTATAAAAATTTCAGGTTATTCCAAATGGACGTCAAGAGTGCATTTCTAAATGGATTCATCCATGAGGAAGTTTATGTGGAACAACCACCTGGATTTGAAGACCCAAAGAAGCCCGATTCAGTCTTTAGACTGAAAAAGGCCTTGTATGGTTTAAAGCAAGCACCTCGAGCTTGGTATGATAGGCTAAGTAAGTTCCTAATACAGAACGGTTTTGTCAAAGGTAAAGTAGATACTACCTTATTTATCAAAAAGGAAAACAAAAGCTTTTTACTGGTTCAAATATATGTAGACGATATTATATTTGGATCTCCTAATGAAAGCCTATGCAAGAAATTTTCTAAGTCTATGCAGGATGAGTTTGAAATGAGTATGATGGGAGAATTGACATTCTTTCTTGGACTCCAAGTAAAGCAAATGAAGGAAGGAACTTTTATTCATCAAGAAAAGTATGCAAATGATCTTGTCAAAAGATTTGGATTGGAAAATTGCAAAAAGACCGACATACCAATGTCATGTTCTCTGAAGATAGATAAGGATGAAGAAGGGAAGAAAGTAGACCAAAAGCTATATAGGAGCATGATTGGTTCACTTCTTTATCTTACTGCTTCTAGACCTGATATTTTGTTAAGTGTTTGTGTCTGTGCTAGGTTTCAATCAGATCCTAGAGAATCACATCTCAATGCCGTGAAACGAATTATCAAATACATTGCCTCATCCTCAAGCATCGGTCTTTGGTATCCAAAGAAGGGAGACTTTGATCTTCTGGGGTACTCAGATGCAGATCTGGCCGGTTGCAGAGTCGATAGAAAGAGCACTTCTGGAACTTGTCAGTTACTTGGAAATAGAACAGTATCTTGGTTTTCAAGGAAACAAAGTACTGTGGCTCTTTCAACAACAGAAGCAGAGTATGTAGCCCTTGGAAGTTGCTGTTCGCAAATTCTATGGATCAAACAACAGCTACAAGACTTTGGCATTGAAGACTCATGCACAGAAATCGGATGTGACAACACCAGCGCGATCAATCTTACCAAAAATCCAATTCTTCATTCAAGAGCAAAGCATATTGAGATTCGACACCACTTCATTAGAGATCATATTCAAAACGGAGAAATCTCGATTCAATTTGTTGATTCAAAAAGTCAACTAGCGGATATTTTCACAAAGCCTTTGGAGAAAAATCAATTTGACACTATCCGTTCAAGACTCAACATTTTGAAGCTTGAAGAAGTTAAAGTCTAAAAAGACTCAACAATCCTTAGACTCTAATCTCTCCTCAAGATCTTCGAGACTCGTAGACATTCATGGCTATAGACTGTAAGTGGCTATTC